>CM017322.1:39196431-39524231 GCA_006937295.1 Carpinus fangiana
AAAAAAAAAAAAAAAAAAAAGTATTTTTTGTTAATTGGTCCCTCCTAAAAAGAATTTCGCCCTTGGTCCTTCTCCAAATTGAAAGTTGGATCCATTTCTGGGTAATTTTAAGAGCCATATCATTCTTGGAAGAACACAAGAAGGACTTGTAGCATTACTCAATTTTTCTTGACTTATTGAGCACCACGTTTGAACATTTATTGAACGTCGACACTACGAACGATAGATTTTGCAAAGTACTCAAGGCATTGATGTTCGAACAGTATTACGAATGTAACATTCTGGAACTTTAAACGTTTGTGATTGCAAATGACATGTACTATCTTGCACTCTAAATCACCTTTTCAAACACGAACTTAAGAGTACCGACTCAACCACTAACCCTAGAATTAGGGTCAACTAAGTTTTGATACTAAATATGCCAACATAAATCATTATATATTTAAAAATAAATATAGACTAATTAATAAATTAAATTCGAAGATAGAAAAATTCTAATTCCAAGAAAAATAAGTTTTAATTTGATCGGTTTTGCACCAAAATAATTTGCAGTTTCATACACAGTGGTAAATCAATCCAAACACACATATCAAGGAAAGTACGACGACAAGGCGTTTGACCCACGACCACGTGAACATAATCGACAGGTGCATTAGTGTCAGACGACTCATATGTTCATGTGTTTAAGCAATCAAAAAATTTCCATATACGCCAAATTTCTAACAAACAATCCACTAATTTTTATTTTTTATTGTTTTATTTCTTTCCTGAGCAAACAAACCAGTACTTAAAAAACTGGATGGTACGTACTATGATTCTTTCTGGATAAAAAACTAAATGACATATTAGTCTTTCTTAAAAATTATATATAATTCTTGATTTTGTCTCTATAATAGGCTGTCCAGGCATGAATGGATGTGATCTAAATCATACATTATTTAGTTATATTAGTTCTTTTCCAATTTAATAACCTAAAGAAGATGCATGGCTTCTCTCTTTTATATATAGTATTCCTGGTCAGTGAAGTTGAGTGAAAGGAGTTGTAGTTCGAAACTACTGGTGATAAATTTGTATATATGTATTTGCTTTAGAACTTACCAAAAATAATGACAGTTTATTTTATTACCAAAATCAAAAGGAATAATATATAAGAGGGTCACCAATGAATTTGTATATATAATATAAATGGATATGTATATTTGGTGCAACCTCAAGGATTAATTTTGTATTAATTTATCCCTAAAATTTAATTAGGTTCCTCCAATATGGTAGACCAGATGAAGACTTAATGACAACTTAATTGTTGTTAATGTGTTTTGGGTTGTATTTTTAATTTTGTTTTGAAAATCTGGTGTGATATAAAGAAGAAAATTGTTTTTGTATTTTTATGAGTGTTTTGTTTTTATTTTATTTTATTTTTTGAGAACGTAATACAAAATTTTTAACAAACATAACTTTACTTGATATAGTCCACAAACCAAATAGGTTGGAATTAAATTGTTAATGTTTGTTTTATTTTTTATAAATGATTCATGTCGTAATATTATTGGTGAGTAGTGATAATCCTACAATTGGTGTGCATGAAAAGTAGCACGCCAGTTGTACGGAATATTATTATTTAATACAAAATAATATTAAAAAATGATGAACAGTAACTTTTTTTTTTAAAAAAAAATAATAATATTTTTTTGTACAACTGGCGCGCTACTGTTCATGCACGCCAGTTGTAGGATTATCACTACTCTTATTGGTGTTGGTACGTATGACACGTTAGCATATTCCATCCCATTTGCTAATTGATGCAAGGCAGTTTTTCATCATACAAGTCTTAGTGAAAAGGTCATATATTGTGATTTTGAAATCGGACGGAGGAAATCCCGGCGGAGTTGGAAAGCTAATTCAAAGGTCTACAAAGTCATGTTTTCATGAAATATTGCTAATTTCAACTTTTAATTGGTCAAAGCGGGCTGTAAAGAAAATGCTGAAAAGCTAGACAAAATAACTCGTTTTAAGTTTAAGTTTGAAAGAGTTGGTAGAATGGCTTGTTCCAACTTTAAGTTTGAATGAGCTTTAGAATGAATTGGCAGAATAACTCGTTCCTAAATCACGTATTAAGTCAGTTCGAACACGCTGCATCAAAAAGGTATGAAATGCCTTTAAAAGATATGAAACCCTAGTCAGATTTGAATGAATAAGTAATATGTTGAAACGAGGAATTGATTGTTAAGTTTATTTTCAATTCTTCGTGATCCCATTAAAACGAGTTGAAACAATTTTTTTTAAAAACTAGCTTTATTTAAGTGTTTTTAGGTTTAAGAGTCTAGGTAGTATAAAGCATGTTATATAGCTGTCTAGAGCCGTAGTTTTTTGTGTGTTTTGATTAGCTATCAATAAGAAACAATTTGAGAGTAGTTTTTTTTTTTTTTAATCTTAATTACCTCAAATCTTTGATTGACACTTAATTTTGAAAAGAGTTGTAATTCTTGTACTTGTTTTTGCAAACCCACTTAACCGAGTTACATCACTAACGAAAAACTTTTTGCTTATCCTGAAGAGGTTTTAGGTTCTTTTAATTAAACCTCAATTAGCTATTTGCAACTCAATGAAACCATGTACACTAATTTTGTATGCTTTAAAAAAAAAAAAAAAAAAAAAGAAAGACCTTGCAATCTAATTACCACTGGGAATAATATTTTGATAAAATAAATGTTTGTGAGGTGGATATATTATAATACCAGGTATTTATTTTTTCCCTATTGGTGATGAGAAGGTTTGAGCAATAAGAAACAAATATGTAGTAATAGAAGGCTAAGTAGGAGACTGGGGGTAGCTTAGCATTGCTCATAAAAGACAGGGTTCGTGACAAGACCACGAGAGCAATAATGATATGTACGAAGACACAGATAAGGACTAAAGATGATGCATGAAAAAGACCTGAGCGAATCAGCGATTGATCTGCCTCTCTCACATGAACAGAGAGTGGTTTTTTGTTTTTGCCGAGACCAAAATTTGTGGTACCCATGCACTCTCTCATATGCCATGTCTTTTGTTTGCTTTCGTTCGATCGCCATTGCTTTGCTAATTGCTTGCTTGCATGGGATTTTATTCAATCCAACCGGCAGCGCCCACAATATATACACAAATCAATCTCCTCTCCCCTCTCTCTCTCTCTCTCTCTCTCTCTCTCAAATCTCTCCCAAAACCAAAACCAAAAACCAAAAACCAAAACCGCTTTTCATTCCCTTTTGTTTTTGCTTTAAACTTTGACTGGGTCCTACGTCGATTGTGTTAACTACTGTTCTGAGTTGCCTTTTGCATGACTCATGGGAAACCTCACGTCACTGTTATTTACGTGCATTCACGTTCATTACAAAAAAAGGTTCTGCCCCAACTCTGGATTTCCAGTCCCCTCCAGTCCAGGCTCTCTCTCTCTCTCTCTCTTTCACTACACTGTTGTACGAAAAGAGAAAAAGACACAACTGCTAATAATTATTAATTAATTGAGGTTTAGGAATCATTAACACAGTAGCCCTCGGTTTGCGGGTGGGGATATGTTCTTTCTCAATCTGATCAGAAAGAGAAAGAGAAAGAGAGAGAGATGGGGGGTGGGGGGTTGGCCTGTGGTAGTGGGTAGTTAGGTTTACCACAAAAAAAAAAAAAAAAAACGACAGGGAGGATGGTAACGTCGTTGTTGGTGTGGGAAGAGAAAACGAAAGAGAGGTTGTGAGGTCTCTCAATGGTCTTTTCAAGGACAAGAAAACGAGGGCCGACCCAAAAGAAAAGCGCCCATCAAAAGACGTGCAGTGAACTAACAGTGACAGTGACAAGCTCTCATTCATCATGTCGACTCTCTGGGCCAAAATCATTCAAAATTATATTAATATATTATAAATCCTGATTATGATTGTTCACACATTTCATAATTACAGGCCCTTTGTACGTAAAGATATTCTTGCTTAATTATATGATGCAACCAATAGAAGTTGAGGGATATACTAATTAATAATAATTATGTGTGAGAAACAATGCTACAAGACAATTCTCTCCGAATTTCACCCGGCCCCTGGCCGGCCTCCTCAACAACTATAGCATGACAACGTTGGAGATAAGAAAGATTTACCGATAAGAGCATTCCCAGCAGCTTCCTCGTCCCATTCCCTACATTTAAGGATTCAAATTACTTTTTGCTTCCCTATGTCAAAATACACTCCAACAGCTTCCCTTAATCGTTCCCTATATTATTAAAATATTATTATTTATTATTTTATTCTTTTAATTATTCTCTCTCTCCCATCTGACCTGTCTTCTTCCTTTCCCCTCCAGCCGAACCTCTCTCATCGCACCTCTCTCCCTCTCTGCGTCATCTCACCTCTATCTTCTTCTATCCCAGCAACACTTCCAATTTTGCTGTCCGGTTTGGGTTCATGCATAGAATTTGAGAAATGTTTTGATTGATTTTTGAGATTCCACTGATTTTTGTTGTTCTAGTTCGGCAGTGTGGGGAGATGGCCAGAAAACCCAGAAATCTAAGATACCCAAAAAACTCATAAATCCATGATTTGCTCCGTGAAACGATTTGTCATGACAACGATTAAATAGCTAGTTTTTTTCTCCGAAAAAGGTTTGCTTGGATGCATCCCTTTGCACGACGGCGTCGATTAAAAAAAAAAGGGGTCTAAATTTAAGAGCTCAAAGAGATTCGTTCAAGTGTGAGGCTTACGAGGCGGCGGACCAATCGAAGCTGGTGGAGCCGGAGGTGAAAGCGGAGGCAGCGTAGAAGGTCTGAAGGTGAAGATCGGAGTGCATTTTGCAATGTGGTGGGAGAGAACGATGGTGTTTGGAGTTGTCGTCCGACTGTTTGGTGAGGTGAGAGAGAGACGTGTGAGGAGAGAGGAAGAGAGAGTGTCTCTTTTTATGAATATAATAATCATCAGGATTGTAATAGTGGAGCCTTATATATAAGGTTCTACTGTAGCATATTAATGTTTAGGGAACCATATAGGGAGTCTGTTGCAGGACGTTTTTTGTGATTTTTTGGACATATTCCCTACACATAGGGAACAGACCCCCTTATAGGGAGTCTGCTGGGAATGCTCTAAGAAAGAGTTACTATCACATGATGTTTCTACTTTCCAGTTTCCACACTTAGAAAAGAGAGCTCAAATATTACCCATAATTTATTCATTAAAAATAAAAATAAAAAAACCTATTATTTTAGATAAATATTCTTTAAATAAGGTTTTTATATATCTATTAAAATATTAATTAAATAATTAAATTTATATTTTTTTAGTTTCTTATACTTTTAAAATAAATAGTAATTTAACATGTTATACAAATTAGAGGTATTGAGTTCAAACCCTAATTTCAAAGCTTATCTTTCATTTTACTTAATTATTTCACTTATTAAGAGACAATTTTAAAGTATTTGAGATTAGTGATGATTTAAAAATATCATTTATTTTAAAATTTTAAATATATGAATTTAAAAAATACAGTTAAATGTTTGATAAAATTGTAATTTAGCATTTAAAATTTAAAATGGTGTGGTTTTTAAAAAACATCACATTGCATGCTATTTAACTCATATTTTTTTTTTTGTCTTCAAATAATAATATTTTTTTAAAAAAAATCCCCAAACGATTTATTTTTTACAATTTAATTTAAAATCATACTTTTTATTTATGAAATTGCAATTTCAAATGTACTCTTCATTGTCTAGCTAGGTCATTATCAGACTAAATAAATCTGGCTTAATTAACTGACTTTTTTTCTTTCTTGGCAATTAAGTGCAAAGAAACATGGCACAACAAGGGAACAGTGAGAGGAAGAAAAAAAAAAAAGAAAAAAGAAAAAAGAAAAGGAAGAATGGAAAGCTTACGGGGAAGAAGGAAGGATTGCCAAGGAGATCGAGAATGGAAAATGGAGATTACGACGAAAGTGATTGATCTGGTTAAATTAATTGAACTTTTGTAGTAAACATTTTATATATATATAAAATATAATATAATATATATTAAAATTTTAGAGCTCGTCTCCTTCCCAGCTGATCGATGACGATAATTGATAATTGAGCTAGGAAGGTGATGGAGTTTCGTTGATGGCCCCCAGCTGAAAGGGTGATTGATAGTGCGCCAGCCTAGCTAAAAACTAGTCCGGGTTCTGTTCCGGATCATGGGAGTAAATTAAACGTCCCTGGTCGGTACGCAATTCAGAAACCGACAACAAATGTTTTTGGAGTTACGTGGTGAGACATGCACCTGTGATCTTATTATGTTGCCTTCTGCAGATCCATCGTCCGGAATGTCAATCCTGATCATAAATGAACCAAGACAACTCCGTCCACTGCGCAGGCCACCTAAATCCGCCATTAATGCCGCCTTCACTACCGGATCCTACCAACCCCGCCCGTCCAGAATAATCATATATACCCCCTGAATGATCCTTTCTTTATAACTGTTTTCTGGGATCAAGAACGAGAAATTTCTCACAGCTTTTTGTTTCAACATATTATTATTATTATTATTATTATTATTTGTTTCTTGGAAATTGTTACTCAAATAATTATTTATTTTTTTACAACACCAAAATGGATCGTGTTTCTTGAAATATATTATTTAATTATTACTTTTCTAGATTCTAAAATCTAAAATCTAAAAACACAAACCAAACATATATATATAATATATTCTGTTTGCAACCGTTTTGGGTAACTCGTAGGCCCGCATATAAAAATTAAAAAGAAAAAGGCCAAGTAATTAACTAAGCCAAATGAGTACTAATAATTAATTAAGTGATCTAATTAGTAAATTTTTTCGGCTCATATTTGTACGTACTTGAATGTATATATACAAGTATAAATCATGACATTCATTGTGGTAGTATATATCTAAATTAGTCCCCCAAGAGTTACCTCAATCGACTAGGAATTACGCCTTATGAAGCGGATGTCACTAGTTCGAATCCCCCCTCCCCCTCTCGTGTGGACATGTCAAAAAATATATCTAAATTAAATTTGCATCCCTACATTGGCTTGGACAAGGTTTTCCTCCAAATTAGGTTAGAAAAATTTTCTCCAACTTAATTTATAAAAATGACATGTATCATTTGAACATTTTCTTAATATTGGAATAAATTTTACTAAAATCTCATATGCATATCACATGTTATTAAAATAAATAGTCACATATCAATTATAGATTAGGTTGAAGAAAATTCTTCAAACCCAGTTTGGAGGTAAATTATGTCCATTCAGCTTACTACCATTATAAAATAATTTATTATTATTTTTGTTGAAAATAATTTCCTAATATTGTTAGAATATATAAATTAAATGATTAAATTTGTGGTATTAATAAGGAGAGTGTTAGAATATAAACTAAATGATTAAATTCATACTTCTTATATATTAACTTAATTAAAATTAATTTCTACCATTAATTTTAATGCTTGGATATCAAAACATCCGTCAATACAGTTGATAAGCTAGAGATACAAATTTGAAGTTTTTTTTTTTTTAATTTTTTTTTTAGAAAAAATCTGAAGTATTAACTCCATTACAAATTCCTCAATACTTTGATACTAGTAGCTATATTAAGACAAACGTTTGGAAAATAATTAAAAGAAAAAGGTATGTGACAAACGTCAACAAATGCGACAATGAAAATTATCGGATAGAATTTATATACATTCTACTTCCTTTTCCTCATGAATATTCCAAAATTTTAATATATATAACATATGGTGTGGTCCAGTTCAACGGAATCCCATGAAGTATATCAATATTGTATGTGGTTGGCCCCATAATTAAGCATGAACCACGAATCTAACTTGCTCCCATTGGTGGGGAGAAATAATTATAAGGCCATCTTGGAAAAAAGAAAGAAAAAAAAAAAAAAAAAATCGGCAAAGACAAGATGGATAAGTAGGTTTTTTGAATAAGTAATGATTTAACACATTATCTGAACAAAGATTATAGGTTCAAACATTGTATTTGTCATTCATCTTTTGTTTTAATTAACTATTAATTGAACCATTGTATTGTTCATTCACCACTCATTTAATTAAATATTATTTGACGTGTTGGGGATTAATATTAGGGAAATGCTAGGTGTTATTCTAGTGTTCTCCTAGTGTCCTCCTAACTATGATATTGCTTTTAAAATCACCGTTGAATTTGAGATTATCATTATTGACTTTTAATCTATTGATAATTTTAAAAACCACATTACAGTTGGGAGAATACCAAAAGAACACATAGCATTTCCCTTAATATTATTAAGGGGAAGTTTGAATCCATACGTGAGGTCTTATAAGCTTAACTTAAGCTTTTCAAATACGTGTTAAAAAAAAAAAAAAAAAAAAAGAGCTTTTTGAATAAGTGGTAATTTAACAATACAAAGCTACAATTAATTATGGACATTATCTTATGAGAATTTCAAGCGTTCATAATCAACTCAAATATTTCGAATAATTTCATAAGGGTGGACCGTAGCCCTATTAGTGTTATGACTTTCTTAGCCACCCTTTGATCTGTTTGATAGCCAACTTAGCTAATAGCTTAGTGCTGCTTGCATAAGAATTGATTATGGGTACGGAGACCTATCCAGACTTATTTTTTCTCAAAGCGAGTGTAGTGCATCTTAAGTGAAGGTAGTGAGCCCTCGTTTTTCTATGGTTTTGGGCCCCTTCGGAGGTTCCCTCTGTACAAGGATGTGCTATCCCCGATTGAAGTGTGTTATAAGTATCGTCTGAGGTGCCAAGGTTAAAGCTTTGTCTTATATATAAGTAATTCGGTCTTTTTGGGTGCCCAGTACTTATTTGAGGACATTAAAATTTGATGATGGGGAACTTCAAATCAATTAAGTAATTATAATTAAACTTTTATCTTGTTAATTTTATGCTAAGTATACACATGTGAATGTAAAAAAGATTGAGCCTCTCATTGGAAAGACATTATAATGTGAGTGGTTAATATAACATAATTGGGTTAAACCTCATAAGTTTAAGCTTTTGGTTTGAGTGGTATCCCAATATGCTATATTATAGTCTCACGAAAAAGGTGACAATCTCGCTAACAACTGGTATTAGAGCCGGTATGGTGGAGTGGTGAAGGCACATACAAGAATTCTTAAAGTAGAGAGAAATATGTAGTTCTAAATTTACATATTACACAAGCGATAATTCTAGAAATGAGAAAAATTGTTGAGTATACATACATATAGAAAAGATTGAATCCCATAGTACGTATAAGTTGTTAATATAATATATAGTTCACGAACTAATACCAATAGACCTGAAAGCTCTTAAGCATGCTTACTATCCTATTTATGGTCTTACTACCTAACTAATAGAATTTCCTGATACTAGTGACATAGCAGTTCTCCTAATCGACTACTTATCATCAGAATGAACATTCCACTTAAATCCCATAATATAGTTCATGAACTAATACCAATAGATTTAAGCTTTTTAAATTGAGTAATGTCCCAACATATATACTACATTGTATATGGGCTCATTAATTAACTAGAAGACTCCTCAACCTGCAAATCTCCCTAACATTTTCATTTTATGAAGGAAACCTTCGATCCTAAAGGTAGATGTTCTTCAAAATTAAGTAGCTCAAAAGAAAATTTTGACCATCCAAGCAAAAAGAAAAAGAAAGAAAAAAAAAAAAACTTATATCCAAAGCTATGATCCACAGAAAGCTAGTGTTTCTTTGGTAATTAGTCACTTTAACCTCTGCATTGGCATCGAGAAGTTCTTGTTAATCTAGCCATTATAAACCAAACTTGGCTAATTGCATAGAAGTGGTGCTCGTAGCTGCAACTAGTTTAATTGGTAGCTCTGCAGCTTTTTCATGACAAATTTCCAGAAGCACCAGAATCTAACATGCATATGCCCGGTAATGATGAGAAGAATATTTTATTGTCAAACTTTATAGAATAGCTAGCATCATGAAGGTGATCGATAAAGGAAAAAGCAGTCAGCAGTAATAGTCCTCTAATACAAGTCAAAATGGGTTATCTCAACTCTCAAGGGTTTGAGTACAAAAGAAACACATGCATGACACAGAGAGAGAAGTCAAATGTTAATGTTGAAGCACTATTCTTTTTCTTCCATCTTCATTCTTCCTATCAATCACAAGAAACTAGTCAATTACTAATCATTATACTTGCCATTACAAGTACTCCTTGAAGATGCTTCAGTGCTTGGTAATGATCGTGTCTAGCTGAAGGATTAGGTCAATTTGTTAAGGACAAGAACCCCAGGCCAGCTATATATCAATAGCTCTTAAATTGACACGTGATCACTTTGTCTCCCAAAACCCTAACTAGATTTTTTATTTAGTCCCCATTATTCCTTTCCCTTTTGTTTTTTTTTACGACAGTGTGATTGACCTGTGGAGACTTTTCACAAATGACATGCCTAAACCACATTTCCAGCGGTGAAAAATCTCCTAGGGTTGTAGCATACTTAAAAACCCTAAGTTCATGCAGGGCCCTAACTCAATCGAACCTTATAGAAATTCTCTCTTTTTTTTATCTGATCTTGTTGAAACTTTAGTGTCTTTTTATGCATTGCCAATACATATTCACGTGTCATGGTTACCAAATACACCCTAATTATGATTCGTGTGATCAAATTCAAACCCATTATTCCAACTCATGAATGATATATAGTCATTACCAAGCAATATTCTAGACACACATTGGCATATAGAATTTGAAAGTTATGGCAATCTTTCACCGCTTTCAATCATGGGGAAGGTTGAAATTAATTAATAAATCTGCTCTAATTACCACTTAGATGAGTGGGACAAGACTTGGAATTAATGTATCATTCTTGTACTGTTTATTTCATGTCATCTCTCTACCCATGATAGTACATGCCTTTATTGCCTTAGCCACCAAAATATGGTGTTACCTAATTATTATTGATCGAGTACGATATTATAAATACTCTCATTTACTTCATCGTTTCTCCTTTCTAAGACAAAAAAAAAACCTTCCCCATCTTTTGGTCGGCATCACCTCCAACTACAATGCCGTACGTGATAGTTAGGACTTAGGACCATTCGATTTGGTGTTTGCGGTTACTAGATAAGAGAGATATGGTGGTCACAACCACCCAATCACATGATGAGATTGGTCGTAACCACCCTTGATGGGCCTAGCTAGAGGAGATTATGATCACCTTCAATGGCTTCGATAAGGGCAATTTTTTTAGCTGACGCAGCATGCAACGCCCTATCACTATGTTAATTAAGGAGCTTTTATAAAAGGTTAAGAGTAAAGTGAAAGTGTGATTAGAATTTTTCAAAAAATTGTTTTATAATGAAATAGTTGGATTCACATGACACAACTTAGCTAAAACGTGGGACGACTCTTATTGTAGGAATTTCCATCATTTTCTCTCTCTCTCTTAATTTCAAACTCTCCTCCTTAATCAGGGGTGGTCGCCCCATGTCTGTCTTTGTAAAACACAATCACACTCTCTTTAAAACATAATCATTGATCTCTCCGTATTATATTATTATTTTTATTTTAATTAATTATTTAGTCATATATAGTTTATATAAATCTAAATTTTCATGTGACCTTTTTTTTTGATAAACTTTCTTAAACTACTTGATCTGATATCATAAAACAAATTTAAGAAAAAAAAAAAATTTCAAAAGCCATAAAGAAATAGAATTATTAATCTAACTTTATTAATTTTGAATTACCTTACATTTTTTTTAACAAAAAAATAACTTGATATTAACAAAAACCTCGAGCGAATAATTAAGTGCAAAACTATAAATTTTAAATTTTAGCTATATTTACTTTCGTACATTATCTTCATCTTATTATGGTTTATTACTTTCTATTTCTCTATTTGTATATCTCAAGAGATTATTATATAAAGGAAAGGTTTCATCTTAATTAAATAAAAAACCAAATGTATAATTATTGACTTTTTAAAGATATGACGTAGCAGAAAATTCTGATCTTTCTTGAAAGTCTTATAATTATTTTATGCATTGTGAAAATGACCAGGTTATATATGTGAAACAAAAAACGTGTTTCATGAAATTTCTATCAAAAAAAGAAATTCTAATTCTATATATATATTTTATTTGTGTCTCTCCGGATTTTTTGGTTTCATTAATTTAATCGAGGTACCCTTATAAGCAAATATGTTAATTAATTAGGGAAGTAGCTAGGGACTAGGAAAATACAAAGCCTACCCCAACAAGATATACAGCTTCATTGATATATACTTAATTGTTAGATTAAGTAACTTAATTAATATATAATTTAATATGATATATATTGCTTTGTTGCTTATGATCATGTAGGGCTCCAGCTAGCTTTTGTTGACTACTGCTCAAGTGACTTAAACAGAAGCTTCTTAATTTGTTTAGAAATGATAAAATAATTTAAATTATTAGCAAAATATTTTATTTATTTTTTCTTTTGTCATGAGTTGCATTCTGTCATGCTTCCAACACACACACACACAAAAAAAAGGTTATAGATTAGTTGCAGGTTCAAGCATTAGTGACCTTGTTCGATCATCATACCATTTGATCGGGATCATTTACCATTGAAATTGTAAGAGGCCTCATTGACCTGAACAAGTGCTTGCGCACCGACGCAATTGCAATTGTAATATAAACAAAAAATTGTAGGGAATCCCAATCCTCGGAGCATTGAAGTTTCATTCTTGAAAGGCGAAAAGTGTAGGGTAGGGTGGAATATGCGATCGAGCAGCTTCCATTGATGATGGAGGAGGGTGATGAGGATGCCATAAATGCGAGACCTTGTTTATCAGAAGAATTAATGTACGTTTTGCAGGTTCAGGAAGATATTGTTCATTTTGTCATTTTGGTTGAACAAACTGTACGTACTATTTAAGGTGGTCCAAGATTGTTAGCAGATGAGAAAAAATGATTCCTGGACGGCACAACCTCCGAAAGGAAGAAGTACCAGAACAAGACATCCTTTTTTTTCATGCAATGAGTCCAAAACTACAAGTAAAGCAGGCATTTAATATCCCCTGTTTTATATGGTGGCTTCATGCAGCAAAATTAAAATAAAATCAATTGCCGCTGCTGCATGCAAACTGCCTTTTCTTTCTTGTTTTTTCTTTGGATTTATATATCAAACTGGGTTGGAGAAAGTGTTCAGCCCCACCTTCCTTTTGTCTAATTTGGTAGTATTCTGGTTTTTGTTTCTTCACTCAAAAAAATCTGACACGAATATCTTCACATGCTGATTACATATTATCTTGGTAAAAAATGGACCATGATTTGTGGTCACATGTTAACATTAAACCCTTGGATTAGTTTACCTTGATTAGCAAAAACCCAAAATCCAAGGGCAGATTTATATTTTGGCCCCGTCAGGCTTTAATGATGACTTTAATTTTCATTTTCCAGATGACTAGATGATTTAGCTTTTTACTCAACTACTATTTGTATCTATATATTTATTTATTTTCTTAGGTTTGGTTCAGACTCTTCATGCAAAAAATCTTGATTCCCCCACGGTCTAAACCCCGGTTTTAGGGGCGTTTGATTCAAGATCTCTAGTAAACACCAAGAAAAGTATACCATTTAGGCTAATTGGCACCCACAATTGAAAAGTTATCAGAACATGTTATTGAGAATATCTTACCACACAATCCAATATTCGGCCCATCCAACTCCATAATGTAGGGAGTTAAGAAATTTGGGCTTCTTTCTTTCTTCTATGAGGCCCAAGTCTTGGGCTGGATTTAGACAATACATAATCAGTTCAACGCCATTCCAAGCCAAATTTCGAGGAATTTTAGGCGTGCATGGCTGAGATCATACATGTTTCAACAAATTAGACTCCCTAACAACCAACTAATAAGGCTGAATAATGTGGAGATGTAAGATGCATGACATACTAAAAAGTGCGTTGAGCATCAAGGGTGATGATTCAAAGGTTCAAAGAAATTCTCTAAGTGGTTAGGCATCTATTATGGTGTGAGTTCGAATATTCGCGATGAAAAATATCCATATATGCTTAATTAGTATTAACCATCTTGGTTCCTATTGATGTCCTGGTGAGGCAGGATCAGGCTATAGATCAATCAAACTTGAGGAAGCGGTTGTGGTTCCTACTGTTTAAGTCCCTCTTGTGTAGCTCCCAATGGATATGTGCTATTATAATTACGCTTATGTAGGATAGCCACAATTGATTTCTTTGGCCTACCCTAATTGCTAAAAAAAAAAAAAGTGCTATGAGAAAATGAATTATCATATTAAAGTTTAAATTTTATATTACTTATTTACCACATGAGATTAAGCTTTATTAGTAGTTTTTAAAAATATAGATTTCCACCGCAATGATCATATCATATCATAAAGCAACTAGCTTTAATAAATGTCAAGTGTTCTTTTAACCTATTTTCTTTTTTTTAAAAAAAAAATGTTACAATTTTTTATGAGGTTCTCTTAATGTTATGTGATTATTATTATTATTATTGTTTTTTAAAAAATAGGAATCAGTAAAGTAAGGTTTTTTTTTTCTTCTACTTTTTTTTTTTTTAAAAAAATGATTTCTTTTTTCAAACCCAAAAATTAAACTTTTTTAATGAAACAATCATTTCAATCTCATTAATTAATGAAGAATATATCATAAAGTAAAAACTCTTAAAAAGTTGTAGCAAAAACTACAAGATTATAAATTATAAATACGTATAGAACAATTTAACATTCAAGATCTATTTATTTCATCAACATCCATTAACCTCGCAATTAAATTTTTAAGCAGTAAAGATGTTAGAAGATATTTGACCATTATTATAGGGGTCGCAGGAAATTATTCTGAGCAAAATACTCTAAAAGCACCCAAAAGCTAAAATTAAGCCAGATCCAACAACCTCTCCCAGATGTCTTCCCAATGGAGATACCTCTTTTTCCTTTTCCTAGAATTCCTCAAATTCTCCACCTCCTTCTCCAAACCAATTACTCTGACGACACCAAATCCACACCTCCGGTTCCCATGCAAGCCACCCCACCACAGCTCCTATCCCTTCTGCGATGTCTCCCTCCCCATCACTGCCAGAGCTCAGTCCCTCATTTCCCTCCTCACCCTCCCGGAAAAGATCCAGCAGCTCACGAACAACGCCTCCGGCATCCCAAGGCTCGGCATACCCGCCTATGAATGGTGGTCGGAGTCCCTCCATGGTGTCGCCACCAATGGCCCGGGAGTCTCATTCGATGGGAAGATTGGCTCAGCCACCAGCTTCCCTCAAGTCCTTGTCACGGCCGCTACTTTCAATAGAAGCCTCTGGTTCTTGATCGGATCCGCCATTGCCGTTGAGGCCAGAGCAATGTACAACGTTGGACAAGCTGGGCTGACGTTCTGGGCACCCAATATCAATATTTTCAGGGACCCCAGATGGGGGAGAGGCCAAGAAACGCCGGGGGAAGATCCTATGGTCGCTTCAGCTTATGCTGTGGAGTTCGTAAGGGGCTTTCAGGGTGAGAATCGGAAAGCTGGAGGAGAAATTAGGGATGGGTTTGTGGATAAGAGAGTGTTGAAAGCGATGAAAGGTGATGATGGGAGTGGAGGGCTAATGGTCTCTGCTTGTTGCAAGCATTTCACTGCTTATGACTTGGAAAAGTGGCACACTTTTAGTAGATATAGCTTCAACGCTGTGGTAACATTTATTCCTCTCAATTATTATTATTATTTTTTATATAGTATGTTAGTCAATTTCATCTGGGTTTAGTTTATTTTAGCTCGTTCTTTTGATTGT
Source organism: Carpinus fangiana (assembly GCA_006937295.1). Classification (NCBI taxonomy): domain Eukaryota; kingdom Viridiplantae; phylum Streptophyta; class Magnoliopsida; order Fagales; family Betulaceae; genus Carpinus; species Carpinus fangiana. Next base: position 39,212,215 of record CM017322.1, read on the forward strand.
AGGTTTCTGAGCAAGATTTGGAGGACACTTATCAGCCACCATTTCGTAGTTGCATTCAAGAAGGCAAAGCAAGCTGCTTAATGTGTTCTTACAATGCAATTAATGGAGTTCCTGCTTGCGCGCGAGGGGATCTTTTACAAAAAGCTCGAACTGAATGGGGTTTCAACGGGTAAAGTTCTTTATTTGATTTGAATGAAAAATTGAACGTTCAAACTTGATTGACCGTAAGTCTCATATATACGTATGTAACCCTTGGTGGCAGTACAGATATATCACCTCAGACTGTGATGCTGTGGCCACGGTTTATGAATATCAGAATTACACAAAAACCCCTGAGGATGGAGTTGCTCTTGTCCTAAAAGCAGGTCTTTATGACGAGTAGTTTTCATTGTATTCTTTGACAATTTTAGTTATAAAGCCAATTGATCTTTCCCCACCAGAAATTGCAATGTGAGTTTTGATTGTAGGAACGGATATTAATTGTGGAACATATTTGCTTCGAAAAACACAATCTGCGATTGAAAAGGGGAAGGTGCAAGAAGAAGACATAGACAGAGCTCTTCTCAATCTTTTCTTGGTTCAACTCCGTCTCGGGCTGTTTGATGGAGACCCCAGGAAAGGGAAATTCGGAAAGTTGGGACCTGATGATGTCTGTACGTCGGAGCACAAGACACTGGCACTTGAAGCAGCAAGGCAGGGAATTGTTCTTCTGAAAAATGATAAAAAGTTCCTGCCTTTGGATAAAAATGTTGTGACTTCGCTAGCTGTTATAGGTCCAATGGCAAACAATGCAAGCCTACTAAATGGTGGCTACACAGGTATGGTTTCCCATATGAATGTATGGTAAATGGGTTTATCTAAGTTTCAAATTATGTATAGATCTTATTTACAGTTATTGGCTTTCTGATTTAATGCTCGTAGCCAAGTATTTGGGACTTTCATATGACTTGTAGAATTTTCAACCACCCATCTGTTTGACTGCATTATGTCTTCCTCCTTTCAATCTCTTTGTTTTTCTTAGTAAATGCTTAATGTTCCTACTTATGTTTTGTGGATACCACTTCTCAATTATGCAGCATATGTATAGCTCTTCAAAATGCTTAGCAATAAAAATTAAATTAAATAATTGAACTTCATGTTGGCAACTGTGATAAATGCTTTATAGCGGTTTATTAACTATGTAGGAGTTCCTTGCTACCCAAAGAGCATTTATGAGAGATTTCAAGTACACATAAAGAAGACGTCATTTGTGGATGGTTGCTTTAATGTATCTTGTGATTCTGATGATGGATTTGATGAAGCCGTTGCTACTGCCAAAGAAGCAGATTTTGTTATCATAGTTGCTGGGCTGGATTTGTCCCAAGAAACTGAAGATCAAGACCGAGTTAGTCTCCTCTTACCTGGTAAACAGATGGCCCTTGTGTCCTCCGTAGCCGCTGCAAGTAAAAAACCAGTGATTCTAGTTCTTACTGGAGGTGGACCCCTTGATGTATCATTTGCCGAAGAAGATCCACGAGTTGCAAGCATTCTCTGGATTGGTTACCCCAGTGAAGCCGGGGGAAAAGCACTTGCAGAAGTCATCTTTGGAGATTATAATCCTGGTTGGTATCAAAAACAGTAGTTTTGTATCCACAGCATGATTCTAAATTATCCTTGTCAGGGCATCTAAAGTTATGAGTCTCTCCTCTTAAATAGTATCACTGGCAGAAGTAAAAACCAAGTGGAAATGAGTCATTCGCTGCAATATTCTCATGATTCGGAGACAAGACTCATAACTTGAATGCTGTAAAATGAATTAAGATTGTCTCATTGCTGTGGAACTTAAATACTTGAGATTATTTCTAATGCAGAAGTTTATTGGAACATTTGGATCTGAATAACAGGTGGAAAGCTGCCCATGACTTGGTATCCTGAGGCATTCACCAGCATACCCATGAATGATATGAACATGCGGGCTGATCCTTCACGTGGTTATCCTGGAAGAACCTACAGATTTTACACTGGTAGTAGACTCTATGGATTTGGACAAGGCTTAAGCTACACCAATTTCACATACAAGTTCATATCAGTGCCAAGCAAAATTAGTTTATCGGGATCTCTCAAGGCTGGTTCAAGCAAGAACATTCTGCACCAAGCACGGCATGGACCTGATCTTATTCACATTGATGAGGTTGAATCTTGCAATTCACTGAGATTCTATGTGCAGATTTCTGTTAAGAACCTGGGTGATATGGACGGAAGCCATGTTGTGATGTTGTTCTCTAGAGTGGCAAAAGTTTTTAAAGGCACTCCAGAAAAACAGCTAATTGGATTTGATCGTGTGCATTCCATATCATATGGGTCTACTCAAACAAGCATCTTAGTAGATCCTTGTCAACATCTTAGCTTTGCTAATGAGGATGGAAAAATGATAATTCCCCTGGGTGACCATATACTAATGTTGGGAGATTTGGAGCATGTTATCTCAATTCAGACTGATTAAGGCCATTTATGATTCACAATGGGAGCTGTACTTGTATATAAGCAGCATATTCTATTTATATACGCCTGCATTGCTTGAAAAAAGTATAATGTATCTTATACGCTAATCAGGTTGAAAAATTAGCCTTTCATTGGCGCCAGATTCTGAAAATCTTTTGATTATTTATGTTCTCTGATATCAAATGTTATAGCTCATTGAAGTAGAATTTCAGTATAGCACAATGGAACAGAGCATCTACCTGCAAAACTTGCCAGGATGGAATAACAATATATATATATATATAAAATGAGACTTTGTGCTAATTTGTGCTAAAGTCAATCAGGGCGCCCAAAATGTAAAACTGGGAAATATTTTTATTTAGCCATGAGAGAAACTCCAGAAGCTTAAGCACATTAAATCCTTTTGGAAGGGAACAATGGAGAAGAAAGGAAACTGTTAGAACAATTTACGTGGTTGGAGGAATGTCTGAACAATTGACTGAGGGTGGAAGTAACTAGCTCTCTGTATTACCTGTGAATAAAAGGAAGGAAAATACATTAGAGCTCGCCAGAGCAGGTCGGCGGAGAATAACTCTGATGCCTAAGTTCATAGGATAATGCTAGACATCTCAAGGAATTCTTCCCAAAATGCTTCCCAAATGATGTGGCAAGTATTTTTTTTCCTCAAAAAAAATTCTTATTCTCTTTTCTGTCTCTCACTCTTTCCCAAAATGGTGTTTTTCACATCATTTGGGAAAGATTTTGAAAAAAAATTTGGGACACCTAGCAACCCTCAAGTTAATATATTTGTGAAGACGAGAAGAATAGAATTAAGGATAGTTGAGAAAGACTGAGAGTCCAAGAGAGATTTTACATGCCTTTGACTCCTCATTTTAGTTGAAAGTTGTCCTGTCACAATGTACTCTAGGCCAAGTGCTCCTACATCATTTGAGACAGGTTTGGCTTGGCCCTAAATGACGCTCAAGAGTAAGGGAACCACAATTGGCCCACAAAGCTACTCTATATATGCTAATCCTAGTATCCCATGAGCAAACTCCCGAACATAGAAAACAAAAATTAGTGTGTTATAGTCAAAATTGTGTTCACATAGTCTTATCATTTTCTCTCTTGACCTAAGCGGTTTGTCTATATCAATCATGCATATTGATATAGACAAGCACCTCCTGCCATATGATTTATTCTAATTATTATTATTATTTTTTTTTGACATGTCCACACAAGGAGGGTAGGGGGATTCGAACTAATGACCTTTACTTTATGAAGCGTGGTTCCAGCCGATAAGCTATCTCTTGGGGACAATTATTTCATATATTGCACATAATGAGGAGCAAGCCTTTCTTTTCTTAATTAATAAAACAAAACCGTGATAATATGAATTATGAAGTTTGAATATTGGAGTTGGTAAAGCGTGACGTGAGGAAAATAATGGAGGATGGGGTTGGTGTTCATATATGACAACAAATACGTGGTTTAAGTAGGTTAGTTGAAATATGTGGTTTAAGTAGGTTAGTTGTTAACACATCACCCAAACTAATTATCCCTATCTATCCTAATTACTTTTGTAGACACAGCCGGAACTACATGGTCCCAGGGAGCCTCCGACGATGTTTTCCACACAAAAATTAAAAAACGCCTTTAAATTTTTTTTAAATTTGAATTTTATCTTCTAAGTTTTTTAATTTTACTCTCTCAAATTTCAAATGCTAGTTCCGCTCTTTGTTTGTAGATGCTTTAGCTATATATTATAAAGGATTAATACAGCCTAATTTGGTTATATAAAGTGAAATGCCAGATCAAAAAGAGTCCATTTTAGCAGCATGCATGCAACCTTTCCGTATTCCTCACCAGGCTAACATCATAAGCCTTTCTTTTTCTTTTCTTCTTTCCACCACCCTTTGAAAAAATAAAAATAAAAAAGAGAATACTTTTGAACTCACAAAGAAAAGTAGATTCTTACAAGATTAATGAGGCTAAGAGCAATGAAGAAGTATCACAAGATTACTTTTTCGCTATGACAAGGGTATGGGGTTCCACTCTTGTAATAAATTTTTTTAGTGTAAATTATTTTACATTTCACTAATTATTTTACATTTCACTAATATCTTGCTGAAGTTAAGTTAAACTATGATCCAACCAGAGTTGAAGGAGTGTTTGCGGTTGCAATCATCTAGGCCTTCTTGTCATTGGTTTCTAGTGAGTAGTTGCTATTATAGTTACGAGTAAATATAATAGTCACTCTAATCGCCCACTCTTATTTTTTTCTTAAGAACCTAAAAAAAAAAAAAAAAAAAAAAACTACCTTAGGTATAACGAATGGTAAAATGAAAAGCAAAAATGGTATTTTGACAAGTTTAGTATACATGGGTTTTAGTATAACAATAAATAATTAAAGCTAATTAATTAAGGTTTCAAATAAATAATTTCATAGGTTTCTTAGCCTTATCTTAACACACAAGTTACGCAACTCATGATGTGAACGAAATCGTGCATTCAAATTATAGCGTGCAGAAAAAAAAGAAGATAATCAAAAGATCAAAGATTTGACTCCCCAGATGATCAAATTGAGATAGAATCCATTTCTCAGGCTTCATATGATTTTAAAAATTTTAGAAACTGTCTTTCTCAAGTGTCAAATACAAATGCTACCCAAAGTACGCACAACACTACTCCACCAGATAACTCCTACCCCTTTTGACAACTAAATTTGATGCAATTTCCTATTTGCTTCTCTCTATTGGCTCCATCACATAACAATTTGGCTCCTTTTCAATTATACTCCCAATCCCCGAATAAAGTTAAAAAAAATACTTAGAATAATATAAACTCATGCAACAATCCACACGATTGCCAAATAGATTTTGTTATCCATTTGATTGATAATCTTAATTGTTTGGTAGATGACGAATGTCATGTAATTTATCGTGTCCATTTATAAAGGACTTACGATAAAAAACTATACCACTCCTAGCAATATTCGATAAAATTTACTACATCATAATACCATAAAAAAAAAAAATTTTGTTGTCATATCCAGAATCTTTTGATAATCTAGAAGTTTTCACATTTAATTTTCCTAGATCATAATTAGGGCCTCTTGCATGCTTAAAAAGCTCATGAATTTTCTTAATGTCACCAAGTGATTACTAATAAAATAAATATTACCTATTTGATTTAAAATTGAGATGAGCATGCTTCTTAATCTTAAAAGCTATTTTCAATGTTTTTTTTTTAAAAAAAAAAAAAAAATCTTAAAAAGTTATTTTCATTTAAACCGCAAGTCACGCCCGAGGGGGTTTTGCTCAGCTGTCTGGGCCAAAGATAAAAAGGGGTTCAATCATATTAATTTCAGGATTGGGCCACTCCAAGCATTTTTCTAATAAATTAAATGACAAGCTGTCATCCTTAGAAAATTCCAGATCAACGTACAATCTTTCACGTGTCGTGCCGCTTAAAACTTGCCACCTATCCCATTCTGATGACACCGCGCAGAATTCAAACGTCTAGAGCTCTGCAACGCAATAGGGCGTGTCTGGCTGGGAGCAAAAACCAAAAAACAGAAAAAATGCTGGAGTGCCCAAATCATTTTTAAAGGAGAAAAGACAGGGGAGAGAGAGAGAGAGAGAGAGAGAGAGAGAAAGAAAGAGATAAAGTAGGTGATAGACAGAGAGAGAGAGAGAGAGAAACTTTTTCAAAACCCAATATATGTGAGATGCTGCTGATGATGTATGGAGTGGGCGTGCGTTGAATTTTGAAACCAGCTCTGGCCTTTTGATATAAGAACCAGACATATCAAGGATTTCTCTTCCCCAAAACTCTCACTTTCATTATACCCTTCAGTGTTCTTTGTTATTCAGAGGTAAAAAGGTTTGGTCTCTGTGTTTGTTAAGCAGACATGAGTGACCCCAAGTATGCATATCCCTACCCTGCACAAGGTATGCTGTGTTTTTCCTCCTTAATTAATCTTTTTCTTTTCTATTTCAACATGTTTCTGCCACCTTCCTCTCTTTGCCTATTTATTTTGGGATCAATTCTTTCTTTCTTTCTCCTGATTTTTGAAGTAACTAAAAAAGAGAAAAAAGGAAAATAGTGGCTCAACTTTACCTTTGTTTATTTATCAGTTTTTCTTCTTTTTATGCATCTCTCTATGTAAGTATTATGCTCATAAGTTGCTGTTTTGAGTGATTATTGTTTGTCCCACATGGGTTTAGTTTCAAATTTTTTTGTCTAATGAAAAAAATAAGCACAACCCATTTCTCTTAGTCAGTTTATTTACCTGTCAGGTTATTATCAAGGACCCCCTGTAATGGCACCTCCACAATATGCCGCTGCACCGCCCAGAAGAGAACCAGGTTTCCTTGAGGGATGGTAATTATTAAGTGTCTCAATCCATCCTTGCGTATGCGTGTGATGTCTTTTGTTTTCATTTGTAAAAGTGAATTTTAACACAACATCTCAGTAGCTTGTTACACAAAAATTCCTTCTTTTTGTTTTTTGTTTTTTTTGTTTTGTTGCAGTCTAGCGGCTCTCTGTTGCTGTTGCCTGATTGACGAATGTTGCTGCGACCCTTCCATCATCTTTGTCAGCTAATCATCCTGTAATCTCATGCACCAATAATTTCCCACTTTTATAAATATAGTAGTGTAATTTAAGGTGCATGTTCGTGTTGGATACTCCTATGTATTAACTTTTAGGCTTATAGTCTGTATGTCTCTTGATATTTGTGGTTGTTTGTTTCGGTTATGATGTTGTGTTTTATTTAGAAAGTAAAAAGGAAAATTTTGTGGATGGGGGAACGACTCCCACTGATAATTCTGTTTGGGAGACGAGAAAATCCAAATTGCAGGAATCTTGTGAGGCTAGTAGGACGAGCAACTTTCACAATCAGTCTCCGGTTCGTCTTTTGACAAAGTCGCACGTATTTCACGTTGAATTCTATCACCCAACTCACTGCAAGCGACTGCCGCGCAGTTTTTCCAAAACCGTGGGGTCCAGTTCATAGAATTCTTGCGGTGGCATTGATCTACTTTTAGCCGAAAGAAAGAAAAAGTTCTATATTATTTAATTTGTATAATGGTGAGCTGGGTTCAATTATTAATTTATTATCCATTGAAAATTTAAGTTTGGTTGATTTATGCATGTGGGGTGTCATGGGAGTATGTGATGCTCATGCTCCACTTCAATTTGGACGGTGTTTTTGAAAATATTATATGTTTTATAATAGTGAAAAGGAGTCAAATTAGGAATTTAGGGTCGTAAAACTATAATAATAGTTGATATCCTCAATTTAGGGGTTTGAAGAGTTTTTTCCTATTTAACTAATCTATGATTAGTGCTCTAACGAGTAACTCACGTGAGTATAATTATGACCTTTGAGCTGAGGAAGATTAGGTTGATGTAAGGGATTATTTTTTACTGCCAGAAAATAAGTTTTGGAAATTTGAGGTATTAATGTCTTAGATTTAGTTTGCTTGAAATAAATTGTTTTATAATTGAGGTTGTGTATGGGTTAGCAGAATTTGATGCCATAGATAAGATTTGATTGGAAGAATTTTCTTGGATGTAAGAACATTAGCAGCACAATTTAAAAAAATAAAAAAATATTAGCAGCAGTTTCTCTTTGTTTTTCTTCAAGTTTGGGGCACAAAAATACTTTTTGCTTCCTTATGAAAATATATTTTTATAATAGTTCTCGTTATTTTTCTTTATATCATTTAAATATTATTTCTTTACATAATACAAGTATCTATTTGTTATCATTTTTTTTTCACAAAATTTCAACACAATTTATAATTAAATACAAAAAAAAAAAAAGAATGAAGAGAGGAAAGAAAAATGTTTACTTAAAGGGTTAAATATCTAATACCTCATCGGGTTTCAAAACTTTATTTTTGCCCTCTTAGGTTTGAAAAGTGATCAAATTAGTCATTGTAGTTTTGAAAAGTGACCAAATTGATAATTATGTCAGTTGATCATTAGGTGACTTAATGGATTGACACGTGGACGAATGAAAATTTGACACTTGGCATAAGTAGCTATGTTATCATTGATAATGTCACCACTTAATTAATTTTTTTAAAAAAAAAAATTGAAAAAAATAAGAAGAAAAGAAAACGAATTTGGGGTGGGCCACCCCCTTTGGTACCTTGGGAGAGCCACCCCCATCAGGCCAGATGGGGGTGGCTCCAAATTTTTTTTAAAAAAAAAATAAAAAATTTAATTAGGTAGCCACGTCATCACTTATGACGTGGCCACTTGTGTCAAGTGTCAAATTTTAATTCGTCTACGTGTCAGTTCGTTAAGTCAACTAAAGGTTAACTGACAGAAGGACCAATTTAGTCACTTTTCAAAACCATAAAGACTAATTTGGTCATTTTTCAAACCATAGGGAGGAAAAAATAAAGTTTTGAAATCCCAGAGAGGTATTAGGTATTTAACCCTTAATTAAAATAATGTATAAAAAACTACTTTTGGTTCCTTACAAGGTTAATCTATGGAATCTATGTGAGTAGATTTTTGTGGTGTTTTTTTTTTTTTTTTTATCTAAATATAAGGAAGTGAATGACATATATATGCTAGTGCTCTAATGGTTGTTATGCTCTTGATCTTTTATCAATGAATTTTGAAAGATTTCTGTTTAAAAAAAGGAAGATTACTTTAACGTCCATAAATGATAACTCAATCAACTGGGTATCACGCCTCATGAAGCGGAGGTCATTAGTTTGAATTTTTATCCCCTTCTTGTGTGGACATGTTAAAAAAAAAAGAAAAGAAGGTAAGTTTACCTTAACTAAAACAAGTGGTAACATGGTTAAATATATTGTACCAAGTGACAATTCTAAGAGATATAAATATTAGATGTCCATAAATTGACAACATGACACCTTCTCTTGTTGAGAAATGATATGCTAAATTGTGGCAAGAGGCATAAGATGATGATGGGCCTCGAAGCTTGAGAAGTGTAAAGTTTCTCTCCTTTGTTTAGCGAAGTCAATTTGATGATAATACACAACATGATCATTTTTTGGATTAATTTATTCTTATAATTAACTATGAGGGCATGAAATTGAAAATTGTCTCGTCATATAAATGTGAGATTGTTATAATTTATTTCTCACAAATTCTAAATAATTTGTTTATGGATATTTATTGGAGAAAATAAGAAGAGTTTCAACCAAGGCTCCTCCTTTGTTGATTTGTCTTTGTATTATGAGCTTATCTACCTGTATTTTCATTATGCTTTATGATTGATGAAGATTTTTATTTTTATTTTTTTTGGGTATAAATGATGAAGGTAAGCTTATGTGCAATCCAAAAACGTATGATATCTTCAATGCCTTCTGGGTCAGGCCTAAACTTCGAAAATCCTTTAACCTTTGTAGTTTGTATCAAGAGAAGTAGATTGAGCTGAGCTCTTGGGATACTGAACTAATAAAATAATTATTTTACTAATTTATTTTATTTTATGTAACAAATAATTGAATAAGTAAACAAAGAAGCTTTAAAATAACTAGAAAAAGAAAAGGAAAAGCAACAACACCATTGCATAACAATCAACATAAGGAGCTCTAAAATCATTATAAATGGAACTTGGCATTTGCTTTCGTTTAGTAACATGTTTGCTCCAGTACAATAAAGCCCCTAGACAAGACAACATAGGAATTTAGCGAATTTTGTGTTGTTTGAAAATGCGAGCGTGACCTGTGTGGGATCCTAACAACTAAAGTAGTTAACTTTATCTATAATCCGATTACAATAACACAATACAACGAGACTTGCTATAAAAATAAAAAGAAGAAGAAAGATGATTTGTGAAATACCAAATCTTTTCTAAGCTTGAGTTCTATGTAATAATTCAGGGCCGGCTCAATGTTTTTCGGGACCTTAGGCGAAACTCTTTTTTTTTTTCTTTTTTTTTTTTATATTATTATTTTTTTTTAATTTTATTTTTATGTCGGGAAACCTCTTCAAGGCAAGGCCCTTCAGACCCACCCCTGCAGAGGAAACCCCGATTCTGTGCACCGCACCCTCGAAGTTTTCCTACACGAAACTGATTAAATCGCTGGCTTTTCACCCGAAGGTGTGACCTCAAAAGATTGTTTGCATCCATGAGGTGTTGAACCTTGGACCTTGAAGGGAGTAAACCTTAAGACCAAGTCCTCTACCACTTAGGCGAAACTCTTAAATGGAACCTTATTATTATTTTTTTAATCAAAACCCACCAAAAAAATTGACAAAAACCCATACAAAACTCACAAGAAATATCAAGCACAAAAATAAACATTACCAAAAAAAAAAAAAAAATTCAATTTTTTTTTTTATGAATCCTTACCTCATTGATACACCTATTTCAAATAATACCCACAAAAAAAATTGTCAAAAAACCCATAAAAACTCACAAGAAAAAGCCCATACACCTTTTTAAGTATAAAGATATTTGCTTTTATGGGTTAATTGATCTTATTTTACCGTAGGCTTATTATATTGGGGTGTATTAATTAATTTGAGGCATTTTTTAAAGGGGTTTGCTAGGGGTTCTCCCCATAGTGTTCTTCTGGTGTTCTTCTAAGCTCACGTAAATGATTAAAGAAAAAATAAAATTGTAGTACCGTTTTTTTACCAACAGATTAATTTTTATGAGTTAATATTTAGGTTCTAATGCTTTAAAACTTGTTTTTGGATTCAAAACTAAAACATAAGGGTGGAAGGTTAACTCTTTAGGGATGGTGTCACTCAAAATGAATTTGATCATTCTAAATTTAGTGCTAATGCCTAAAAAAATCAGTGGTGGAGACCATTACAATTTTATTTTTTCTTAAATCATATTTTACGTAAGTCTAGGAGAACCCCAAGAGAACACTACGAGGAGAATCCTTAGCATTTTCCCTTTTTAAATTACTTACTTATCATGATTAGAGGCCTTAAGTTTTTATTAAAAAAAAAGTGGGGCCTTATTAAAAAATTTTTTGGGCAAAATTATTTGTTTTGACCTTATTAATCCGGAGGCCCTAGGCAGAGTGCCTCACTCGCAAGGAGAGAAACAAGCTCTAAAGAACAGTATTTAATATCCAGCTAAAAAAAAAAAAAAAAAGTGTAAAACGTGTCGTTTTGAGAAGTTTCTTCTGGAAATTTTGGTGGCTAAGTTTGTCCAGTCTGAGCTTGGAGATGTGAAACATTTATAAGAAACATATGTTAGGGAAATGTTATTTTAAGTCATAGTTTTGTTTGTGTCATCCATCGACCATCCCCATTGGAGAAAGTGATGGGAATGAAGGAAAACAGGCATAATATAAGCTGAAACAGGGTGTTGTCTTCTACTTGAGTAGACTTTTTATAATATCGGCCACGCCCAACTCACGGAAAACAAAGAATAAAAATTAATAAAATCAGAACTTTCTTCTTAACTCTCAAGTCTTAAAGAAAAGTAGGAGCATGAGGAGGCCAGGCAACCCATCCCAGTTACCCTCCCGCCACCTCAGACCAACGACCAACCAAAGTCTTCCCAATATATCCTGCCAAATCACCCAATCACTCACCTTGACAAAGACTAATTAATCACTCACAACTTTACAATCAATAATTAAACCCCATGAAAATGATGCATCCCTTCATTATTGGTTCACCGTTTTCCTTACTATTCTTAATGTTGTTAATATTATTATCGTATTAGTCTTATTAGTTCTCATATAATAAGGTTAGCCTATCGCACTTACAATTACATAGTTGATTGTAGATGTTTTCGATTGAAAACGAACCCAACATATTGAGTTGGCCAACCATTAACTCTCAAATTATTAGTAATTCGAACAGGTTGCAGACCAACGATAGCGTTACATAGTTTATGTTTGTTTGTTTGTTTGCCTTTACATGTGTAAAGCAACATGTGATACTAAAAGAAAGGCTGTTTTGTTCATTAAAGTATGAAAATGACTTCTTACTCTATACATTTTTTTTAAAAAAATTTTGTTTTCTTCCTCTTCCTTATTTATTTATTTATTTTTTTTATTGGATCAAATAAATGGTAACTTTTCCAATTGAAAGTCCACTGCTTGCCATTAAAGCTGGTTCAGGCTTTAAATTGTAATGCCCAGATCAGATTTCAGATCAGATCAGATCAGATCAGATAATTGTTTTTTGTTTTTATCTTTTTTCAAGCTTGCGTTTCGTTTAATGGTAGCTCGTCCCTTTTTTGGCTAAAAAAAATAAAAAAAAATCTAATGATTCGCCACGTGTACCATAGAAAAGTTCCTAGGGGAAGGATGCATTGCTCATTACCATCCACCGCACACGCACCAGATCAGAATCCCTATCCATCGACGCCATAATGCGTCACTGAGAAGACAGAGAGAGGACCATGCCGAACACCATCACCACGTCCAACTGTCCACGTGGCATCCAATCAAAAGCCCATTTGCGGCGCTGACCTGGCTAAAACCCCAGCAGCGATTTTTGGCGGGAAGAAAAGATATTTATTTATCTATCTAAGCAGGGAGGGGAGGGGGGCGGGGCCGGTCCTTTCCCTCTCTCGTACCAGACGAACCCCACCTCCAGGTCATCCCCACGCCAAGACCCCGGTCCCACCCAAATATTTGTAATACGAAAATGTTTTTGGTTTTTGCCCTCCAAAACGAAAAACCCCTCCAGATTTTAAATTCCCTCCCGCAAACCAACGGCTGATACTATCCCACGTGTTCCAACCAAGAAGCAGGAACTCACCGATGACAGATGGCAGGGACTACAGATCGGGCATGTGGAAAATAGATCTACACCGCTAGATCGAAGATCAGCGGATGAGAACCTGCCCGAGACGTGGCCGGGCAGATCTGGACGTCTTTAAGAAGAGGGCCTGCCCCTCCTCTCCTTCCTCATTCTGGCGAGGGTCTGTGAAACCCTCTCTCTCTTCCCTCTCTTCTTCAGTTCACCATTTCTCTGCTTTTTCTGTTTTTCCATTTTCTTAGAATTATTTTCCCTCCGGTCGTGGTTGAAATTTCTGACGTAATTCCGGGCGACCAAATCATGTCGAGGTTTATCGCCGGCGATTAGCCGGGGACCTGACGGATCTGGCCCATCCGAATGGCGTCAGCCCTCTTGGCAAGTCGAAATGAACCGTCTTGGGGCGAACGCAAGGTTTATATGAGGAAATACGCCAACACAGCCTCCAATAATCCTCTCCTTAAGCTCAACCCTAACCCAAACCCCAACCCGTATCAGAACCCGAGCTTTAGCAGTCAATTATATGTCCCAACCCGGCAGAGTAAGGGGTCGGTGGCGCCGTCCGTGTCTGACGATACGGCGTCGCCGCCTCGGAAATCGATGAGCCTGAACGAGACGAAGGATTCTGAGCCACGTGGAGGCCACGTGACCTTCAATCTCGCGGCCTACTCGAGGCATGAGCTGGCGGACCTCAGGAAGCGCCTCATCTCGGAGCTGGAGCAGGTTCGAAGCCTCTTGACCCGGATCGACTCCGAAGACTTCGGGTCTCGGTCCGGATACCTGGTCTCTAAGCCTCCGCCTCTTCAGCTAAACGGCGTTGTGGACTCACCCAAGCACAAAGAGAAGAGGACGCCAAAGGCGAACCAGGCATATCCCTCGTCGGAGTTCCTGACCGCCGGAAAGACCAAGAAGGCGGGTCCGAAGAGCTCTGGCACCAAACGGTCCAACCCGTTCGGGTCGGGCAAAGATCTGAAGCGTCCGGCGCTGGACCACCCCGCGACCGAGAAGCTCAACGCCATCATGATGAAACGGTGCGCTCAGATCTTGAGCAAGCTGATGAAGCATAAGTTTGGATGGGTCTTCAACACGCCGGTTGACACCGTCAAACTGGGACTCCACGATTACCACAAGATCATCAAGGCCCCGATGGATCTCGGCACCGTCAAGTCCAATCTGGACAAGAATATCTACTCTTCGCCGCTTGATTTCGCGGCCGACGTGAGGCTCACCTTCAACAATGCCCTAGCCTACAACCCCAAGGGCACCGATGTCAATTTAATGGCGAGCCAGCTCTTGTCCTTGTTTGACGAAATGTTCAACCCGGCCTACCACAAGTTCGCGGCCGAACAGCGCCGAGTTTCAACCACAATCGAAGAGTCACGGCCTAGGGTTTCGACTCAACAGCCAAAGAGGCCTGCATCTGGTCCTGTGCCGGTGGCGATTGCGAAGAAATCAGAGACATTACCAGTGCCAGCTCCGCCACAGGCAATGCCGGCTCCAGTTTTGGTTCCAATTCCGAAGGCGAGGCCGGTGAAGCTGCCGAAGCCGAAGGCGAAGGATCTGAACAAGAGGGAGATGAGCTTCGAAGAGAAAGCGAAGTTGGGGGTGAGTCTGCAGAATCTGCCTCAGGAGAAGATGGGGCAGTTTGTGCAGATTATTAGGAAGAGGAATGGCCATTTGGCGCAGGAGGACGACGAGATCGAGCTCGACATCGAGACCATCGATACGGAGACGCTTTGGGAGTTGGACCGGTTTGTGACGTACCACAAGAAAATGGTGAGCAAGTTGAAACGACAAGAGCTTTTCATTCAAAACAACAGCAATAACCAGGTTTCGGCTGAAACCCAGATTGGAAACAAGGTAATAATAATGATATGGCATTGCAATGTTGTGCTTCGATGGCTATGAGTTTTTTGTTTTTGTTTTTAAAGCTTGATTTTGAGTGGTATGGGCGTTGTTGGTTTTGAACTGTAGTCTCCGGTGGTGAGCGAGACGGTGGCGGAGGCGGTTCCAGCGCAGAAGAGCAAAAAAGTTGAAATTGGTGAGGAGGATGTGGACATTGGAGAGGAGATTCCGATGGCAAACTTTCCACCTGTGGTGATTGACAAAGAGGATGCTACCGCTTGTGCCAGTAGTGGGTCTAGCAGCTCTAGCGGTTCAAGCTCCAGTAGCGATTCCTCTTCCTCTAGCGGTAATGAAACTTCACACAAGCTGTTTGTTTTCGTGGTGGAAATGTTGCGGTGTGTTTTTTCCCCTTTTCAGATGCTAATTCGAGCATGTGTTGCAGGTTCAGATTCCGGGAGTTCTTCAGCCAGCGACTCTGATGCGGACAGCGTGCAGTCACCGTTTGTTGAATCAAAAGAAGCTCAGGAGAGCTGAAATTTTTCAGTGTGCAGTAGGATTAGTTTGTGAGATGGAGAAGCTCAAGCTTACCCAGAAGAAATTGATTGTAGACTACGGTAGTGGGTGAGAAGATTAAGGAAGTGGGTTTCGTTTGCATTGTTGCTTTTTGGTGTCAATGGTGCCGGATTGAACGAGGGGGCTGAAGAGGGAAAACTCGGGTTGCTTGCTTTGGTGTGTGGTTCTGTAAAAAGTAAATGACCAGTTAAGGAAGCGGTAGATAGAGAGGAATGAGAAAAAAAAAGCTTAGGTGAGAGAGAGTAGAGTAGGGAGGTAGGTGTAGGTTTTTTCTTCTTTTGGTGGGGGTACTGTAACAGAGGAGGAAGAAGAAATGGGATAAATTTTTTGTAGCATACAAAACAACCACATGATTTTCAGAGTGGTCAAGAAGAAGGAAGCAATAGCAGAAAAACATGTACAGTGAAGAAAATCATCATCTAAAAACACAAGGCAAATGAATAGTTTGACCTCTTTTACCCTATTTTTGAATGGCACATTGGCACGGCAATGCATGCTTTTTTTCCTTGTCTGTCAACTCTACTTTATTAAAGCTTTTTTCCTGTACTCTTTTTTCCAATCCTCTAGCCTTCTCTCACTTGTTTTATTATTAACTTAATTATGCTACACAGATTCATTGAGTAAAAGGTGAACCCAACTACAAATCATTATTATTATGGAACCCAATACCTCATTTGGGAATGTCAATAAGAAAAAAAAAATGGCTCTTTTGGGGATTGGTCTCTTCTCTCTCAAGTCTCATCCAAAAAGATTATAGACTAACAAACTTGTAGGGAATATTAAGGATTATGATGGTCTAAGATTATAATTAAAGTTGATTAATCCCTACATTAATTAACCAAACCACCATTTAATAAGCCTCGGGTCTTCGCTCAGAGCTGTGGGGCCAAACTTTTGTGAGAAGTATTTGACGTCATCATATGCTTGGGACCGATGGTTGATTGATTGATTGATGCTTGGACATCTCCGAAGGGGAATTTGGAATTCGGTCTTGAATCTCATATTAATCTTTAAAAGGTCAATGTATGTATATGATAGAAACAAAAGGCACTACGTTTTTTTGTTCTATATATAATATGAAATACAAATATATTAACAAACAATTTAAAACATAAAGCATATTAATTTTTACTTCTATGTCACAACAAAACAGAGCTTCGTGGGTCACATACAAAACTTATTTACTATCATTAAAAAAGAATAAGTGGGTCAAAATCAAAATCAAAATCAGCTTCTTCTCCCTAATCAGTAATCACAAAGGACAATTCAAGACTCTTGGACAAAACAGAGATAGAAAATGTATAAAAGCATGTCATAAAGTGGAATGAACACGACATTTGGTAATAAGATGAAAGACGTAAGAGAGAAATGCGTCCAATTCACTCGAATCTCGATGCTTTTACACGTATGCATGAAATGAAATACCAAAAGAGGCCAATCCGACTTGATTAGAGTCACAACCACTCAAAAGAATTTGGTTAAAAAGTCTGATGATGTTAAAAACCAGTGAAAGGCAAAGAGAGAATAAAAGCCTGCGGGGGCCATCTTCTTCGTCCTATCAAATTTCTTTTAGGAAACTTCCGGGAAAGGGGCAAAGGAGTAAAGCGGTGAAGGTGATGACCTTTGGCTTTGGTCTAGGATTAGGATCGCACCCTATCAAAAACAGAAAACAGACTTTGCTATTTCATACAAGCTACCAACAAATCCTCGGTTCCACCTAGAGCATTAACGCCCGGCTAGCCAAATTTAGCTGTACACGGCTAGCTATTTTAGCCTAAAAATTGGTGAGCCACTAAAGTCCAAGTGCTCTCACTTAAAAAAAAAAAAAAAAACAAAAAAAAAAAAAGACATAAGAGACATGCACACGACTTTGGAATGCAAGTGCTTTGATGAATAAGAAAGAATATTTACATAAAATAGTGAAAGTTTATAGCTAAAATAGATAGTACGATGTTTGATGTTTCGAAAAAGTAGGTAGTTTAAATAGAAACATTAAAGAACTCCAATATCAATGTTCCAAAATAGTGAAGACTATTTGGAAACAATTCCTAGTGATTAAATTACCCATTGGCATTAAAATTCAAGTAAAATCAGTGTTCATAATCCCTCCATTCTAGATGTTTGGCCCTTTGGCTAAGATCAAGAGTGGTCTTCTGTGTGTGTGTCAGTGTGTGTGTCAATTTCGGTATTTTTAGAACATCTTGGGACTAGTCTATCTACCTTAACCACAAATTTATTACCCTGCAAACATAGTTGTCCCTTCATCCCATCCCATACGGTGCAACAATCAACAATACCAACTACTCAATCAATAAACTTCCATAAATTATATCTTTATCAAACATGTGATCATCTAGATCAACATTGAAAGAGGTCTCTCTATCAGTGTTCATATGCGAGCAAACAGTACTATGTAGTAATGGTTTGTAAATTAGAAGTAAAGTGCCTTAACAATAAAACTTTTTATTTATAAGTCCTTTTCACCACTAACTGCTGAACTAACCGCATTTATTTTCAATACTAGAATGACGCAATGGAGCTTAATGAGGATACACCTACCTTTATCATCTTTCCGATTGAACTGAACAATTTTGTAAAGGTCGATACACCGCTCCTGGTAGCAGTGAACAAGCTTGTGTATTGATCTAAATCTGGATTGAGGTTACATCCCCTACTGGTCCGTCTGTCATAAAAACACAAACAAAAAGCACTTGAATTTGCAAGTTAGAAGTAAAATAAAAAATAAAGTTTATTAAGATGAATCAAATCCCTTACTAATTAGAGGAAGAAGATAACTAGCAATGGGTTCAGCAAGAGTGAGGCTTGCATGCTAGCTGAGTTACCGTTAGATAACGATGATTTCAATTTTTGAACCTAATCTTAAACTTTCAGTTCCCATTCATATGGTTCGAAGCAGGATCGTTTCCCCTAAATGATTGAAGACAGAAGCTACAATCAAGTAGGGGTAAGACCAAAAATGTTTCTAATCTGTTTTAGAAGCTGTGACATCTCAGATGAAGGACTAATTAGTGCAAAAACATAACTAGCAATCATTTTCTAGTTTGTCAATGTAACGGCCCGTCATAAATTCAAGGGCAGAAGTGGAGCACTTCCTCCCTTGAATTTCGGGCGGGCGTTACAATCATTGCTAAGCTTTTGCAGGAAAATACAAGTGTCTTCTAATTTGCTACATCAGCAGAGAAACGAAACAGTTTGATGGTGACTAAAGCCTCTTTTGTTTGCTCTACACCAATTTGAGGCATTTATTATTCTTTCAATCCAAATGGCTCTTTATGTTTAGAGAGGTCAACGTAAGTCTAGTCTTAATAGTAATTAGTATGTCATGTCTGAATATAATAATCTTGATAAAATTAGTTAAGCACCTAAGAGAGTGGCATGGGCCTGCCAGTAATAACTAGCATCCAGGCCCACAATACAACATATAATATGTATAAGCAGTAATGATGGCTCAAAGACAACCTACCTGACAGGTTATTGTTGAAGCCAAGTTTTGCGCAAGGGATAAAAGGAGGGAGACTGAGAAACAAAGGATCCTGCGAGCATAGATGATCTTCATTAACAATGGCCACTGGTTGCAGGGCACTAAAATAAATTTTGCTCTAACCAATAACGTTAAAAAATGTTGCATTCTGTAATTATTTTTGTTTTTTACTTCCTTTCTTTTTGTGCCACTTTTTTTTTTCACACTTTTATTCCTTTCCCTTTTATTCTTCTAGCATCTAATAAAGACAGCCCGGTAACAGTTAACATGACTTGTAAGCAGTATTTGAGTCTACCATAAATATGGACACAGCTGATTCTGGGCCCCTATCTCCTCTAGAATGGCTTCTCCTTTGGAAATTAAATATTCATGGGCGGTACAAGCTTATTCTTTGGAAAATCCTTTTGAATAGCCTCCCCCAAAAGGACAAATTTGTTTCGGTTCATTCCTCCCAACATGAGCAACGACTCAAAAAAATGCTAGCCAAATTTGGTACTATCACTCCAAAAGGATTATATAAGTTGCAATTAGAGCTCCTTATAATTATTTATAAAACTCCGTTTTACCTAATGAAAATCAATGTGACACTTGGTACCCATGAGCACCCGGAAAAGCAATAGCCAATTTTGCGCTATCATTCCAAAATGACTAGTCAAGTTGCAATTGGAATTTCTTAAAATCACTTATAAAATGCCAGTCTCATCTAATAAGGAACCAATGTAGGACATAGCACCTATGAGTATCTTTATAATCCACCCACTCAATGTATATAATTTCTAATGATTTAGAAAAAACACTAACCACATATGCTCTATCATTCCAAAAGGATTAGTTAAGCTATAATTGGAGCTCCTTAGAATCACTTATAATACTTAGTTTAACATAGCAAGGAACCAACGTAGAACTTAGCACCTATGACCATATTTATAATATATCCACTCAATATGGCAATCCACCAACCCAATGTGAGACTAACTTTCTAGGGTGGTCACAAGCAAAGTCTCTAATGCCCTCTATGTCACTCAAGTACAAAGAATCTTGAGCATCTCTTCTTAGCTTGTCACTTCTCAAGCCTATCTTTGAACGGGTTAAAATCATCTTCAACCCCCTCTGCTAGTAATTTAGCCCTGGAGGATGACCTCCATTTTAGGCTCTTTGCTGTATCTGCTTCGGATCTTATTTGTTTAACAAGGAATAGGCTCATCCATGATAATTCTGTTCCCTCGTCCTTACAACTTGGCTCCCTAGTCAAAAAGGTGAGCCTTGACCATCTTCACGTGTGGGAATCTATCTCCCCTGCTCCTCAGATAATCCCTTTAGCTTTGCTTGGTAGTTTAACTTACAAAAAAAAAAAAACTTCCCCTCCTTATCTCAAATTTGATTTCTTCAGATCTTGAAAGATGGAGCACTGAAGCTAGGAAATCTAACAAAACAACCTATCTTGGTTTTTGGCTCTTGATAAAAATTGAAGATCTGAAACTGTGGTGGTTGATATATGGAAATTTTCTGAACAATTGAGGAAGTGTTGATTTTCACTCTTCACATCCAAGCAAGGTATACACTTAGGACTGACTATAACATGCACTAGTATGAGGGAAAACTACAGGATGCATACAATTTGGTCTGCTGCTTTTTTCACTACACACTCCACAGATTGATAAATTTTTACTTTCACAATGGTCATCTGAAGTATTTGCTTCATTGAAAGTTGGCCTTCCTTTTGGCAAGCAACTCTTCAAAAGATCCAACGATTTGCTACTTTCTAAATAGAAAATGTAACATACCTCATCTGTGATAAACTATCACCATGATCATCATGCTCATGACACCATTATCTAACTATCAACCTTCCATGACAGCCTAGGACATGAACAACCGTCAAAGCCATCACCAGCACCACCTCAAAAATGATTATCTCCACAACATTGGAGAGAGCGAAATGCTAGATGTTTCGAGGATTCTTCGAGGTCTAGTGAGGAGCTCCTCCACTTTTTTCTTTTTACCCTATTCACCTGGACAGCGGGCTGGTTGGCCTTGCGGGTGATTAGTTTTTCTGATTCTCTCTTTCTTCTCCTCTTCCCCCAGTCCCCCTTTGTATACTCCCCTGTGTACTAAGGGTTGCGCCCCTCTGCGCTTTTGACATATTCTACTGACTTATAAAAAAAAAAAAAAAAAACTTTAAACTACACATTAGAACTGCTATTGATAAGGAGAAACATATATTACTACTGTACAAAAGTAGTTGGCAGAATAGGATTGCCTTTCAAGAGATGTTGCAGAGTTAAACAGTTAAGTAAAAAATGGGGTATCAAAATAAAAGGCAGCAAACCTACATAAAAGACTGAAAATAAAGCAAGGTAATATAGTCACTTAGGGCTATTAAAGAAAGAGATATACCAAGATTGAAAATAGCAAGGTAATATAGTCACTTAGGGCTGTTAAACAATGAGATATAACCATGAATAATTAATAGAAAGGAGGCACTATATAATTTTCACATACCTTCAAATGGTTGATTGATAGTTGTTCTTTTGATGAAAAAGAGAACAATTAGCCATGGGCAGTTAGTGAAGAGACATCTCTCATAACGTGAAGCAAAACTCTGGATACGTATGAGAATCTCTACAATCTCTACATACTGCGTTGGTTCTTAAAATCTCAGCCAAGTAAAGGGAGGAGAAAAGGGTTCTTCTAAAGATGAAGTCCACCCACATGACCTGGATAGTACTCCCATAAAAAATAAAAATAAAAAGAGTTCTGCAGAGGTTATCTCAACAAATTATGTAACACATCCAAGAGTAAGACTAACGAAATGCTCATTTTTCTACCCTTTTTGTTTTCATAGGAGGATGGGAGAGTGAGACCCATACCTGTGCTTCTGGTTCAAAATGGTATTTGCTAGGACTGGAATCAGTATTGACGGTTTGGTAACCTGAAATGAAAGATAAGATGGCATCATCCCTGTTTTGCCCAAATGCCCAAACCTGATGAAAACTACATTTAAATTAATACGACTTGGAAATCTGAATCTCAGAGTGCAGACAAGCTATTAGAGTAGAAATAAGTTGAGAAAGAGAAAGATGATTGTACTCGTGCAGGGCGGGAGACAAATCATATCGAGACAGTGCTGTGTGTGTGTGTGTGCAGTTTCAAGGTTGGATCAGTGTGTAAGGTGGAAAATCTAAACTCGAACCCAGATTGACAACTAGCCCAACATCTATCTTCAGAGTAATTTTACACAACCCGATTGGAAATCAAGAACCCCAATATCAGATATAAAGGAAAACAAACAAAGAATTGCAGGGAACAGGAAAAAAAAAATTGAAATATTGTTTGAATAATATGAGGTAAACGATTGGGAACATACTTGAGATATCTCTGGAATAAAAAATGGTATACAAGTGGTTTTATTATTACCATTGATGTTTCATTGAACAACAGAACAAACGATCAGAGTACTAAAAATGAGAAATGAACCTTAACAATAAAAAAAATTTATTTTACCAAAAATGGACACAAGTGTCTGGTCTGTCATAAAAGTAACATACGGAAAGCCAGCCAGAATTAAATGAGTCAGATTTAACAAAGAGGAAATAAAAAAAGTAAAATTATAATATTAATGTTGTGGGTTACTTTTCTTTTTTCTTCACGGTTGAGATTTTGGCGTTGAAGATTGAACGAATTTGAACGGGTCAAAACCCACCACTCCAAAAGCTAGATTCATGAATTATGAGGGTTTAATAGTACCCATCAGGCATCAATCAAACCTAATGGCAAAGCTGACCACTTTAGAAGTGATGGACCACTTCATACGTTTCTTACGGTTGGATAGAGCTCGAGTCCATATTCGGTTGAGTTGAAACTGAACCAGTTGTAACTGTAGCATGGGTCTCATAATAGGACACGAAAAACACGTGTTCCAACTCCAACCAATCCAATTCTACCCCGTTATTCTCTCAATAAATCAACCACGTCAAGTGTATTAAAGTTTGAACATGAAGCTTGTAAAACACTGTAAAGGGAATTTGACACAATTGCCCACCAAAATTTGAGGCATCAAATGAAGCTGCCTTTTACCTTTCCCTCCTTCAATGTTATGCCTCATCTCAGTTTGGTGGTGATGCGACATTAGTGTCTGGTCTGTCATGAATGATGACAGACCAGACACTTCAAGAAGCAAGGTATTTTATACTAATTATCAGTAATCAATTCAATGAGAATTTCATGGAATGCAATCAATTCATACCAAACTCATAACAATTAATATAATAAGAGTTAATACTTCATATACAGGAAAGAAATGTGCAAAGGATCACCAATGCAAGGATTGGACGGTTTTGAAGAACAAATTATTGACTAGACACCGCAAAGAACACAGCTTTATCAGATAGCTGTAGTTGGTGCAATAGACACTGTACACTGTATAGATAACTTTATATTGCATGGACTTCTTGCTGATCTCGCATGATGGGCGAGCACATCAAGCGGCTACTGTCTCATTGGCATGGATGGATGTTTCCTTCAAGCGTTCATCAGCGCAGGAGTTACCAGCTTTATTTTCATGTGTGGATTTAGCGCCACACCCACCGCAGCCACCACTTTTCACCATGTTTCCACAGCCACTGCCGCAACCACCACCACACCCACCGCAGCCACCACTCTTCACCATGTTTCCACAGCCACTGCCACAACCACCGCCGCAACCACCACCGCACCCACCACAGCCACCGCTCTTCACCATGTTTCCACAGCCGCTACCACAGCCACTGCCACAACCTCCACCACAGCCACTACCACAACCTCCACTAGACAAGCCGTCTTTTTCTGGTATTGCAGCCTTTCCTTCAGCCATCTCCACACTCAACTCTACTTCACTTGCTACAGAAGTGGTCAGATTGGATCTCATGTCTTCCTCATGGAAACCATTGACTGTTTCAGTTGGACTATCCATCTCCAAAATTTTGCAATTCACACCAAATCCATCATGTCCTTCCCTCTTGAAGATATCAGTAAGTATAAATGCTGATATAATTCCAGGCACCGCCATCCATTCTTCCTTTACCTATTCAATTTTAAACAATAATAACAAGAAAAGGTCATGTATGTCAGACATTCTTAATTCGCAAACTTGGTAGTTGGCAGCATTTTACCTTGAAAAGTCCTGATTTCAACTCAAGCAATGCCACTGCTTTTCCATACGGATCTTCCCTAGAGAATTCAACTGCTGTCATAAAGTCCTGTTCACTTAAATGCTTCTGACAATGTTTGGGTTCATATTCCAGCTTTCTGCCTGAGAAGAATTTTACCTACAGCAAGAAAATAAATTCAACAGATAAAGCATACAAGTCCCTTCAAAAGATTATCTCAAGTTCAGTCCTACCCTGAAGGCAACAAATCTATCACGTGATAAATGCCATAATAATGCTACAGTAACTCGGACACAAATGTGTTATACAGCACAAACATATACATCTAAATAAAATTGCAAACGCTTTGCCAAAAGAATTAAAGAAATAAAAAAACTAAAAGAAAAGGGCGATTTTCCTGTAACACATAACTGACATAAGGACATTGCACGTGCAGATGCACTAAAAGGATGATCAGACAGGTATGCATTCAAACCCTGTAAAAGTTCAAAAGGAAAAATTCCCCATATGGTACATCACAATAATTTCAGCATAATTTCACAAACTTCGAGTCTCTGGCATTGCTCTGCTAGTCTCTAGAGAGTAGGTAAGTTAAGCAAGCACTAGTCTATCACCAAATCTGCTCCATTTGATAGTTTCTTAAAAAAACTTAAAACGGTGTTAAAAGTGTGACCCACCATGCGGAAGCTAACTCTTATTCAAGACGTTCTGGCTATCTGAAAAGCCAGTCTGCCATAGCACGGTCTTGCAAAATCCTAAAATTTCTAGAATGATGAGGCAATGAAGAATCAGAACTGATGCATACCTTCCTACTGCCCATGAGCTCAAAGAGATGGCCATCATCACCTGATTTCTTTTGAAGATGAAGGGACCAGTGAGAATCCATTAAAGACCACCTAGTTCCGACAAACTCTGCAAGAGTGCGTGTTTCACCAGAAAAAGTAATGCCAATCACCTCCTTCCTAGGAATGCAGTTTTCTCTTGCCCCGTCATTCTTTGAGTCTCTGAAGTGCAATTTATTCAGGCAAAATCAAAGTTCACAGCTTCAGAATATCTTATATCATCTAAAACCACCAGTGAATCATACATAAAAAGCATACACTATTTCAAAATATTCTAATAATAAATCTTTTTTTTTTTTTGGATAAGTATTCTAATAATAAATCTTACACCAACACTGATTACAAGATACCGATTCCCTCAACTTGGAAAGGACAATAAATTATCATACCAAATTAGAATGGTTTAAACACTATATTTAGTCAATAATATGAGAACTTCATTTCGAGTATATTAATCTAGATTAATTGATTCCTTCCAGAACTACAACTATTAAAGATCTCCAGATAACCCATATTTCTCACTTGCTCAGATTTGAATATTAAATCGAAACATTGGAAATTCAAAGTCTCTGGAAGCAAGTTATTTAAAATGGGGTAATGAACCAATGCTGGCATAAAAAGGTTCTCTTCGCCAGCATGCTTGGGACATTGAAAATTGTATGATTACAATGGAAGTCTACACAACAATAAAGGCTCAACCTCTCTAAATTAAACCAACCATATGAAGATTATACATTATAAAGTTGTAACTTCTCAGGTTCAGGAAATGAAGATATATAAGATGAGAGAAAAGAATGGTATACCCTAGCCTCAACCTCCACCCATGAATTTTAAAACTGAGATAGAATGTCCCCTCCAATATGGGAATTGGAATTTATGTCTGTTTATTAGAATGTGCATGCTTGCCCAAGGGTTCTTATTCTTAAGAATCAAATAATAATGATAATAATAACAATAAAACTCACCAATCCAAGTTCTCCTATGCACTTATAAAGTGCTTAGCATAAACCCAACCTACCTAGCAAGACTAACATCCATATCTTAACAAAATAGATTACAGGGTCATTAATCTGAACAACACACACAGACATGCGTGTGATCATAAATCATAAGCAATATATTCATGCAAACATACGGAATCATACCCATGTACACACATACACATACATATAGTTCAGAAAAGTTGGAACATAGAGTTAACCCATTGTGTAGCAGAAATTGAGGACAAAAATCTACCTCATTTGGAGGCTGATGACCTCTGCACCAGTTTCATCAATGACAAGCGTTGAGCTCTTGGCGCGCTGAACTTTTCCCGGTAGCGGGAAGAAACAAGAACTTTTTGAAAATGGTCGAGAACGAATCATGTGAAGCACATGTGGTGCTAGAGATGGAACAGTGAAAGAGACAGCAACTCGAAGGCAGATTGGTTTTGAGATCTTATTGCTAGAACTTGGCACCAACTCCAACCATTTTTCTGCTGAAAGTTTAGAGACTGGGACCAGAAATTCTTGGAGAGAGAGAGAAGTAGAACCCAATATTTTTGGAGCCCTTGTTATTGGTAAGTTGGAAGTTGAATGGGACACAAGTTCAAAGAGCAGCTCTCCTGTTGGTTCACATTGAAAAGAAGCAACCTGTTTCTCTCCAGACTCAGACAAAATACTCAGTTTGCGCTTAGCATTAAAGAGTGCATCAGGTTGTCTCTTACAAAATGAAACAAAGAGACTTCCCTTGTGCCCCTCTGGTAAGTTCCTAACTTCGACAAACTCCAAAAGGGCCTGAGAAAGGAATTTGAAGAAAAAAAATGAGAGCTTTCAACAATATTGGCTCAGGCTGCATACCCCAACTTAATACACAAACATTTATTATATGGAACCAGAAGCTATAAGCAGTTCATTACTCGTGCTAAATCATAGGATTGACAATCAGGCAAGCAGCTAAATACTGTCAACAGAATACCTTTGTTTTTTTTATAAAAAAAAAAAACCAAACTCATAGTCTTGTCATAAGTGCTAGTATTTATTTATTTATATATATATTTTTGGCACAAGTTTTGCGTCTTAAAACACAATCATAAATTATCTAAAATAATAATAATAATCCTGCACAATGTAATGAGACTTTCTCTGTCCTCCAAAAAAAAAAAGAGTACTCCATGAAGAGACTTATGACTTCTATAGAGTAACATGTTAGGCTCCAAGTGAGACAGAGGGAGAGATCCAATGACATGCAACAGATAGAAAATAAAAGAGTACCAGATATGGGAGATGGCATAAAAGAGGTGATTGGAGACTACCTCCACAACCTTCAGCTGGGGAAGCTGAATTGTATTCTGAAACTCGTTGGACTTATCTACCTCCTTGCCAATCGTGTCTGATAAGCAAGGAGTGGTTATGAGAGGAGATGGGGCACTGCCCCTATACATTGCCCCAGCTTTCCAATACCTTGTACCAAACGTCTCTTCCCACTGCTTGGTAGTTCCAGAAAACCCAGTATCCAGTTTCTTCCCTTTAGTTCTGTCTGAGTCCATGTCATCATGCTCCAAAACCTTTCCAAGTACTTCTTTTAGATCTTTACAATAAGAAGCAGGATGCAACTGATGAGTGTGCCAGATGAGGTCAATGTCGTAGGTAGGAACACAAAAGCGTTTTATAGACTTCTCCCTGTTTCTCTTAATTAGGTGCAAAAATCCTTTATATCTAGCAACAGCTCCTTCAAGAAAGAGATCTTTGTTCGTATGGGGTCTGGATACCTGTCACAAATATGTGGAAGGAAACAACTTACACTTTTGGGAAACAAGAGATTACATCATGTAATAACTGATATGTGTATGAGTCCCTGGAGGCATCTTTGAAGCAAATGGTTAACAACGTAAAAAATATTAATTAGAATTATAATCAAGCCAAAGTAGATGGCCTAGAAAATACACCGTGCTTTTTGACCATTCAACTTACATTGTAAGGGGTGCTGGCACTTCCATTAATTATAAAGAATTTATCTCTTCACACTATTTATTAACTTGCCTTTCATCATCAAGGGATACATTGACTATCAAGTCACTGCAAAGCCTCATAAAGCCAATGATCTGAGACAATATCATGATTGAGGTCTCAGAAATGAAAGTTCATTGTAACACCCGCATCATGGAGCTATATAACAACTTACTTCCAAATCATGCTTCTCAAAAATGGACTATTGATTAAGGGCAATTCCAATATGAAGGCATCATATTATCCTGTCATAAACCGATATTGCTAATACAATTGAAGTAGTAAGACCAAAAATCACCCACCTTATCTTTTAATCACAAATTGAAGACATTAGGAAGTAGGACCTCAGTCTATGTAATTTGCCCATTACACTTACAAAAAAACAAAAGTTCATTATCAGTATTACCTGGTAAAAGAAAGGACTCTGCCTTTTAACTGCCGAAACCAGATCATATTTAGTGTACTTTTGAACACCAGGAAGTGTCTCGGAGATATTTTCAGAGAATGCTTGAGTTATGTTGAAGTTGTAGGGTTCTTCTGGATACAGACTATTCCAAATTTCTTCCGTTTGCCTTTTACAAGTGCCTTGAATGGAAGACACGACATTAGAATTGTCAAGGATTCTTCCATAAAGTTCCTCACAGTCAGATTTGTATTGTACCTGAATAACAAAACCACCAAAAAAAAGAAAGAAAGAAAGAAAGAATTAAAGTTAAAAAAGAGCTTAGCAATCCCACTTCAATGAGAAAAGAAGAGAAACTGAATAGAAAAAGAAAATGATAATTCTATGTTTTTGGCGTAGAAACCTACTGGATGAAGCCTGTGACAATGCCAAACCCATTCACAATCAAGAGGAACAACCAAAGGCCCTTCAGAAATCTGGGACTCAGAATGCTTGGCAAGTAAGGGAAGCCAACAAACATTATACCTGAAATTAGCATATTCATGATTCAGAACTTCTATTTGGAGTATTATAGAAAACTCTAAATGCAAGTACGAATGCATAATATCATAAATAATATTTATATAGGAATTACTATTATGGTTCATGGATTCAAACCTTCTTCTCCTTAAATTAGATAGGCATATTCAAGAACCATGGGATAGATGGAATGATAACTCTTTACAAACTAAAGCTCATAAACTTGATCTTGTTTTTCTTTCACAAATTAAGTACAAAAAGGCTTTAACAGCAACAGGAAGCCCAAAACCAACAAATTTACACCACTATTCCCTAATAAAGAACCAACCCCCCCACCCCTCCAAAAAAAAAAAGAAATGTATGTGTGATTACACATTGGATGAAATTGAGCAACAAAATGCAAAAACTGTTTGTCAGAATGCTTTACCTGTAGATGGCCCTCTTAAGGTCAGGGCCATCATAGAGGTAACGATTCCTGTCAACAGCAGCAAGAAACTGAAGCTGCTGTTTGGCCGCAACCACAAGGTCAACACTGGTCAAAATCTTTTGCGCTTCATTCCACTCAAACTCTTGCTCCGCTTCCATATTCTCTCAAATCTACCAAAGAAATACAACCTTTCAGCAACTACATGATATAATAAAAACTTACAATTCATAGTAATCTATAACACTAACAGCATGAGTTAATCCACATAGTACATAAGAACCAAATACCCAATACACAAAGATCCCAAAATCATAACTGAATTTAATAGATGAATCAAATCTTAGCAGTAGTTTAGTTCCAAATTGGGTATCAATGTTCATAATCAACTACACTCCTCTTTTTTAAATCACTTATAGAACAATCGCTAATCAGAGAAGTGAAAAATTAGAGAGAGAGCTTCATAATTCATAAACTTACAAAGAGCATCCAAACTATATAGAATTCAAATTGAACCCATAATTATTTAGAAACTAAATCCAATTGAAATTCAAAGCACCACACCAGACATGAAAGAATCAAACTTTTTACATCTAAAAGACAAATGAAAGAAAAGAAAACACAGACACACGCAAATTTCGTATGAAAACGAAAAAAAAAAAAAATCAAACTCAACAACCCAAAGACATCAACTATCTCAGCATAGTAAACGCTTTGTTTCATTCTCCAGGATTGGAAACAACGAAAATCCCAACATGTAAACCTCACACTCATTTCTTTTGTCAACGTTTTCTCGGAAACCAAACAGAACTAAATCTCCAACTCCGACGATATTCGCTAACACCAATTGGATTTGCAACAAACACAAATATTTCTCTAAAATTGCAATAAAAAAAATCGCAATTCAACTAGAAATTAAAAAAGTCAAATAAAAATATAACACCTTCTTTACGTTGCTTCGCGTACTCTGTTTCTTCGTTTTGTCTTCCTAATCAAAATTGTACGTCAAAATCTATTTATAGTGGTCTCAGGTCTGGCAAGCGAACAAATTTTCGAAGTGACCAAATTATCCTTACCAGAACCAACGAATTAACTGCCGAGATTAACTTTCTTTTGAGATTTTTCTTGGTCATAAAATTAGGAAGTGTTACACAAGGAAGGATAGAGAGATCATTATGAAAATTTTAAAGAAATTGTAGAGTTTTAAATTAGAAATTTTAAGTCATTTATAGGCATTCAATCGCTTAAAAAATGTCTCATATTAAAATATGGCATGATATCAAGAAAGAATTTATTTATATTATTCTTTGAGATAGAAAAGTCACACAATTTATTTCGATAATATCAATGAAATTAAATAAAGAAAAAATCTAATCCAAATTGACCTCATTCTTGTGCAATAGTGGCATTCACGTTTAGAGTTTGTACTGAGCGTGAATTTTATTAAAAAAAAATGGTAAAATTTTAAATTTTTTAACATAACCCAATCTTAAAATTGTACCGAAAATAAAAACAAATCCGATTTCAAACGAAAAGTACTTTGAATGATTCCAAATGTATACTAGCTAGTTTCTTTTTCCCAGCGTCTTCGAAGAAGCAAGGATGAAACTTCCATGTTGAAACATCCTCCTCAGTCCTCACTTTCCTCATGTTCTACAATAGTTATTGTATCCATGGGTGGAGGACAAATTTGTAAATCTGACTACAGCCAAATGCATGTAAAAGTTTTTTTTTTTTTTTTTAGAAATTAGGTGCATAAACATAATATAATTAGATGGGTAGGGTAGGGGACAAATTAAGGAGTTGGCTGAAGATATGCTCAACCTTTTTAAACAGAAGAAAACAAGGAAGAACGTAAGCAAAACATGAACCACCCTTCACGATTCACGACATAAATGTGTTTCTTAATTTTTTTTTGGCCTCCTTTTCCAACAGATAATTGGTGGTAGTACAACAAAGGTTATCTATGTAGTACGTAGTACAAGGACAAAGTTTTTCATTATAAATTAGGTTAAATTAATTTTTCTTGTTAAATTTATGAAACTTTTGTCCAGTTTAGAGTAAATCATGCTGCTTTTTGGGCACTTAAAATTATCTTACCCCTCTTCCGAGTGCGACTCACTCATACCTGAGTCAACTATGGAGCTAAAGATGCATGATACCTTTCAATTGTGGGATTCACGGGTCACAACTTAAAAGCTTCATCATAGAACTGCAAATTTATGCTTAAGATGAACTTGACAATTGATAGTAGTGTTACACCGGACATAACTAGAGTTGTTATAAAAACTTAACGATAATAAACAAAAACTAAAGATTGAAGGTGAAAGAGTATAATAAGAAGAGAGAAAACTCTAGCTGTTCCAAGGAAAACAGAGAATAACTATGAAAATACTAAAAGTTTATTAAAACCCAAATGTTGAACTAAGCCCACAATTTAGGCTTATATAGCTGAAGCAAAACTACTTTTTGCCAAATGGCAAAAGTCTAATTATTTCATAAAATCAAATTACATAATAAAATAGAGTTTGTAAATTCTTGATAATAATTACTACTAAAATGGCAAAATATCTAAAAATAGTGATCCATAGGAAAAGCAATGGATTTAGGACCCGAAAACGGTGCTCACCAAGCATAGCTGGGTGGCTACAAAGTGCGCGTTGAAGGAATTTTCTGGATTGGATTGGGATCATATGCGCGATTTTGATATTTGTAGCAAAAGTTATACTTAATTTACTGCCATATGCGCAATATTGCCACAATTATGTCTGAATTTACCGAGTCTTACTGTTCTTGCACTGATCTTTTCCGACAAGATATTCTAGCGCCATTAATTCAGCACTTGACAACTCTGCACCTGCAGATCCTCTTGCGTCATAGTGCTATTGGTAAAAATGAGCAGCACCTCAGAACTCCTCTGATTTAGTGTCCCCTTCTGTTTTAGATTCTTGAGATCTGCCGTGCTCCAAATATTCTTCTTCAATGGTTTCCTTGAGGATGAACAGCCTCTGTATAACCACAGGCTGAGTCATTTGTCTGGCTTCCCTAATGTCGGTTTCTTCCTTATTGAGATTGTATGCATCAAGCATGATCTTAATCCATTTGTGCAGCTCCTTGGGAGTACTGCTCAACCACAGAGAAAAATAAATAAATAAATCCAAAAAAGTTGGCCGAACAAAAAATTTGATTTCAGAAACTAACTTAAGGTTAGTACTGCAATGTAAAAAAGCAAGAAGCTATATTACGTGTATAAAGCATAAGGCTCCTTGGCTTCACGTTCATCGCCCGGGGAGAAAGCTGTTGCCAGTGCTGAGAATCGCTCTTCAGGATCTGTGATGTTCAGCAAATGCTTAAGTAGCTTTATTTCTTTTGGCTCAATGCTCTTAAGACTGCTCTTTGTGGCTTTATATAAACGATACATTATTTCTTTGACCTGAAATTACATGTCTAAGCTTAACAATACAAAAACAAGGAAACACTTGAGCAAATAAAGGCATACAAAAACAGTGCAATGAAAAAAATTACAAAGCAAAGCTTGATTTTAAAGCATCAGGTTTCATGGGGTCTAGATATTTTCTGTGACTTAATAACTTTATAATCAACGTCAAGCATCAACCATCTCATAGATGCTGTTATAGCCTTTATTTGGGATCTGCGAAGCAAGAGGAAGCCAAGCCTGTCAAGGCACATGTCATGCTTGCTAAATATGTAGACTCATCTGTCACACAAGAACTGAAAATTTTGGTTTGTTATCAAGGACATATCTAGGCAATGAAGTTGAAACCATTCCATTATCTGCACGTAAATGGCAACATAAAACAAACAATTGGGTCCATCTGGGAGACCTAGACAAACTTTAAAATGGTTCTACTCGCGTTTTTGCCATTCTATTCAGAAACATGCTACACTAACACCTTCAAATGAGCTAAATGTTTTGTTGGACAATGACCTTGTGACAGAGGTTGGACTACTTTAGTACCCAAATAAGAATTATGCTCATTAGGTTGTTTTGGTTTTCCGAGCATGTTCATTAAGTTTTTGCTCATATGCATAGATTGCTATCCTATACTATCTAATCTACAAAATTTCGAAGGTTTTATGCTCTAGAATATATGATGTAATTGAAAAAAGTGCTCATCATTCATAATGACGAAAAATGTTTTAAAACCTTCACTAACGTACCACAAATGTGACATTAAACTGAAAAAATAAAATAAAATAAATAGAGATACCAAGCAATCAAACATTATCTATTTTAGATGACAATTCATATTGAAGCCTTGTCCATCTTGCTTGTGCATTTTGTGACCCATTAATTAGTTAGGAAAGGGATCCCTATGGTCCACAAAGAGCAATTCCTCAGCCCAAGGTGGCCACTCCTACCTCATTTTTCATAGTTGTGGACTCCTTTGCTGAAGCCCAAGCACTATTTATCAACAGGATCAAGGAGGAATCAAGTTCCTTCGCCTTGGCAAGGCTTTTAATCTTCTCACATGCCACTTCCATTGACGGAGAGTTGAGGATATCATCAAATTTGGCCTGGGCAGCATCTAATGTATCCACATATTCCAGCGTATTATCATAAGCACTGACAGCGGACAGGCATCTGGTCCCCAGTCTAGCCATCGCTGCTCAACAAAATGGGACAATAATGTAAGAGACATAAACCAACCTACATAAAAGTTCAGGAGAAACTTTTGTAAAGAATTCAAGCAGATTTATTTTAGGCCAGACAAAATCAAAGTTGCAGTAAATTATAGCTCGTTTACATTCTTGTCAATGAAACCTCCTATGTATCATTCAACATCCTTATTGAACATAAGTGGAAACCAATTTGCCAATTAGCCAATTTGCTTCAACATTTTCATCCAAAGATAAAAAAAGGTTACCATCATGATCCTCCAAACTGTCATAAGTCTTCGATAGTACATCGAGGTAGCTAAAAAATTCCCCCGTGAAGTCTTTGCGCCGACGTGTAACAATTGCATTAATATCAGTTGGGTTGTCTTGGATCTCCTTAAGAAGTTCACTATGTCCTTCCATTTCGTCATCAATCTGCAATGCTCACTCCTGATGAAACAGAACAGGAAAATACGTCTACACCCAAACAAGTATCTATATATTCAATTATGAACCCTATGTTTGATTGTTGATAAGGTAGCAAAATTAACAAAATTACAGTCTCAATCTTTTTTGATAAGTAAAATTACAGTCTTCAATCTGAAAACTTCACTGCATGGGAAACCAAGAAAACCAAAAATGCACCCAACCAAGTCTGATACAACCATTTGGTTAACTTGGGGGTAAGTTCCTCATTTTTATGGAAACTAAAGTAACATATTAAATCAGGTTCAAAATCTCTTTTTTCTCTGCTTTTCCAAAGCTTTTTTCAGCAACCAAGCAAACCGCAAGTAAACAAAGTATAAGTACAAATACATGCAAAATATGCACATTGTTCTACCTTCTTAACCTTTCTTCCAAGTGAAACAAATTTCTGCTTCATAGTAGGATCGCTTTCCGCGTCAGCCCGCGAACGACACCGATTGTAGAAGGTTTCCCTATACTTCTTCCACTCCTCCCTGAACACCAAATACTTCCTCCATTCCTTTGTCTTGGGTTTCTCATTCAAAAAGACCTCAATAATCTTGTCACAAAACTGAGTTATGGTGTAACCCTCTGCAAGCTCAACCTCTACTTGCTCTTCCACTTGAGCGGTGGCTATGTCACTGACTTGAACACCTGAATACCATTCTTTTATTCTAAGAGACCCACAAAATGAACTAACAAAATCTATTGAAAACACCTATAAAACCCCCCATTCGGAAAACACAGAGACACTTTTGACTTTCCTTCAATTGCTTAGAAAACCTTGAAAGTAATACAAACCCAGTCATAGTTTTTTATGCGTTATTCTGTTTTGGAC
Source organism: Carpinus fangiana (assembly GCA_006937295.1). Taxonomy (NCBI): domain Eukaryota; kingdom Viridiplantae; phylum Streptophyta; class Magnoliopsida; order Fagales; family Betulaceae; genus Carpinus; species Carpinus fangiana. The sequence continues at coordinate 39,247,571 of CM017322.1, forward strand.
TTCAAGGAAGTAACAAGATTTATAAGGAAAAAGCAAAGACAAGAAAAGAAAGATTCACAGAAACCAAATAGTGGCAAGAAAGTGAGAGAAAAACAGCACAACAGACAAAGAAAGTAACACTCACTGATGATGGGTTCGAAATGGGCATTCTGGGATTTGAAACTGTGAATTATTGTTCTACTCCTTTTGTCTTTGGACTTAAGGCTGTGTTTGGAGTGCGGGAAAAGGGAGGCAGAGGATATTGGGGGAATTGTTAGAATTGTAGGAGAGAGGAATTCAGTGAAAGGCAAGGAATTGATGTTGATGTGGTTGAAGATAGAGGGTTTTGCTACGATTGTTGAGAGCTCCATACCCAATAAGCTGCTCATGGTTTGTTGTAAAGCTGCATTGCTTTGCTCGAAGCAGGGTGCTAAAGGATAACAAATGCTCTTCGCCTCTTCCTTTGAACAGGGTGTATACGTGCTTCAAACCGGCGTCGTTTTAGCTTCTGTTGTCGTATATGGTGTAAAATGGGTAAAAAGCAGGCTTGTCTCCAACTAAGCAATAATTTTGCAATATCATTATTTTTATTTTTTAAACAATTATTATTGTTTTTATTTTTTAATTTTTTAATCAAGGAGGTAAAAAGTAGTTGATGCGGTTGAATTCAGTTTTATGAGATATTTTATGGAATATTTTGTGTAATATGTAGCATTATTTTAAAAAGAAATTGAATAACTTTTGAATTTTATTTTGGTGAGGATGTCCTACAAAATGCTTCTTTTACAGCTCCTAATCAACAGCTGACACATAAGCTAAATCACAATAAGTGCTCAAAATTAAACTAGCACCAAATTCCTTAGATGAAGAAAAGAAGAAAAGAGGGTCTGGGTGAAAGAAAGAAGAAACGACACTGGCATTGGAGAGAAAGAAAGAAGAAATGACACTGGTTGTGGGTCTGGCTGGGTCGAAGAAGGATCCTCTCCAGTCCCTTTGGACTGGAGCAGATCCAGTCCTTGTATTATTAGGGGCATAATTGTCCAAAAAAAATTTGTTGGACAATTATGCCCCTAATAATACAAGGACTGGATGGGATCCAGTCCAAACGGACTTGAGAGGATCCCAGTTTGGCTGGGTCACTCTTTCCGGCGCCATGAGTCACTGTCTTTGGCGTCGACGATCATCTTCTCCAGCCTTTAGGGTGATAAAATCCATAAAGAGTTAACTTTTTACTTCTATGTTTTAGTTTTGAATCCAAAAACGGGTTTTAAGATATTAGAACGGGTTTTGAGGTATTATAAATAGGTTTTTGAGTATTAGAAACAACTTTTGGGTATTAGAAACGGGTTTTGAGGCTGGTCCGGCAAGGTTTGATACCAGACCCACAACACTGTGGGTCTCGTCGGCCTGGGTCTTGCTCCCGGCTACGGTTTTTTTTTATTTTTTTAATCTTTATCTTTATCTTTCTCATTTTGATTTAGTGTATTTGTTCTCACTTTTATTTTTTGCATTTTTCTTAAATGAATGATGTGTTACATGGTGATTGAGTATTGTAAAATACTAAAATGGTTGATTTGCAGAATGTCCGGACTGTAAGGGCTCTCATAACTTTTATAATAACCAGACATATTAACAATCTATTGATCATGTATTCCAAGGCACATGATGTTAAATAGACGAGACCTTTAAAAAGTTTAGCTTGGTAAAGTTAAAAACATAATTAAAATATGATCATACTAGGGATAGGATCCTCTCTATTTTAAATATTGTCAAGGTTTAAAGTTTGTGCATCTAATAATATACATAATGTTACCTAGTCACACTTAGATAAGAAAACTACTCCGGTAACGTAGAACAACAAACCATTTTTAATATTAAAAGTTAGCTTAAGATGTGAGACTTTTTTTCACATTTATAAAACAACTATTAGTCCCTTCCATAACCGATGTAGGACCCCAACAATCTCCAACAATTTTTTCCTCACACATCGGGTCCTGGGTCAGAGTAAAGACAACATGTTTCTCATGTGGACTGTTGAACCGAAATTTGTTGGTTGAACCTGGGCTTTGATATCATTATTAGGTGGTCTGAACCTCCCTCAACCCAAAAAACTAGCTCAATAGATGAAGTTTTTTCTTATTCTTATATAAACTAACCACCAACCCTTTTTAAAACTGATATGGGATAGTCCCAACACACTATATGAGAGAGAGCGTAAGTATTCTAATAATTTAATTAGTGTCCATTATTCCCAGCTTAATATTCTAGCAAAAACATCATCAGTTGCAGAATTATTTAAGGAATTAATAGCAAGGACGTCTTCGATCTTGATTTGCATCTTGAAAGCTCCGTTCAGAAGGACCTTTATTTGTTACAAAAGTGACGTGGAATATGATCTACGTACTCGCCAATAATAACGCATTTTTTTTTTTAATTTACTTCTAAGAATAATATACGTATTAACTTGATTAAAACTCAATATATTGATAAACCTTTAACCTTCAATTCTGCCTCTTTTTCTTCGGACAAGGGTTTTGAAAGAGTCTCTTTTATCTGTATAGAAAGGGCCCCACTCAGACAAGGGCTCTTCTATGTAACTTTTTTTTATCCAAATCCTAACTTTTAAATTTGTACGGCCATGTCTGGAAGGAAAAAGAACGTTAATCAAAGTTTATCTTTAAATTTAATTAAGACAATAATAATAATAATCCTAATTAATATATTAGAGAAAACATGTTTATTAACAAAACTTGTGTCATTTCATAATTAAACTTCCTAAAGAATGGGGAGGTTCCTAAATGGACGGTCCAATATATTTGCATGGCTCGGCGCGCGAAAGTATACGTACGTCCAAAAAAATGGGTTAAAGCGCGCCGGGCAACTCGAGTGCTAAAAAGCGATGATGGAAACAAGAAACCATTTATTCTTTCGAATCAAACGACTGGAAACGGATTCTTCAATGAAGACAGCCTCGCGTTAACTTTGCAATTATCTCCTTAGATGGCCCTCGATCATCAGCTGTATCATCCTCTCCGGATCCTCCTTTTAATTCCCTCCATGAGCTCCCATCCCCGAACTTGGGAGACCCCAGAAAGAGAAAAACAAAAGCATAACAGCAACAATAGTTTTCTCTCAATCTCCCTCTCTCTCTCTCTACGCCATAAAAAAAGTTGTCGAAGAAGTATATACGTACAATATCTCGTTATCAATGGCTCATACCAATAGTGATCGTCGCCAGAAGGTGATCGACATAGGGAAGCCAGTACTTCACTTCACCGGCGGGCTTGAGTTTGCCAGCCTTACTTATACGGTGACGAAGAAGAAGAAGATTGAAAAGAAATGGCGGAAGCAAGAAGTAGCCTTGTTGAGCAGAATTAGTGGGTATGCGCCCAAGGGGTGCATCACTGCAGTCATGGGTCCTAGCGGTGCAGGGAAGTCTACGTTCTTGGATGGATTGGCTGGGCGGATAGCGAGCGGGAGTCTTCAGGGGAGGGTGTCCATGGACGAGGCGGAAATCAGCCCCAGCTTGATTAAAAGGACTTCCGCATATATCATGCAGGATGATAGGCTCTTCCCAATGCTTACTGTGTATGAGACTTTGATGTTTGCTGCTGACTTTCGGCTGGGGGCTATCTCAATGGCTGATAAGGTGAAACGTGTCGAAAAGCTCATCGACCAGCTCGGATTGTCAGTAAGTTATTTTTCATCCCACTCTTGTATAAAACTTTTTAATTCACTAATTTTGGATTGATTCGTGTCGAGTTTATTTACCTACGATCAATCCTTATAAAAATTATTTGAAACTCATTCTTATAAGGTATTGAATAAGTTATGATTATTTGTTAAATTGCCACTTAATTGAAATAGAAAATAAATTGTAAAGACAAAATTCAAATATTTTGTTCTAATATTATATTAAATCATCATTTATTTCAATTCCTAGACTTAAATGGATAGAAATGAATGAGTTAATTTACATTCTAACATTATTCATATACGTGATTTAATTTTTTCTTGACTGTTTATGTTGTAGTCATGTCGGAACACCTACATAGGTGATGAGGGGACCAGAGGAGTGTCCGGCGGAGAGCGTCGCAGAGTCTCCATAGGCGTGGACATAATTCATGGACCATCATTGCTCTTCCTCGACGAGCCCACTTCAGGTCTAGACTCCACCAGCGCTCACAACGTCATCGAAAAGGTGCACCACATTGCACGCTCAGGCAGCACTGTGATCCTCACAATCCACCTTCCATCGTGGAGAATCCAGTCGCTGCTCGACCATCTCATAATCCTGGCGCGCGGGCAGCTCATGTATCAAGGATCGCCCAAAGATGTCACCCGCCATTTGTCGCGGATGGGGCGGAAAGTCCCCAAGGGAGAGAACTCAATAGAGCACTTGATCGATGTAATACAGGCCTAGGAGTATGATCAGTCTGAACTCGGCGTCGAGGTGCTGACTGAATTTGCACGTACTGGTTTGAAGCCGCCGGCATTGGCAGAGGAGGATCTATCACTATCGGTTTCAACTATCGCACCGTCGCCTACTCCGTCGCGTCCCGGCCGTCATCAGGCAGGAGGGAGTCAAGAGAAGGGAAAGTCCAGAAAGCCACAAACTAATGCTCACGACGATTATGATCACAGTTTGAGAAGCCCATATAATTCAATGTCTTTGGCTAGTAGCGACCGTGGACTAGTCATGCAATTACTGAGGCTTACACCTTCCCGAACAAGTCAGAAAGGGCCCATCTCAAGGAGGTAAAGATCACGACTTCTAAATTTAGGGATGTCAATTTTACTATATATTAAGATTTTGTATACTCATTTCATGCTAATCCCGGGTCAACCCGCTACATGTCAGGTCATTCTTTTATTTGATTTAGTTTTTAAATCACGAAACCAATTTATTAAATATATGTATTATGCAGATCGGGCCAACCCAATATAACCTGTTTATTAAACGAATCATATCGTTTCATTTGCTTATATAAATGAGTCGTATCAAAGTTGATTAGCCTAATCCGTTTAACTAAACAATTTCCTTAACGGATTGGTTGACCCTACAAGCCAACCCTGATTGCGAGCCCAATATTTTTCATATTTTAGCATATTCAAATTCTTCTTTGATTACATTTGCTCTCTGTCTGATCTCTTTGTGACATGCCTGTCTATGGTGTGAAGCAGTTTATCCCCAGGCATTTATGAATACTCGAGCGAAATCCTACCGAGGTCTCCTACACCTCATAGCAGTGACTACACCGTCAATGAAAACGACTGTCTCACCCCTGATAATGCTCCGAAGAACTCCATGGCTCACAAACATCTGGGCCCAAAGTTTGCGAATTCATTCTTCTCCGAGACTCTCATACTCATGCGCCGGAACTTCAAGAACATCCATCGCACGCCGGAGCTTTTCCTCTCAAGACTCGTCGTCCTCACCATAATGGGTTTCATGATGGCCACCATGTTCATCAAACCCAAACAAGACCCCCAAGGAATCACAAACCGCATCAGCTTCTTCATCTTCACCGTCTGCCTCTTCTTCTTCTCTTCAAACGACGCCGTCCCGGCCTTCATTCAAGAGCGCTTAATTTTCGTCCGGGAGTCTTTCCACAACGCCTACAGAGCCTCGTCGTACACCATTGCCAGTCTCATCACTTACCTTCCTTTTCTTGCTCTTCAGGCCGCCGTCTACACCGCCATTGTGTGGAAAGCTCTGGAGCTCCGAGGGCCGTTCTTATACTTCTTGATCGTTCTCTACGTTTCCCTTCTTTCAACAAACTCGTTTGTGGTGTTTGTCAGCTCGGTGGTGACGAACTATATATTGGGTTATGCGGCGGTGATTGCTTTCACAGCCCTCTTCTTCTTGTTCTGCGGCTACTTCTTGAATAGCCACGACATTCTCAAGTACTGGGAATGGATGAACACGATTTCCACGATGACGTATCCATATGAAGGGCTGTTGATAAACCAATATTCGACGAATCGTAGTTTTGGAACCAACCCTGCCGACGGCACCGACATAACCGGGTTCCAAATTTTGAAAAGCCTTGGAATCAATCCCGGCGCCGGGGAATCGAAGAAGTGGGAATTAGTGGTCATGATGTTGGGTTGGGCTGTTCTATATAGGATTTTGTTTTACGTGATTCTACGTTTTGGGTCCAAGAACCAGAGGAAGTAGTAGAAGAAGACGGGTACGTGTGAAGTGATGTGATTGATATTGCTTAATTTGGAAACATACCATGTTGTAATTGTCTTTCCAAAACTCAAGTGTTTCATTTGTTTCTTCTTTTTCGTATTAATTCTCTGGTCGTGTTTGTAAATTTGGGTCTCAAAAGGGTAATCATATTCTTCATGTTCATTATTTAACACACTTATTTTTTTTTTTCTAAACTTATTTAACACACTTATTTAATTCTTATGTTAACCACTTAAAAAAAAAATTGTTAACTACTTAAAACATGTCATGTTAACTAATGTAAAATGAGTGTGAACAATATTTATCATTACTCGATACGCGTCACACTTGAAATTCCTAATCTCAAAAGCATGCATGTTTAATAAGTGTTTACGGTTGTTAAGTGTGCTTCCTTTTTTTTTTGACATGTCCACACAAGAGGGGGGAGGAGAGATTCAAACTAGTGACCTCCGCTTCATGAGGCGTGGTCCCAGCTGATTGAGCTACCTCTTAGGGACTTAAGTGTGCTTCCTTACTAGCTTGATGAGAGTACCGAGCTTTATAAATAATTTTAATAAGCGTCAATTGTAATTTAACTGATCAAATTTAAAGTAATAATAACTCAAATGTAATTACCAGAGCCAGTTTAATTAGTTTCATTATTATCACCATTACTAACAAAAATTAATTGCAAAAAGAAAACAAAACTTATGCGTGATGAATGAATAATGCAATTCATGTTACAAGATTGGGTACCTTAGATTAGAGTAAAAAATGTCGAATTAGGATCATCTCCAGTTCAAATAAACCGGATAATATACAATTAATTATATTTGAGGAAAATTTTTATCTTTTTATTTTTTAAGGGTTAAAAATACCCATTAAATATAACTAATCGAGTAACCGGAGAGAGTACTTTACTTCAATAGTACCACAATTAACAAAAACGAGGAAAAAAAAAAAGAAAAAGGAAGAAGAGCGAATAAGGGCCGATGCCAAAGTTTTGGGCTATATGTCGTAAAGGAGTGACAAATTTTGATGCTTTGAATATGCCAATGACTTCTTGTAAGCATCAAGTTGCTTGTTGCTGTTGGGGCAGGCACAGTTTTATTAAACAATACTTTCTTTTGAGAAATCATATCTTCACACAATAAAAAATGTTTCTTTCCTACTACCCACTCTCTTATTGGCTTCCAATATTTACCCTAACCCATTACTTTATTTATTTATTTTCATTTTTTTTCATTATATATATATTAAAAAGGAAAAAAAGAAAAGAAAACTACCTCAAAGGCATCTTTACTTAATTAATCTGCATGATTTTACTTGTTTGGCAATATTTGGTATGATCATGAGCTTACCAAAAGGCCCTTGATTGTGTCTTGTATGACTGAAAACACACAAGGACATCACCGTCATTTTATTTAATGAAAAAAAAAAAATGAAATAGTACCATAACAAATACAATCCAAAACAGTATAAAAAACAAAAAAAACAAATGGCCCATATTGAAGTTGTTTCACCCCATACAATACCATAAGTTTTGTAGCCATAGAAAGACCATAATATCACTCTCTTAATTTGCACAATGGGATTATAGATAAGATAAGCAAAGGATTCAACTTGTACGTAGCCAATAATATTAATACTAGCTAGTTCCAATGTGATCAAGTAATTAATTAAGCATAATGAAATGTAAAATAATTGTGAGAGTTTTGTGTTTTGAATTGTTTGTTAATATTTTTATTTTGAAAATAGCACAATTAATTCAAGAACATATATATCTTTCAGCTTTGTATGGCACGAAGCTTCCTAAACATATATATATATATATATAAAATAGAATAACTTTGGAAAGATTGAATAAAAGAAAAAAAATGACTTAGACAATGTAAAGGGATTGACCAAGCAAAACGTGTGCACATATATCAGGAATATCACCATCTTTGTAATTAGCTGTAAAACAGAAACAGGACCTAATAGTGACCACTTTTCTATCAAGATTACAACTCATCCTGATTATTTTTAAGAATTAGTGGAAACTGACAGTCTAAACGTGTTTATTGGTAACCTAATTCTTGTCATTAATTGGATTTAGCGACTCCATCTCTTGCCTTTGCTAAATTCACATTAATTAATTAACCCACTTCAGATTTTTAATAACTGGAAAAATAATATTATACAGCCCCCTCCAAGATATATATCTGATAAAATCTGAAAATAGAGGGATTTATTATATTCCTTGATATGCTTAATGGGGCTACTAAAAATATTGCCAGGATTTTTTTTTTCCCTCTCTCAGAGCAAACAAGAAAAAGAGTGGTAGCTAGAAAACACACTTACGGTTGTTAAAATATTAATTAATTAATTAATTAAATTAATTATTATTTTTACTAATTTAAACTTTAGAGATAATTGTTGATATGTGTCAATATGTGATTGGAGATTGTTCAATTTGTATCTTCTACTAACTATTAAGGTCATGTTGTATTTAGAGTGCGTTTGACCCCAGGATTTTGTAGGTCAAATGCGGGCTTTTAAACATAATCGCCAAAAGTGTCCAATTAAAAAAAAAATACAATTTAAAAACATATTAAAATTTGTGTTTTCATATTGCAAGGAGGAGATGCATTTTTTAAAAAAATTCATGTTTTTAAATACCAAATTGTTATTTTAAAGCCTGAACCGCAATTTTACCAAATACTATACTGTATTTTTAAAAATCGCTTTTTACGTTTTAAAATCGATATCTTTTTCGAGCTTCTGACGTTTAATTGGTTTGGAATTTTGGTGGCACAGAACATATTGGCATAAAAAAAGATTACATATGCACAACTCAAATTTGTAAAATATCCTTAACATAATATGCATGACAGTTGGTTGAAAACGATTTTTAAGAGTCCAACGGATTTTTAAATAGAATTACCGAATTATCAAACATGATAATTTTGTACCTTTTTTTTGAAGAGGGAGACTAAAAAACAATATATTTAGACATAACTGCCCCCAAACCTACTTCAAAAGTAACGTTCTTAAATTTATCACCCCTTGAACTATATTAAATAGATGTATTAAATATTAATTAATTATCAAGATTCTTGTTAATGTTGACGCGGCAATATATCCAAATGTAATTATTAGTCAGACTTGCTTCATAAGCAAGAGAGTGACTCATGGATCTTAATTAATTCCCCCTCTTTACTGAAAATTACAATTATTTCTAAACCTTTAATATATGTTAAAAATATATATTGATTTAATTAGAGAAGCCAAACCCATTTCCATGAAGTTTCAAGCATGGTAAACAGACAAAGAGAGGGACGAAGGTGGACCGATGAAGGTTGCTCCGCCTAATTATTTTAAAACATATTAATTAATTAAATAGAGTCATGACCCCAACCAACAAAACAAAGCAACAATTATAATATCTCAAATTAAATTAATTAAACAATTACAGTGATAATCAAATTTGAATTAATATTCTAAATCAAGCTCTTTCATCATCTTCCTCCCCTATTCTCCAATGATTCCAACATTTGAAGTCAAACACCCCATGTTGTTCTTTAGTAACCTTCTTGTGATGTTCTTTTGTCTTGGCAGCTCTAGATGATGATGCTTCTTTTGTGAAGAGCTTTCTTTGTGTACGTTAGAATGTTGTCTTCTCTGTGAGTTATAGGAATTCTTCATGGATTTCCAAAAGATTTTGTTGGTGGTTAATTAGTGGAAGTTGAAAACTTATTCAGTTGGTCTGGATATGAGCTTGATGATCCAATGGGGAAGCTTCCATACAATATAAGATGATGATGGAGGGATCGGATAATTGGATTTTGAGACTGCAGGTTGAGTGGTTTTTCCTTTGCTTCTTCATACTTGTTCGATCAACTTGTGGACAACAAGAAGGTTAGTATGTGTATTTGTATTATTGTATACATTTTTCTTTATTATATCATCAATGGTATGATCATGAGTACTAATTTGTTGAGAAGGTTTAATATTTTTATGAGATTATCCAGTTTTGATATGATTAAATACCTTAAGATCTGGGTTAAGAATCTAGGTTGAGAGGGAAAATGATCTATCTCTTACTAATAAGCTATACAAAAGTTCATACATATGCCATTTTGCAAGTCAAACTAACTGCAAAAATTGTGACAATTAAAATCATTTTGAAGAGGTTGATCTTGTTAATTGACAAGTCTGCTTAATTCAGTTGATGAAGATTAACAACTGAATTAAGGATTATGCAAAGTCATGAGCTCATGCAAGGTAATTGGCTAGATCCATGTGATAATGATTTTGATTATTATAAAGGCAGATTCACTAGGCAAAGATGGGGAACTACTTTTAGAAGAAATCTAGTTGCATATTTCAGTTGTGTCGTCTAAGATGGATCATCTTAAACACGCTGCATGCCCTAAACCACCCTGCCCTCATCACCGACTGGCGGATCTCCTCCATCATTTCTTACATGATCTTCATTTTTTTTAGTTTCCTCTAAATGGAAAGTTAGGAAAGTTAACAGAAGTGTTAATTTCTATGGCAAAATGAGTCATCTTCATTTTCACGTCTCACCAGTTCCGCCTCTCTATCCTCATCGACAGTGAGAAGGATCACCTTAGATCTTTGCTGTTGGCGCTATGTTTTTTCAGTTTCTCCCCTCTCCCCCACCCCACCCAAAAAAAAAAAAAAAAAAAAAAAAAATTCTAAACAAAGACTAGTTACAATATTTGACCTGAAGTGATTTTTGTTAAAATTGGTTTTATGTGCTAATTCATGCATGTTAACCTCAAAATACAAATAAATCTTTCTAATGTAATTTCATGCAGAATTTGTGAGCTTAGCATGCTGTGCTGATTCAAACTTCTCAGACCAAAGCACCACTATAAATTGGAAACCAGATGATAGCTGGTTCCCTAACAGAGCAGGTTGCCTACATGAGGGCTATGCTAATGCTCGAATATTCAACATAGATTCAGGGAAGAGATGTTATAGATTAACAAGTACTAAGGAGCATGATTATCTAGTAAGGGGTACATTTCTTTTTGTTGATTCACCGAGGACAACTTTGGACACTTCCTTTGATGTTTTGGTCGGTGTTACCGGAATAAGCCGAGTCAGCTCGTCCGAGGACTCAGAAGTGGAGGGGATTTTTAGAGCTACTAAGGACTGTATAGACTTTTGCTTACAGAAGGTGCAGGGAGATCCTTACATTTCAAAACTTGAACTAAGGCCTCTGCAAAATTTGAACTATCTGCTGGGTTTTCCTTCTACTACTATTCTGAAAAGTGTTCGTAGAACTGATCTAGGGAACACAGGAGGGGACATCAGGTATGCTTTTTCTCTCTTTGAAGCCAATATATTAATAAAAATGAGAAAGTGGATAATCTTAAATGGCTATGATATAATATGAGCAAGAATAATGTTAGAAATTACACTTTTATCATTTATCTTGCTTCGTAACTTGGTTGGAGTATTAGATAATTATTCGAGTAGAAAAATCATGGGTATTATTGTTGAACAAATACTGAAAGGAGAAATCAAAGGATTGATTCTATGATTTCCTTCATTAATTAATTAAAACACTCTCTATGTATGATATTGTCTTGTATCTCAAACCTGACACGACAACCCACATAAATGACCATCTTCATCTCTTCCTCCTCCTAATCTTGTTTAACGGAACCAGTTTTTGTCCTTGCCTCCTAATATAAAAGGCAACTCACATTTCCTTAATTATGCTTATTTTATATATTGGTAGTCTATAGTGGTAGCACATGGCGAGCAATGCAACTAAGAGTATGGAACAAAGCGAACAAAAGTTTGATAGAGACCGATCAATATTGCTGTACAGTAACTATCATAGAAATTTTGAGGCTTATCTGTCTAAACAAGTCTTTGACGGTCCGCTCGCCTATTCGGGCAGATAGTCCAATAGAGCCTTTCTCATTTGCTAACTATTCAGACAGTTGAGAATCAGAATACCAAAAAGTTACAAATCACCCTCAAATCTCACATGCCCATGTTTGACATTTGCAAAATTTCAGGTACCCATTGGACAAAAGCGACAGAATATGGAAACCAGATACAAATTCAATGGCCAACGAATCAATACTCTCTGTCAACCTTTCCAACTACAGTGGTAACAACGCAACACCACCTCTAGATGTCCTTCAAACAGCTCTATACCATTCTGAGCGATTGGAGTTCCAAGAATCCCTCGACCAAAGGGACTACGAGTACCGTGTGTTACTCTACTTCTTTGAGCTCAATGAGACTTCTAAACCTGGGGATAGGGTGTTTGATATTTACATTAACAACGAGAAAGTAAAGGGAAATTTTGATATATTGGCAAATGGGTCCAACTACAAAGAGGTTGTTATGGATGCAAGAGCTAATGGGTCTCTTAATTTGACCTTGATCAAGGCCTCTGGGTCTCTGTTTGGGCCCATTTGCAATGCCTATGAGATCTTGCAGGTGCAAGAGATCAATCAAAGCTACGGTGAGTTCGATTTACAGGTGCAGCAGACTGACGAAAAAGATGGTGAGTTCAATTTGATACATTTTATGCTTTGTCCTTTTGTGGGGATTGGACAGTGATAAAAATACTTCTATATTTGTTTTGGCTTTCTCTCTCTCCCTCTCTCAAAACATTGTCTTTCTTCAGTGGAAGTGGCTTGGTGGGTGAGGAATGAGTTGTTGGTGTCTAACCAAGCGAATGAAGTGTTGGAGAGTTGGTCTGGAGACCCATGTCTTCCAAAACCCTGGAAGGGTTTGGCTTGTGCGCCCTCTAATGGTTCAGTTATCATCACCAGTCTGTAAGTTCTTCTGTTCTTTTTATTCTTCTTCCGAGATGGGGTATTCAATTCCATGTGCCTCTGTTTAATATCACACTTTCTTCCAGGAATCTTTCTTCAACGAACCTTCAAGGGTCAATCCCTCTCAACATCACTCAACTGGCCAACATAGAAACACTGTATGCTTCACACTGCTGTCTTCTATTGAGTTGTCAGTGTCGTTTTGTCTTGAGTAGCTTTGGACTATGATTTTTTAAATATATTGATGTAATTTTTTTTTATGATATGTAGGAATCTGAGCTACAATCATTTCAATGGCAGTATCCCAGAGTTTCCATATTTCTCCATGTTGATATCAGTGTAATACTTTCTAATCAATTCGCGTAACTTCCATAGAAGTACTGCACAAGAGAAATATCATGTTTCTTTATTGATTGATTTACGATGACTAACAGGGATATCAGCAACAATTCTCTTGCGGGGTCACTTCCAGAATCTCTAATCTCACTGCCACATTTGCAATCATTGTAAGTTTTAAACTGAAGGCCTTCATTTTTTTTTTCCCCATTAAAAACGCTTGCCAAATCTAGTTGTATTTCTTCTCCCTTGGCCTGATTGATTAAACTATGTGCTTGCTCCAGATATTTCGGCTGCAATCCTTATTTAGACAAAGACCTTCAATCCATGTTCAACAGCACAATACGTACAGAGTATGAATTCTATTATCTATGAACTGGAACAATTATGTTTATAAGAAATCGAAAAATCAAGATTCTGAGATGTTAAATATATTTTTCAGCAATGGAAGATGTGATTCAAATGCATCAACACATACGCCACAACGCGTCAGCGTCATTGCCACTGTTGCATGTGGATCATTCCTATTTACCGTTACAGTCGGAATCATTTTTGTTTGCATCTATAGACGAAAATCAATGTCTGGAGGAAGATTTGATGGGAAAGGACACCAATTGACTAATAGTGAGTGTGCTGATCTTTTCTCCGCTAATTGATATCCATTGGTATCTGAAATCTTGTTGGAAGCATATACATGAAGGCATGAAAAAAGGATCTTCTGCATGTATGAAAATCCAATCCTCTAACTAATGCATAAATGAAAGCCTTATCCTCTTTTTATGAATCATGAAGGCATGGGCATGGGCATGGATGAGAATAACAAAAACCCAAGCAGATGACTAGAAACTAATAGATTCATTATGCCCTCATAGATTATGCATGCAGATGGAAGAAAATTGTCTTCCAGGTGGTGCACGAGGACCAAATACTATGTTTACATTGTTCACTCAAGAGTATGGATGCTAGATAATATCACTCAGGCAGACACATAATTTAGGTTGTCCAGCTAGTTGAGCTCAGTTTCAACTATTGTGGATGATGTTTTTTTTTTTCTCAAAACAATTCTCCTAAAATATGCAGATGTACTTATCATTCATTCTAGCAAAGATGATGTCAGTATAAAGTCGAAAACTATTGAGAGGTTTACTCTAGAATACCTAGAGACAGTCACCGAGAACTACAAAACCTTGATAGGTGAAGGAGGTTTTGGGTCTGTTTACCGTGGTATTCTATCTGATGGCCAGGAAGTGGCAGTAAAGGTTCGGTCAGCAACATCGACTCAGGGGACTCGGGAATTTGACAATGAGGTAAGAAATATGGATCCAACCGAATCTTCAATTATGACTTTTTTTTTTTTTGGTCAAATTATGAATTTATCCTGCATAAAAAAATTTCCAGCTGACTACTCTTGATAATGTTTTGACAGGTACTGCTGCTTTCACAAATTCGGCATGAGAACCTGGTGCCTCTTCTTGGTCACTGTTCGCAAAATGACCAACAAATTCTTGTTTATCCTTTTATGTCTAATGGTTCTCTACAAGATCGCCTCTATGGTATATATCACATCATTCGTTCTTCTGGCTAATATCAATAGATACATTAATGTCTAATCACCAGTTTCTTCACAGGGGAACCAGCAAAAAGAAAAACTCTGGACTGGCCAACCAGACTTTCTATTGCCCTTGGTGCAGCTAGAGGCAAGTAAAACTGAATTCTTGTTCTAATTTACGAGAAAGTAAAGAGAATATGCAAAGGAAATCTTAATGTTTGGAAAAGCCATGGAAAACTAGCTCACGAGATTTGCTACATTGTGCTATAGCTAAACTACACTATGTTAATGGTAAAATTTGTAGCTAGTGGTACCGTTGTCAGGTACCATCTAGTGTACAACCTATGAGAGGGAAGGAAGTGGCGATGAAGGGCCACCCTCATCATGTATCATACTAGTATCCTTGATAAAAAGATAATAAATGAACAGAGCTTCAGAGATTGAAACCAATACAGCAACAGATTTGTCAAGAAAAGTAGGCAAACCTTGTCCTACTGATTGAGCTCATTGAAAGAATTATCATGAATTGGATGATGAATCAATAACAGGTATGCTTCATAGGTAGCGATGGATGGCTTGGTGATGTTAGAGTTAAGGCGTTGTGAACAGTGCCAACAAGGCTATGATCATTGCGTGATTATGTGCTGTGGAAAGTGTAGTCTATCATAGATGACAATGAAATTTCTGATGTACTGACTACTAAAAATTGCTCCAGTTGATTGTCTTTTGTTTGGTTGTTTTGGTTGTTCCACCACTTTTTAATTTTCTTTGCTTTTTTCCCCCTAATACCAGCATGTTTGAATGACTCTTTTCGTTATTCAGGTTTGATGTCTCTTCACACGTTTCCTGAGGGATGCATAATACATAGGGATGTGAAATCAAGCAATATACTTTTGGATCATAGCATGTCCGCCAAGGTTGCAGACTTTGGTTTCTCAAAATATGCTCCTCAGGAAGGAGACAGTTGTGCTTCTTTGGAAGTGAGAGGGACAGCTGGTTACCTAGATCCAGAGTAAGTCTCAATGTTTCTTCGGCCTGTTCTGATTTGAAATATTCAAACGCCGCTCACTTCTGTCACTTTTAGCAACAGATTTGGTTTTACTTTATCTTTTTTCATAAATTTATGCATATAGAGGTTCTTTTAGAATTTTAAGGAGATTGTAACTGCCCAAGAATCCAACGTTTTTCCATCTAACTTGAAGTTGGTTTTATGTATCAGAGAGTAACTATAGCCATAGGAAATTTAACCACGGCAGTGTGTTTTTAATTTATCATTCAGGTACTATTCGACGCAACGCTTATCTAATAAAAGTGATGTCTTCAGCTTTGGTGTGGTTTTACTTGAAATTGTAACTGGCCGGGAGCCTCTCAACATACATAGACCACGCAATGAATGGAGCTTGGTTGAATGGGTATGGTCCAATTTCATGTTCTCTAGCTTATAAGAATTTGATATTATAATGCTGCTCTTTTAGCTTGCGACATGTTAAATCATCAGTTATCTTAAAAGTTTAAGCTATTAGAAAATAATAGAATTTAATCAATTAATTAATATTTTATTTTCATGACTGTGAACTCAAACTCTCCATCAATAAGTAAAGCCCAACATGTGGAACAACAATTACCTAAAGATCAGTACCTGCATGGAGTTTCTACTACCCCAAGATCAAAAATATCCTAAATCTAATAGTGGAACAACTTTGCATGCAGGCCAAACCCTACATTAGAGACTCAAAGATTGATGAAATCGTGGATCCTAGCATCAAGGGTGGGTACCTTGCAGAGGCAATGTGGAGAGTAGTGGAGGTGGCTTTGACATGCATTGAGCCTTATGCTGCTTATCGACCATCCATGGTTGACATACTCCGGGAGCTAGACGAAGCTTTGATTATAGAAACCAATGCATCCGAATACATGAGGTCCATAGACAGCATGGGAACTTCCTCTAATCACTTCTCTATCGTCATGGAGAAAAAGATTGCTGTTCCAACCAATTCATCGTCCCCATCAGAGCCGTCACCTCTTATGCCACAATGCCCGTCTCCTCCACGGCCAAGATAGTAAAATGGGTGAATGTGAAGTTTCATCAATATGTGAAAGATGAAACTTCTTTTTTCTTCCTTCCCTTTTTCAGTTAGGAATTGACATGTGAATGATAATGGTTCTAGGCAAATAGTATGCTAAAGATAAAAGAGAAGTTCTATTCGACACTACTCTTTTTGAGATTATGTATCTTGCTGTTTATTCAATTTTCTTTAGGTTATAAAATTCCGGGCATTCAATTTATGCCAAAATGCTATTGAACGATATACTATGGGCAATGTATTGCATCATTTTCCCTTTACAACTTGGAATTCTTAATAACTTGCCAAAATCAATGTGCTGCTCATCTTGGGACTTGGGAGTTGAGAAAACTCTTTTTATTGAGCTGGCGGATGAGGTTAGGCATCATGTACAATACCCTCTTAGAAATTAGAAGTATTCCACAAAATTGTGACAAGTTGAAATTGCAATTTGCATTATCCATGACCATTAACGAGAGTGTTTTGTCCCTTAACTAGGCGGCCTTGTTTACAAAAATGATGCAGAAATATAGGCTTTTCAGCAACTTGCCATCATGAAGGTTGTTGGTAAACTTTAATCAGATGAATCAATAATCTGCATGCGTAAAACTTGATGGCTCATAACAAAGGAATTTCAAACCAAGTTCAAGTGGCCCTTAAATCTAAGTCGGAAGTAGTTCAAATTAGCTATAGCTTCCCATACAAGAAAAATCCATTAGCAAAGAAATGATCCATGAACAAAAGGTGGGACACAATAATCCCAAATGACGAATAAAGTTTAGATGACAGCATTAGGGGCATGCAAAACATCATGCCCTCGACTTCCTCCGACCCGGGTGGGTGGCTTCGGACTAGAGTTGGGCCTGAAGTTGGAAGCCTTTACCTATTTCCAACAAAAGTCGGGTTTGGAGTTGGAAATTGCAAAAAATTCTGATTAATTCTGACCCAACCTAACTATCAAATTTGATTTAAAATAATGCAAAATGGCATCGTTTTGTACATAAGCTTTGAAATCATATATTTTCTAAGAATAAAACAGCATCAATTTGATGGGGATATATATTCCTTCCATTCTCATCAGACGAAACCCTATCCTGCAACATCTTTGCTCAGTCTGTACTCTTTTGAATCATCTATTCTCATTAGCCAACACCCTTAAACATCTCCTTCTCCATCTTGGCATCCCCACCGTCATTCACCCCTCAGCATCTCCATTCTCAACCACTATGTAAATTGTAATAATAATTGAAATTTTTATTTTTAGTAGCTTCATAAAATCTTACACGAAATATATGCAATGTTTGAAATATGTATGAACAAAGATGGATGTTTGTTGTGCAGGCATCTAAAATGCAAATGAGATGGATGTTTGTTGTACCAACCATTCTTGTTAGATCACCCCTCACCTTTGTAGGTTACAAAAATCTTCATTGAATGAAGAGTTCATTGTTTTCAACTAATAAATCTTTGTCTTCAAAGACGAAGAACAAAGAACATATCTTCATTTTCAAAAAGAGAAATACTACACAGACTCGTATTCTACACTCCAAAGTGCACATTCTTTGACGTGATAGTGAAAATCACCATTGAATTTTGGATACAATGGTGATTTTCATTACCATGTTAAGGAGTGTATATGGCATTGCTCACTGGATATATGGTTTCCAACACTTTCGCCCAACTCTGCTTCCAGCATTTCAGAGGCAGGGCGGAAAATGTTTTCATTTGAGGTTTTCCAACTCTTCTGACTCTAGTGGAAGCAGAAAGCGGAAAAGCTGTTTCTGACTCTGACAGAACCGTTGCATAGCCCTAGACAAGGTGACACTACTTACAGACAAGAGGAGAGAATAAAATTGGCTATATCGAAAGGAATGCCAACTGCCACTTATTACCATTCCTAACTACGCAAATATCAGAAGAACCAGGCATATAATGAATAACTTGTGAAAAAGCAATCGGTTGAAAAGCAAGTTTCACGACAAATAAGAAAAGCAAGTTTTATGGATAAGTTACAAACGAACGATTAGATTTTGAACCTGCAATCTCACCTTCCATCCTATTCTTATAAGGGAGGAAGGTGTTAGTCGAATTAGAACTCAGTGGCACAATGCCTTAATGAATTGACTTACATATCAATCTACTTTGCTATCAACATTTATCCACATGTTCGTGATCTCAGGACAAATTTGCACCATTGACAGATTCTAAAAATGAATTGAAGATCCTAAACATATAATATACTCTATTCAAAGTCTATATATATATGCACAAAGCAGCTAGATCACAAGCACAAAATTCCTACTACCTCAACCACGGATCATGTTATATAACCACGAAAACAGCCGAATACATTAGTTTCAAACAGTGACACAAAGTAAGAAATCTGTCCACATTCACAACACAAACAAGATTATGCTTACAGGGAAGCCGTATTGCAACAACAACAACGTGTTCCGAACATCATGTGGCGAAAAGAGACGGGTTGGCTGTGGCAGTACCCACTTGGACTTCAAGGAGTTCTAGACGCCGCTCGAGCGTGTCAAGCTTCTCATTTAATGATGCCAATTTGCTCTTCGTCGTAGCCTCTGAAACAACCAAGAAGCATACTAAGTGAAAATTGTATCACACCCCGAATCCACCCAAAAGCTGAAACTTTGGTTAAGAGTAAAAGTTACAAAATGGGCTGTGGGCATTCATTTCATGGTGATGGGGTTATAATTCCCATATATTGATGCAAGTAAATCACACCCAATTCAGCAAATTGAGTAGCAAAGAAAGAAAAGAAAGCATTTTACTAGGAGCTGTTACGACTGAGGAAAGGTAGAGGGAGAGAACAGAAATGGGTTACCAAATTGGACAAGGAAATCGAAGAGGCGGCGAACATTGAGGGAAATGTGAGAGATGAACTCTCGGTTCTCCCAATCCGCTTGCACCGCTATCCCGACGTTCACCGCGTTTGTGATCCCTCCAGCCCTTGCCATTCGTTTTTGGCTCTTCTTCTCTTCGAGGGGCGCACGGAGAGAGTTGCTGCTATGGATTGTCTAATGGGTCCCAGATCTGGCAGAGGAAAGTGAATGGGTTTCAATTTCTAAGGAGAAAAATGCAAATACAAGCAAGAGCAAGAGAATACGTGGGGATGGTAGATATTTAGATATATGTATGTTTCTGCGGTTGGGTTGTTAGTTTGACTTGCTTTTCCTTTATAGATCTTCAAAGGCACGCACTCATACTTGAACTCCAAATTTTCCAGGGCAGGGGCCTCCCCAACTACCAGTAACTGTAGTGAGACTGTTAATTTTGACTGCCATTTTCAAGCTTGAGTAATGCTACTTAAAAAAAAAAAAAAAATTGAGTGTAGGCTTCAGTAATGCTACTCAATAGTGATATATATATGACCATTATATATTTAAAATTAGTATTTTTTTTTTTTTTTTTTTTACAAATATTGATTTAATGATTAAAGTCACATCTCTTTTAAGGTATACTCAGTTATCAAATAATTATCTATGTTAAAGTTTTTAACAAAAATTATGACATAAACATTAGGCCATGTCGAACCCTATAAAATAGCTCACTGTGTATAAAAATACCACCTCAACTTAACACGTAGCTAAAAAAAACACAAAACACAAAAATAAGATAAGAGAAAATAATAAATAATAGTAATACTTCTTTCTTTTTTTATAAAAGAGAAGTGGAAAGTAGTCACCCATTAACTCACTCGCTCACACTATCGCGCACAGAAGAGACATGAGTTGATCGCCTTATACACCCACGTTGAGGGGTGGGGGGTGGCCCCCTATCAAGTTGCAGAGGGTGTGGGTGGGTCACCCCACCCATTCACATTACTATTGGTGAAGCAACTCACACTTTTCACAGGTGAGTAGGTTGCTCAAACGACCAACAAAGGAATATGAGATCGCCTTATTACATTGTTCTTCATTGGTAAAAGATGTGAGTTGTCACACTAACTAACAAAAGAGGGGTAAGGTCAGCCCACCAACCAGTAATCCAATTAACAAAGGACGCGAATCGAAATCCATCCAAAACCCCATAGGGTATGAGTAGGTTGCCTATGTCATCAGTAGGCTACCCACCCACCTCCCACCTCCCTTCCCCACTTTTTTTTTTTTTTTTTAATAATTTATTATTATTATTATTTTTTGGCATGTGTTAAGTTGAAGTGGCATTTTTGTAGACATGGATCCATTTTATCGGGTCTCACAATTTATGTTGAAAAATTTAAGGGAGAGAGCAATTTGATAATAGAGTATACGTTGAAGAGTTATTAAATCGGATTAAAATCTTAGATGGTATTTGATTAAACCAATTTTCAAGTTGTCGAAATATTGAGCATTTTTATTTTTATTTTTTGCTTCTTTCTTGGGCTTGAGATTTTGTCAAGTACTTGAGTTAAATGTAATGATCTCGTCGGTCCAAAATAATTTCTTGATAGATATCTTCGGATCTAAATCAAAATTTCAATTCAATGATTCAAATTCTATCACCTTATTTTGAGACTAAATAAATTAAAAACAAGAAGATATTCTAATACATGCTTAGATGACAAAATATAAATTATTTGATTGAGAGGAAATTAAAGAAAAAGAAAAAAGAAAAAGCCATGATCTTTAACCAAGAGATCTGAATAGGCAATTCATTTGGGCATTTATTGTATAAAATTACTTGAATGTGCTTTTACAATCAAGGTCACCTCAACTGAGAAATGTTTGCTTCAAATCTTAGCCCAGAAGTAAACAGGCCTGCATATCCATTATGATATGATGAATGTTATGCAGAGGCTGGGACCTGTAATAGTCCATTGTGCCTCAGCAGTGGCTCTGGCGAAGGTTGGCGCCCACGGAATTCGACAAATACCTGGATGCAACAACGTTTTATGTTATCGCCATCAGATAAGACATGTTTGGAAATGTTGCAGTTAATCAAGAAAACAAAAGGTTATATATTTTCTAACCTCTAGCGGTGGCTTGCCACCCCCAAGAGCAAGGATGGTCTCTCGGAACTTGTGCCCTGTTCCTACCACAGCCTATTGCAAGACATAATCACTCTTTATGTAAAATGTGGAAAAAATAAGCAGACTTCTTTACAATGTTGGGAAGCTCTAACTGTTAATTGTTAAAAAGAGAAAGACCCCAGGACAAACGCACCAAATTTTTCATAACAAGTAAAGCCAGCAATTTTTGACATAATTTGTGAATCTAACACAAAATTAGCGGGATAGAGTTAAGGAGTCTAACCCGTTTAATTATATAGATTGAGTTAAAGTTGACCTATATAGTCTTATATTCATGCCTTGAAACAATCCAAAACCTATATTTAGGATTGGACAATTTTCTATACGATCTGTGAACCCGACACAAAGACAACACAAAAGTAATGATTAAGGGGTATACATGTTTAATTAAATAGGTCGAGTTAGGGTAGACCTTTATATTCATGATTTGACTCGACACGACCCGAACCGAACCCAATACACGAACATGAATTGTCACCCATATGTTAACAAGCCTTCAAAAGCTCTTTGTTTAAGTATTTAGTCTCCAGAATTCTAATACATCATTATATACCGTATACATGAATACTGTATACATACTTAAAGGCTGATAACCCAACAAGAACTTTAATTTGGCATGTTTGTCCCGGACTCCTATGTGGATGCCTCGCTATGACCTAATCTACCACCCTTAAATTGTAGCTAATTATCAGAACTTCATATTCCATGACTAATTATTCCGAAAAACAATGGACAATGTTTACCAAGTCTTCAGTGAGGTGCCCCATTGCACCATTAGTTAATCAATCAGGTGCAAATATGGAGACGTGCTCCAATTTAGAAACTATATTCCATATGCATAAATGAAATTATAAGAAATGATAAATCAAGGTAAGTTGCAAGAATATAAAATGCCCGTCCTTCCAGACAGCATTTTTTGACATACCTTGCTGTCATCTAGTCCAGCATCTTCAAATGCAGAGAATGCATCTGCGGACAACACCTCAGCCCACTGCCAAATGCAGAAATATGCTTTCAGAATAAAGTCTAATGGAGGAGTAAAGGGTAAAACAGGCGAGCAGTAAAGAGCATCCCGACAGCTCACAGAGGAATCACAGTATGAGAGACAATTATGTATACTAGATAGAACATACCTTGTAGCTGTAGTATCCAGCCGCATATCCACCTGAATCACAAAAAATTTTGTAAGGCAAAATATCACAACGTAAGGCTGCAGCAAAATAAGTAGAAATGATGCTGAGAAAGTCAGTAAATCTGACAGGGAGAGGAAACCTGCAAATATGTGGCTGAAACCACAAAGGAACCTGTCTTCTGGGAGCGGAGGGATCACTTGCGTCCTTTCAGAAACCCTCCTATCAACATCATAGATGGTTTCTAACCCACCAGGAACGTACCTTGAATGCAGCTCCAAATCTACACTAGCAAACCTTATCTGAAAAATTACAATAAAATGAAAAGACCATAGAAAGCCAGTCATCTATATGAATATCATAAAAATTTTCGTTTAGTTCCCTTGGAACCATAAGCGCCACTCATTAAGATAGAATCACGAAAAGAGTAACAAAGATTCATAGTTCTAACTTCCATGAAGAAACAAAAATGAAACATTAAAATCAAGACATACAAAGACAAACAGGAATAAATTTTGTTTCGAAGTAAAAAATTTTGGGAAAAAAGAAGCATAATAATAATCACAAGGATATGTTAACATGACACTCCATGTCCAACCTCATATGTTTCCACTGATACAAATTTTTTTTTTTTGGATAACAGGACAATATATGAACAACGCAAATTCATTATTAGCCATCCACTACATTAATCTACCTCTGCCATTGACGTGAGATCAACCCTTTTCTAATGCCAATTCAAGCCCCATGCCTCATCATATGTCCTTTAAAATTGCATGTTAAGTTAAGAATACTTAGAAAAGAGGTGGTGACCATGGTGACAGACCACCTTGAAACCGCACCAAACCTACCAAAATATATAACTACGTGGAATAAATGTTAATATCACCCTCTGCCAATCTCATATGTTGTAGCATTTATATTTAGGAATACCCGGTCCAATATATTGAAAAGATGGATTAATTGGAGTGATAAGAGGGAAACTTTTAATTGACAGTTGAGCTATGCAGCAATACTCTCAAATTTCATGTAAGAGCACATTCTAAAGATTTCTAATGTTAACGAGCTTCTTTCTCAATGGTTCTTATTCCACATTTACTCACATCTCACCTCTGTAAGACTTGTATGCTAACGTTATGACAACATGGTCTTTCCTAAGTTATAGAAAGCTCAGATGGGTTAGGTATGCAGAACCAGAACTAGAACGTGGTATGCCACTTATCACAGCATGTGAACTGAAATGAAAACCCAATACTAAATTCACACTGGTAGTACAAAAGAATATACCAAAAATGAATAGAAACAGAGAACATGGAAGGAAAAAATAACACCAACAAAATGAACTGACCTGACGAAGACTTAGTGAGCCAGCACGAAAAGTCCTAGCTGCAAGAAGCTTCAAATATACTTCTTCAGGGAGACTCTCCCCAGTTTCATAATGCTTTGCAATGCTCATCAAAGTATCCCTAAAGATCCATCCGAAAAATAAATGATGAGAGAATGATAACGCATTGAAATGCCTGTAACCTGTATATTGTTACATGAATACTAGTATAATAGAGAAAAACACAGGGTCCCCATTTGGGTCCTTGTTCTACAAATTTATCACCATATGGGGAAAAGGTCAAAAAAACCAACAAAAAGAAAAGATGCATTATGGGTAAGAACGCAGCACCTGCATTGTACATGTCATGTACCCTTAACAGATAACACGCAACATGGTAGTTTAATTAAGTACAATATAGAAATAGAATTGTTTCACTATGGATCAGAGATCCCTCATTATACTGAGCACTGTTGAAAAGATCATAAAATTTGATGCCCCAAAGTAAGGATCCATGAAGACATAATTACCTATGGTAACACCAGTTTTCCATGAACTGAGAAGGTAATTCAACGGCATCCCACTCAATCCCCCTAATACCGGAAACTAGACCCTCATCCTGTTTGGTCAGCATATGCTGAAGTGCATGACCAAATTCATGGAAGACCGTCTCAACCTGCAAAAAGGCCATTAACAAATCTGACAACAAATAATAAATAAAACTGCAGAACCCTAAGTATTTATCCAGAATTTTCCAAGATTGTTTCTTTTTACAAGGATAATCATTGCCTCAAAAGTCAGTGAATTACATGGAAATGGGGACATATCCTCGGTGGTATTACCTTGAAATACTACATACAAAGCCAAAATCATGGAAAGAAGGGCAAAAATGGTAAGACATGTTTGACTTTGAATTCCGTAATGGCACTAGGGGCAAGCCCAGAACTGCTCATAGATATAGGTATTTGTCTAGGCCTCTCCCAAACAGAAGTTTTATGTTTTTCTTTTATATCAGAAACTAAATGATTTTCTAAACCAACCATCTGGTCATATCATTCTGAGAAATTTGAGATAGATTAAGCAAGTTGTCAACTAGATGAAAGAACCCCAACCCGTTGTTCTTAACTAAATGGTCGAGTAACTCAAATGTACCAACTCCAATTCAGCCATTGGATATAAGACTGAACTGGACCATGTTCTTTAAAAATTACTGCTTTCTCAGGACAAAGCTGTGAAACACATCAAATTTATACATTTTCGTACATTCTGACAAATAGACTCTCTAGGCTTGCCCCCTTGACTTGGACTTAACACAAGCATAACAGGCTGCTGAGTCCTCTAGTGCCATTCTGTTTCATCTTAGGAGCTACAAATTATATAGAATAAGCTAAAAGCCAATTTAACAGAGTTTACCTCACGGAATGTCATGAGGCTTGGTTTGTTCCCAACTGGTGGTGACTGATTGCACACCATGTGGGCAATAGGCAACCTTGCAGAGGCACCATCTCGTGACAATACACGACTTCGACCAACAACCTCATCCATCCATGCACCTCCCCTTTTCTCAGATGGTCGAGAATATGGATCAAAATAGAAGTACGCAATAGGACTACCCGAGGAATCATTGACACAGTAGAATCTAACATCTTTGTTCCAAACCTAACAATAACAACCATATATTAAAGGGATGTGGAATTAATGGTCTACGTTACAGAAACCAAAGCACAACACGATGAAGCAACTTAAAGTGGACCATGAAGGAACTACAATATAATACCGGAGCTAGACCATCAGCTGGCTCAATATCAATTCCAAACAGTTTCTTTGCAAGGTCAAAAAGGCCACCCATAACCTTTGGCAAGGAGAAAAATGGACGCAGTTCTTCCTGTAGAATATAAAAGCAGGAGACACTTAAGTTTCTCAAGCAAAGTAACAAGCTAGCTAGAATTGGGCAACATTTAATGTAATACTCCTTCAAGTGCATATACATACACACACACACACACACAAACACACAGATATGCACATATACAAAATACACCTACAATTTTTCAACTATAGAGAGTATTTCTAAGAAATGGTTGACAGGCATATAACATAGACAAATATCCTTATCTCCATTCAGAATGAGACTGGTACAATAGCTAAATCAAAGAGACAGAAGACAATTATATAACAAACTGTTTGGAAAGTCGAAGCTGAACTGTCTAATGATCTCAAACAGACATGGCATTAGAAATGCACAGGTAAACGGACACATACATACATCATGCAAACACAGAATAGAGATTGACCTCATTGATGTCAAACTTTGACTCACGAAGCCTCTCACTCCAAAAGTTGATGTCCCAATGGTTCAAATCATCAGCTTCTAGTGCACCCTGATTCTTGGAGAAGTTTTTTACGTCATCCATATCTACAAGGATCAAGTGTACAATGCAGGCCTCAGGCATTTCCAGCATAAAAAAGTATTCTTAGAAAAACAGCGCATTAAGAATGAAAATTTAGGCATTGTTTTCAGAAGAGATTACAGATATATAAAACATACAAATTTTGGGTAAACAAAAGCATCTTCTTTTGAGATCAAAATGATACTATAACTAAAATTGTAACTTTACAAAAAGTGCATCAAGCATAATTGTGATGTGTATTATAGAGTTAACAATGAGTAAAGTTTTGAGTTACAGCATGGCATGTGAAGTACATATTGAAATTAGAAAAAAATAAAAATAAATAAATAACCAGACCATGTTTCAGACTACAGAAGAATTTAACTAAACAATGACCTAGAACCAATTACTTCATATAATTTCAAGCAGTAAAGCCCACCAAGAAATAAGTTTCACCTAACATTTACTACAATCAAATAAATAGTGATCCATTTACAACTATGAAGAAACTGCATACACTGCACTACCTTGAACCGCAGCATTCCAGGAAGCACTGCGAAGTTTTTCTAGCAGCTCTTCTGCTTTTTCAACAGTAGCCATTTTGGTTGCCATGCTTACCTGATAAAATATATTTCAGCAAGTCTACAATTGGAAAGTAAAGTTAAACATAATAGGACATACCTCAGCATAATTATTGTAATCGAGAAGCTTAGCCTTTTCCAACCTAAGCTTCAAAATCTGGTCAATTATTGCTGCATTATCCAAATCTCCACTAGACGCTCGAGTTACATAAGCACGGTAGACTTCCTCACGCAAAGATCGGTTTCGAGCATGTTGCATAACAGACATAAAACTTGGAGCATCCAACGTTATTATCCAAGGCCCATTCTCAGCAGTAGCATTTTCATGACCCTGGTGAGATACATAGAGATGCATGAGTAGACTAGACCAGATAAATGCCGATTGCAGCAAGCCTGAGGAAAAAAAAAAAAAACAGATATTAAATAACCAAAATAAAATGGATTTCAACAAAGAATACCTTAGACACTGCTGTTTGTGCTGCTAATCCAAGAGCAGTAGCAGGCAACCCTTCAATTTCTTTCTTATCCATAATTAATTTTTCAAACTTCTTTGTGGCATCCAAAACATTCTCCTCAAATTTTTGAGATATTCTTTCCAATTCCTGCAAATGAAGTCAATGAAAAGAAGTCCAGGTGAAAAGAAATAATGGTCAAGCCAAGTGACATTCTAAACTAAAATGACAGGAATCATCATCACCGCCCTTTTTTGGTCCAAGTAAACAATTTTGATATCCATTGCAACCAAATTATAGATGGAGGAAGAAGCATTATCTTTTAAAAAGAAAAAAGAGATTCTTTGTTACGAGCACACATAAAAGATTCTGCTATATATACCCAACAAAGGCCATGGCGTATCATTGTAGCCAAAGGCCTACATTATTCAAGTAAAAGCTCCTATTATCAAGAACGGATAAATTAATTTATTGTAAATGGAAAACAAAGCTCCGAGAAAGGCAGAAATCAAAGAAACAATCAAGATTCTTCAGCAGGCATTATGACCCTTTCCCATCATCAGTTTGGAGACAATAACCATACCCTCATTTTTTGATGAGAGAAATAGTTAGCATCATATGCATTTATGCATACATATAGCATAAGATTCTAAGCAAGCTGACCACT
Source organism: Carpinus fangiana (assembly GCA_006937295.1). Taxonomy (NCBI): domain Eukaryota; kingdom Viridiplantae; phylum Streptophyta; class Magnoliopsida; order Fagales; family Betulaceae; genus Carpinus; species Carpinus fangiana. The sequence continues at coordinate 39,276,070 of CM017322.1, forward strand.
TGATGCAACAATTGACTAAATGGAGAAATAGCCTTAAAGCATACCTGCTGATTTTTGTTAAATTGGTCTCTTTTATCATCGTCAAGAGAAACACCATTAAGAATCGCTTCCTTTATCTGGGCTGCATGCAAAGTAAAGAAGTTATTGTGGAGAATCAGACAATGCAAGACCAATCCAAAACATGTAAAAATTAATTAATTAAATTAAGGGTAAAAAATTACACTCTAGATGATTTAGTTTCAACAAAGAACTAGGTTATACAAATAAAAGCATCTTAAAAAAAATCATAAGTAGTGGCAATCAAGTTTACAATAACAAATCTAGACGTGTACTTCAGCTAAACTGAACATAAAGTAGAGATATGTACTACAGATAAATGTAATCAAGTAGCAATGCTATTTCACCTAAACTTAAGACACATAGCACCCTTGACAGAAAAACTCCTGCAAGCAGTGCTTTTTCTTTTCTATGGCCAGGTAAAGTGCTCTAACCTTACAAGATTAGAACCAAGAAGAGTAGGAAAAAAGAAAAAAGAAAAAAAAAAGAAGTAGAGAAGTTAAGTGCACAAATTCAACAAATGAAGAGAACAGAATCAGAAACCCTCTCTGCTAAAGATGATATAAGATATTTGAGAAACTCACATTCCACAATACGTTTACGAGCATCACTCAGTGATGGCCAATCAGGAGATTCTTGAATAGCTTTAAACGCATTGTAAATAGGTTTACTTTGTCCCAGCCTCAACTGAAACTTAACCTTATCTGGCTGCAAACCACAATTAACCCACATGAGCGCTAACTAAAGAGTATAACAGCGAAAAAGAAGGCACAAAGTAATGGACCTGAGACACATCCAATCAAGTTCAAAGTGTTTAATCTGTGAAGAGTGCTAACAAGTTCCTGGCTCAGCCACCCTAAAGCTAAGGATACTATTCTGAATTAAGTCAATAGATCAACATCAAGAAATTTTGGATCCTTTCAAAATACATGAACGTAACAAATTTCGGGCAGTCACCCACGAACTGAAGGAGAAATTGATCTTGAAAAATTTACCCCTGCCTTTTAATGATAAATTTGAAGTTGAAATTAAGAAATAAAATGGCACTGCAAGCATAAATATAGAAAAAAATATAGATACCTGAACTTCTTCGATGGCAGAACGGAGCTCAGGAGAATCCTTGACAGACTTGAGATGATTAACAATCCCCCAGACAACAGTCAACTGGTCTACAATCTTCTCCAGTGGCTCCACCAACTTCGGCCATGACGGCTCTACCGTGCGCTCCAATTCCACCAAATCACCCTCCTACAAAACCCATTATCAAAACCAAACAAAACTCAATGCCTGGCCACCAAAACACAACAAAATGATTAAAAACCCAACCAACAAACAAAGCACCAAAAACCCAGAAACCAAACCGCAAGAAAGTTAGAAAAAACCAACCAAACAAACAAAACTGAAAAATTTTAGTAACCAAACGTCCAAAAAATAAAATCTCAAACCCCCCAACATGCAAACATAACACGATAAAACCATAAACCCGAAAGGAACACACAAACCAGAACCCAAAAAGAAACAACAAAATGATCCCCAAAATAAAAAACCCAAAGCACTCTTTAACATAAAAATAAATAAATAAATAAAACACAACATACGAGGTTCTTCAAGAGCGCACGGATCCCGGGGCGAACGTGTTTGGCTTCGACGACATCGAAGGGCGGGAAGTCAAAGTCTCGCATAAGAGGGTTGGCTTCAATGGCCTCGTCCACAACAGTAGCAGCCGCCATTGATGGAGCAGAGAGCGCAGAGCAATAGTGAGAGAGTGAAGGGGCTCTAGAGGTAGACTTATGGAGCGTGTGGAGGCAGAAAGAGAACGAAGAGGACCAGAGGGGACAGGGATACGATTTGGGGAATTGCTTGCGAGATAAAAGGGAACGTGGAGCGCGCTTCAGGAGTGGGTGGATTGAGCAGGTGAAAGAGATACGCGTAGCCATTAACATGTTGGCTATAAGAAGGATTCCTAGTACCCTGTTTGGCACCATCATCATAATCTTCATTTTATCTTTTTTTTCTTTTCTTTATTTTCCCATATTTTCTGTCTAGGAATAGATCATATCACACGGTTGGATTGAAAAGTCTGATGGGATCCACTTTGGTGGGTTTTCCACGTGGACGGTGTCGATGGGTTAGACAGAGAATCACGGCCGAGATGAGTGTGATGTGAGGCGTATTTTTATGAGATGCCTTTGAAGGGATGGGCTACTACTTTTGTTTCTTTCTTCTGTGCCAAGACTTTTTAGATGCTTCTATGCGAGCCGTGCCCGTAACTGTAAACGAATTTGTTCGTAAATAACATGATGAGTTTGAATCATATAAATTCAATGCAACTTTTATTTGATTATTAAACGAATGAAAATTGATAGCAAATTTACGGTTATTTACTAAATGGACTATGTTTATATAAACTTGACTCAATTAGTATAAATTGGTCATACCCCCCACACTTCTCATACGTTTATGTTTTCCTTTTTCTGTTTTTTGTTTTGTGCTTTTTTTCTTAATCAACAAGTTTAGTTCCCTAATCCCGTCCACATACCAAACCAAGGGAGAACAGAAGAACAGAAATTACTAAATAATAGAATGAGAAGGTGCCATTGCTATGAACTCAAAGCCGCAGCAAGTTCTATATTGTCTGCATCACTGGGGCTAGAGTGATCATGAAAATATATTCCAGCTTGATTAAATAATGATAGTAAATGCAGTAACTCCTCATTAGACAGCTTTGAAGGCCTCTTATCTTCAAAACCACCTGAGTTCAAAACTCCTATGATCTTCTTCCTGAAAACAGCACTCATTGGCATGTCTTCTTCACTGCTGTCCACTTCTTCATCATTATCAGCAGAAGTATTATTGCTGCAATCGTGATTGCTGTCATTGGAGGTACTTCCACCATTTGAGCAAGGGGTTCTGGAGATCCTCAACAAATCCAATACCTTCTTCTTCTGCTTAAATGTAGCACCCAACGTCTTATTTTTTTTACCAAAACAGGTTCTTGTGAAAGCCCACCACTCATCCAGATTCACATCAGGAACTTCGGCTCTGGGACGGATAATAACCACGGAGGAGTCAACCTTTGGACACGGAACAAAGTCCCTTTTGCTGACATCCATGACGAACTCTACATCAGCCACCAGCTTCACATTTACCGCCAAGCGGTTGAACTCTGAGTCACCAGGATTAGCCAACAGTCTCCGTGCAAACTCTTTCTGAAGGAGAAGCGTGGCGCCCCTAAATGGGTTCGCCCCGTATACTAATTTAGCCACGAGAGGCGAAGATATCCCATACGGGATGTTAGCCACCACAAGATCGAATTGAGGAAACTCGGTCTTTAATGCATCTTTGCATATAACCTGCAAAACCCATTTGCAATAGCAGCTTTTCTCAGCAACTGACTCGTTGAAAAAGCTCAAAATTTTCAGCTAGGCATTTCATCGAACACTTCGAAAACAAGGTAACTTACAGTGAGTCGATCTTGAAACCCATGCTCGGCTACGCGTTTGTGGAGAAACTCAACCATTCGCTTATCAATTTCAACGGCGACAACCTTTTCGGCAGCTTCTAGAAGCCTCAGGGTGAGATTTCCAGTACCGGGTCCGATCTCCAGGACTGTATCGGCGGGCTTTACATTGGATTTTCTGATAATGGAGTCAAGAACTCTTGGGTTGGTGAGGATGTGTTGGCCCCTGCTCTTGTATAGATGCATATGCGCCTCTGGTTTCTCCTGTCTTCTCCGAATCTTCTCGTCATTGTCATCGTTGTCGCTCTTGGGATGGCTACGACGACTGGACCTTGCGTGGAGTCGACGGAGTGAGAGCGAATGTTGCCCGGAGAAGAACCTCGAAAGGGAGTTGCGGAAGCGGAGCATGTGTGGTTTTTGTTTCTTTCTCCGGGAAGTTTACCGTTTATATTTGAATTTCAGTTGCTGGAGTTTCGTCTGCGATAACTATATATACCGCTCTCGTATTGATGTAGCTGTAAAGGGCGACATAAGGGGTTGTTAACTCGACAAGTATGGTAGCCAGAGCATATTTTTCGTAACGCTACTGTGAATTTCGTTAGCCTAGCTGTATATAAAGGCTGAAGGTTGAAACGACAGACATTTCAGCCTTAGTTGACAACAATCGATCTTGAAAAAGAAATGACAAACCCTAAATTTGTAACTTTTATGCTTGATTCTCTGTTTGAGACAAACTAATATAATCACCTCAACAGATCAGTCCCGTAGAGTCCCTGCAAGTGTTACCCAAGGTTCCATAAACGATTTTTCAGTTAATTTTCAATTGTAAAAGAGCATATCAACATCTGCCTTGCTAATAACATCGTAGGGATAAAAAAAGTAGCTGCATTTCAGATCAAGGCAAGTTTATTACATGGCAAAGCCTCAGTTAATATGTTTATACACATTAATGAAACTCCAAATCAAGGTTTGATGGATTTATACAATAAAAGCTCCAAATGCACATCCTTGACATATGGCCCGTCCCTTTGTCAACTGGGAAAACTTGTATGATTTTTGTTTACAGTGCCTGCCCCAAAAAGAGAATGATTAGAACATAACCAAAGTAGTAATAAACAGAAGAACAAGTTGTGATCTGCCACATACCACAGAAATAGCAACCAAAGGAAATTAAACAAAGATACAATAAAAGAATGTCGACAAATCGTAATAGAAGACCATAATAAAGCATTTCTTTCTACTTCTAGATATCACTGAAGTCCAAATGTATTCAGAAATTAGTTCGGGGACCTGAAAATATGTGATATAAATTTGCTCACTAATGTGCAGAAAACCTGCATGTATAGATAATTCTTTCTTTGGATCAAATCAATAAGAACAAAGTTCTTCTTTAAACTGGGTTTGAAGAATTTCTTCAAATCCAGTCTAATAAACTAATGTGTCCAAAATGCATGTGAGAATCCAATTTGGAGGAAAAATTTATCCAATCAATAATATCATTATTACTTTTCCATTTTCATATTATCAATGATGCTTTGAAGCCCCAAGGACACATTTTTATACTGGATGAATATTTTCTGAAGTATCATCCCTAAAACTTGCCATTGTTTTCTCTACATATTCACACACGACTCTTCTATGAAAATGAGAAAATAAACAATCATTAGTATTTAACATTTTTCTCTTGCTAAATTATTCTTTATAAGAAAAAAAAAGTAGAAACTTACCTAACACAAAGAGAATCTCTTCTCAGTTCCTGTACTTCATGGATTCTTTCTCAAACCCTATCGTAGGAAATTGCTTTGCATACTCCTCAACATCATGGCGGAGCTTTGCAATCTCAGATTGAAAGTGAGAGCCGGACTGCATTGTGCCCACGAAGTCCTTCAACTTTGTTCCTGGTTTACACATAACAATTAACCTGTATTAGTAGATTCAATCGCTAGGGTTTTCCCCTGCCAACCATTCCACAGCACCACAAGTGTGTGTACATGTCCACATGAGTGGTGATCATACAAGCACAAGCCTAAGGAGAATGAAATTTTAACTATCAAAGATTTAGACACCTTTTGTTTCTGCCTTGATCTTCACTGCCAACTTCACAGCAGCATCAAAGAATTCTGCTACCTTAGCAAAATCCTCCTCAACAAATCCCCTGGAAGTAAGAGCCGGGGTTCCTGAAGTGCACAAGGATTCATCAGGTTAAATTACCAACGAAAAATAAAAGAAGTACCATCTGATCAGTGAAGAGTCTTTACCCATCCTGATGCCACCAGGAACCATGGCAGACACATCTCCAGGAACAGTGTTTTTGTTGGCGGCAATGTGAACAGATTCCAACACCTTCTCAACTCTGGAGCCATCAATACCCTGTAGAAAGAGAATAACAGTTGTGTTAACCTAATCCTACATCTCTCAGAGAGGGCCAACATCTCCAATGATTCTACCAGGCTACTTCTTATTGTCTTCCAACCAAGAACAGATTAATTTCAAAGTTGTTGTCCAATGTAATCACAACTAATTGGTAGAGTTGGATGATCCCATAAGACACAAACCACCATAGCATTGAAGCTTCTCTAGTCAAGAGAAAGAAAGGAAAAAAATAAAAAAAGAGAAGAAGAAAAAGAGAGCATATTACCTTGTTCTTCAAATTCACCAAAACTAGGTGGTTCTCAGTACCACCAGAAACAAGTTCATAACCATTCTTGGTCAGAGACTGCAAAATTTTTCAAGTTTCAACAATTAAAACACCGGAAGCAAATTAATTAGATCCATATATTGATGAGAGAACATCATATAGATTAAAATTCCAAGATATGTCAAGATAAAGTTGTATTTACAATATTTTTGACTCAATAATAATTTTGCTGCATCTCATAATCTTATACCTGTGCAAATCTTGAGCAATTACTGAGAACTTGCTCTTGATAGCCTCTGTATTCTGGAGTTGTAGCCTGCATCCAGACCAGATTAAGAAAATAAGAAGAGTGTGAATTCAAAAAGATTGAAAAGCACTCAAGAGAAATGACAAGCTAATTTTGGTAATTTTGGAAAAACATACTTTAAGATTGGGGTGGGGTTGGGAAAGGCGGAGGGAGGAGGGAGGAGGTGTGGTTTGGAGAATATGATCCATGTATTGGTCATCTAAAAGGAAATACGACACTTGGGACTTGGGAGTCGGTCTTCCTTAAAATTGCTTTCAATACACTGCCTTTCAAACTATGGTTTTTATTTATTAAAAAAAAAAAAAAAAAAAAAAAAAAAAAAACACAATTGGGCACTTCCAATCTCATCCTGTGAATCTCATAACAATCACACAAAACCCAATCCTGCAATAACACCTCAGTGACCAGTGTATGTCAACTGTTCCATTAAACAACATGTACATTACTAACCTACAACCATTGATAATGTGTACAAGAAGAACAATAAAATAAAATAAAATAGAGCAAATAATTTACTTCGATGGGCACTTCAAACTTCATATCATTTTTATGTCTACTTTACTCTGCAACAACCTTTTTGGGGGCATGGTCACTATTCCACAGAACAAACCCCAACCCCAACAAAATAGTCAGTGACGTGGATCCATTTCTGCCATGAGTAATTGGAGCAGAAGCTATAATTACCCAAAAAATGATGACAATTATCTTATTAGCAGGCAAACCTGTTTCAGTGCAACTGCTAAGCCAGCAATTGTGTGGTTGTGTGGGCCACCTTGAAGTCCAGGAAATACTGCCTGATTTATTTTGTCTTCATAGTCATACAAAACCTTCAGGAAAAGTAAAAAGTATGAAGTTTTGATCTATGCCATATAATTTATCTCAATATCAGAAAAGGGCCTAGAAATGATGCCAATAAGTAAAACTAGATTTGACACGGAAAGAGTAAATATCTTTATATAATGTGGTTTTTCAACGAAACTCACCTCTTTCCCTTGTTTGTTAATCTCTTTTAACCCCTTCCTGAAGAAAATCATGGCTCCACGTGGCCCACGAAGAGACTTGTGAGTTGTGGTTGTCACAACATCCGCATACTCAAAAGGTGATGGGATGACACCAGCTGCCACCAGCCCACTAATATGTGCCATATCTGCCAACAATATAGCTTTCTGTTTGTCACAGACCTGTCAAATACAAAAGATATGTAACCTTTGTTACTCAAGACCATAACCTCAGCTAAAAACCAATATACAGAAATACATGATAATTTATTGCCAGAGATCAACCTAAGAGAGGTTACCTTGCGAATACGTGCATAATCATACAGTCTTGCATAAGCACTAGCACCAGCTACTATCAACTTTGGCCTGAAGAGTGTGGCACTTTTCTCCAACTGAAATTCACATCTTATCATGTCACACAAAGCTTCAACTTACAGATAGATAGGAGAACTTGAAAATTAAAAAAGGAAAAAGAAAAAAAAGAAAGAAAGAAAGTTGGAGTTGAGCTGCTAAGCTACCTGGTCATAGTCAATATAGCCAGTGCTCTCATCCAATCTATATGGCATTGTCTCAAAAAATATAGAGACTGCGGATATCTTTTTGGTGTCAGTCTGCACAACAACAAAAGAAACACTCTTAAGATCCATATACAGACAACCCAAAAATAGTGTATAAAAAAGGATAGATAATAAAAATGTGTTACAACTACCAAATCCACTTCAAAGTTCAAACCTCAACAAGATAAATTTTATGATCACAGTGCGCTACACAAAGCTTTGATGACTTCCCAAATAAAAAGAAATGTTATAGAAATTTGTGAAAAAGATGCCTAGATCTTCAAAGGAAATAAAATCCAATACAACTTAGGTCAATGCATGATAGATCTATAACGATCAGGAATCAGGATAAGAGAAATTTTTTTGCAGAGGCTAGGCTTGATGGAAGCTGTAAGTACCTGATAGCCATGAGAAAGATGCCCACCATGAGGAAGATCAAGTGCCATGATTCTATCATGAGGTTTTAACAATGCAGTGTAAACTTGAAAATTAGATGGAGACCCAGATAGAGGCTGCACGTTCACTGCAATGTCAAAGGTGACACTAAATTAAGGAAAGCTTGTAACTGACCACATTCAAAGAAAATCAAGTCCATTAGGTAGACAAGGTATTAGTGAGAAAAGGAGAGGTTCTAATCACGTCATTAGTCATTATGACTGGTAATTTCAGGTGGGATTCCATCCATACACGTATTCATAGCTAACTATGTATTTGATTCAGAAAGATTTTGAGAGAGATATTATTCACATGCATGTGTTTTCAGGATGTATCAACAGCCACCTACAAATGCACAAAAGAAAATGAAAGACAGGAAATTAAAATTAGCTGGAGGCTCATATTGCCATACAAAAAGAACACCTATTTACCTCCCCATTTTGCTGGATCCAACCGAAATGCCTCCAAAGCACGCTTCTGGCATAAGGATTCTGCCATGTCAATGTACCTGAAACATGAGAGAGTTCCATGCATTTCTTTATCAAAATTTAACCGTGCAGTCCAAAAATAACAAATTAAAGGGAACAACAAAGCTAATTGCAATAACATCCATGACAAGCACAAGCAAGAGATGAAGAAGATTCCACGTACTCGTTTCCTCCATAGTATCTAGCACCAGGATATCCTTCACTGTATTTGTTAGTCATGATAGATCCAACTGCTTGCATTACAGAGACGGAAGTGAAGTTCTCTGAGGGAATAAGTTCTAGCCCCTTTACCAACACAATAACCAATACGAACAAGAAATAAGATAACATAATAAAATGTGATCAAACATTCACACTCTAGAAAAACCTATAACCGTTCACTTAATCACTGATAAAATTTAAAAAACGAAAAAAAGTGTAATCTAATTCTTAAATTTTGTCCAAATAACTATGTGCCTTGGTTGAGTTTTAAAACTTTAATTTAACCTTAATACAATCGGCGAAGACCACATTTCATCTGAAAAAAACAATAAAGAAAATATAATTTCCAATTTTTTTCTCAATTCTCTCGGAAAGATATGTGAATGTTAAATCATCACTTATTCCAAAGCTTAAATTAATAGAAAATTGTAAATTTAATAATTTAAATTAATATCTTCACACTCCCATGAAACAGTAAGCCTAACACATTGAATATTTAACTAAAATGTAGATAAAGTATAAAGTCGTGTTTCAAACTCAAAATCTATGTTAGAATGCCATATTAAATCATTACTTGCCCCCAAAAACTTAAGACTGATAAGAAATGATAGAATTAATAATTCAAATTAACACCTTAACGGTAGAAAATAAACAGAAAATAAATGAGCAAGAAAAAAAAAAAAAAGGTCCTCTCACTTGTTCAAACAATTATTTATCCCATGCTAGTGAACCTAACAATCTACGAAAAAAAAAAAATTCATCCTTAAGTTTCTACACTAAATGGGCAAGTGTTACCTTCCATTGTCTAGCTTTCTCAAGCTCTATAATGTTCGCAATCTCCGGATCCACAACATCCAGTGGAGCATTCAATTGCTTCGGCCACTGTAAAATATCATATATATATGCTTGAAATATATATTACTACTACCAAAACAGAGCAATACATACATAAGTACGTATGTATAGGAATATAGAGAAAGGATTCATGAGCTCACTGTGACGCGCGTTTTCTCCTTCTCGTAGACAGCCTCGTTTGGCAACGATGACTGCAAAACAGAAAAATCCGAAGGAAAACAAGTTGTGAGAAAATGAACTAATTAGGCACCCAAAAAAAGAAAGAGCAACAGAGAGAACCATGTAATAGAGGGAGGCGCCATTGAAGATGGGGCGAATCGGCTTGTCGACGGAAGAGGCAATCCTGCGAAGCGCCATTGCCATTGCCATCACTCTCTCTCTCGCGCTCTCTCTCTCTCTCTCTCGTTCGCTCGCTCTCTCTGGTAATGTATCGTTGTCTGTTATGTGGGTGAGATTTTGGTGGTTGGAGAAAATTTTCTTTGTTTTCTGGATTTGTCCTTGTCCGAGGTTGGTTAATTAATTAATTAATATTTTTTTTTTTTTTCTAATCAAATAAGAAAATAAGGAAAAGGTGACCTTGCTTGTTTGGTTGTTGAGTAGAGCATTGGCATCCGTCTAAATTTACCTGCCTTTTCTTTTTAACATGTCCGCATAAAGGGAAATAAAGGGAAGAGGAAGATACGAATTAATAATTATCACTTTATAAAATATAATTTTTTTAACATGTCCGCATAAAGGGAAATAAAGGGAAGAAGAAGATACGAATTAATAATTATCACTTTATAAAATATAATTTATAGTTGATTGAATTATCCCTTTAAAACATGTACATGCTTTATAATACGATACAAAAATAAAAACTGCCAAAACTATTATGAGCATAAATTGTTGCCCTTAAGAGGTTCAAGAGTGACAATAATTTATGTAAGGCATTTTTTTAAAAGTGTTATATACTATATTTTTATTTTAAAATTATTTAATAATATTAATGTAACAATTTCAGTCAACTATTATTATTATTATTTTTTTAAAAAAAGACTAATCCAATTATTATAAAATAATTGTAAAATACAAAAAAAGGTACTTTCTAAGATAACTCAAAAAATTTGACAGTAGAGTAGAGAATTAGAGATACAAACACTACACCAATTGACCAAAACCAGCCATGAAAACCCTATCCGAACTTGTGATTTTCGTAGCCACAAAGCGAGTCGTCAAAAGGATATAACCTGATAGGATGGGCATGTTTGAGAGAGAGAGACTTGGCCACCTAAGCATTTTGTGATTTGAATACCTCTCATCTCGATTCTCAAGCCCCTACTAACTCCCATTCTGTCATTTTCAATTTTCATCGAGATTTTTGGTTTGAATGGACCATGGCTGGCTTGGCTAACCATGCCCCACGACTGGGCTGCTCCAGAAAACAGAATGGATCACAAGGATACGGGCTTGGGCTCTATGATCTTTATTTGGGGGGCCGGACCCTTTAGCCCAATAATTGAGGTAGCCCAGACGCTGACAATCCAAGATGAGGTGGCCTTGAAACAGTAGAAAAGCGAAAAAACCAAAAAAGGCGCGCTAGAAGGAGGGCTTGAACCTCCGACCTTGTGGTTAACAGCCACACGCTCTAGCCAACTGAGCTATTCCAGCATGTTGATTTATGTACTCAATATATTTATTATAACGTCTGATTTATAATTGCTAACAGTACATATTCTTCAGTGTTCTCTTGATTCTTTTAAATTAATTTATGGACCGTTATAATATAATTTATATATACTCAATACAAGGTGTTAGTCTTTAACACTTGATTAATTTCTCACTTTCTCTTTCATATTATTGATTCTACCGTATATTTTCACATTTATGAAGAACAGAAACACTTCTCTAGCTTTCAGACACAACACCGATCTGCGCCCCATCCCTAAAAAGAGAGAGAGAGAGAGAGGACACAGACTCTGTCATGTGCAGCACCTAGTCTTTGTCGGCGGACATCCTCTCTTCAACAACATGTGCCTTCAAAGTCTTCTTCAAATTAATGCTCTTCCATTTGTACGAGTATGTCATGGATCTCTTCAAAATCGACTGGTACAAAGTAAGTAAAGAATTCAAACCATAAAACTTCGCAGTTCTAAATAACATTGCCATGAATTTAAGATCAAGAAAGAAGGATTTTCGTAATTTCATCCCATCCCCTTTTGAATTTTTGCCTAACTCAGGCCATGACCTTTTGTTGGCCCTTCTGTATTCGCTTGCCATCGTTATTGGTCACCCGTCAGCCTCTATTGTTCTGGTAATATTCTTTGTTAGTGTTTACCATTGACCTCAACCACTCCCTATGTACAACTAGTTCTTGGCCATCATTATCATTGATTTTAAATTCAAGGTTTCAAAATCTTAAATTTTAAATTTGAAAGGATGTTAGAATAAAGACTTGTATTTACTCACTAATTTATCAATAAAGACTTTATATTGTAGATAAATCAACTTAATAAACACAATGTAGTCTATATGATTTTTCAGAGTGATAGATGCATGAAAGTGTTTAACACAGAACAATTCGTAAATTCCTTATGATATTTTCTCTCTGTTGCATGCTTTCACAATTATTTTCGTAATTTAGTTTTTATCACAAACTTCAACACATCATCAACACCCCTCAAGCATCACCCTTAGATGGTTTACGTGAATTGACTCATACGTCAATTCATATACCATTTGTCAACCAAAAGTAAGCATGCAAGCAACAACTATAAGATGGTTAACGATAATTAATAATTAATCTTCTGGTTCAAGGCTGTGGGATAAAAGGAATCCAAGAGGGTCAGAACAAGATAAGCAAAGACATGGAAGTTAGAACCATGGACACCAAATCCTAGGGGCTAAAATGTCTGCATCTGACCCTGTCCTCTGCTTCAATTATCTCTTCCCTCACAACATTTGTGAAACACGACAAGTACCAAGTCCCCACAAATTTTGGTGGGGTGTGACTGTTTAAATCATATATATATATAACTTTGTTTTCTTCATTTATCCATCTAATTTCTTATATGTTGGTAGAATTTTCAGGAAAAGAATATTATGCGTTTGCCTGGCTCACATGATCATGATCATTTTGTGTTTTGTTCGCGATCTTATTATTGTCAGAATCTTTCACATTTAATGCATATAATAGAGGTGTCAAACACTTGTTTAGACAACTACTGCCATTAATCTTATTTAAGAAATAACAATCGAGCTGTTCAAGCAATAAATCATCACTAATGGAGATTCTTGGATCTCTTTCTGTTATCTGAAGGCATATATATATATATATAGGATTGATTCATGTAGAAGAATGTTTCATGAGTTCACATGATTCCAACATATTTACCATAAAAAAAGAAAAAAAAGAAAGGAAAAGTCAATGCTGTCGTCAAATCTTGCAGTTGTTTGTCTGCAGATGTGTCCATTCAACTGAGAAAGTGACGATCATTAGTATCCAAAAACTTCATTAAGGTCATGATCACTTCATGGGGTCGGCTCCATTATCACTGATTACATACAAAGTATGGTAAAATATCAATTGCTTAACGTATTGAGATGAGACAGCATCTTCCAAACCACCAATAAACATTTTGATAAAGCCGAGGAGAAAGATAACGATAAGCAACAATCATTTCAAGGAAGAAAATTGAGATAAAGAGATGTTATAAAAGTGGTCGACCAAATATGTTGACGTGATAATGATGTGAATTGTAATATTTTTGTAACTGTCATATATACCAACCTTTTTGTACAAAATATTGTTATAAACATATATAATTAATCGGAGCTCCCACAACACAACAGATCATGGGAAGCATTTTAATTATTACTTTTCATAAATCTATTAAGGTATTATAGTAAAAATTCTAAATGTAAACTTTATCTTTTTTATTCGTATCTCATTTTTATTAAATATTTTACGGAACATTTGAGTCTTACGTTGAAAAGATGAATAACTCATAAAAAGTTGATAGATTATAAGATATTTATGAGTGTTAAATCACAAATTGATTTTTTAGGTGAAACTGAGCTTTTATTAGTGATTATTAAGAACCCTAAATTAATTAGTTATTTTGGAATGATATTTGGTGCATATATATGCTTTATTTGTGTCATTACAAATTGTGTTAAAACAACCTAGTAATTAACGCTCATGTGGTACTAGAGCACTGTATAAAAGTGATTATGACGTCCCCAAGGGGTAACTCAATCGGCTGTAGACTACGCTAATGAAGCGGATGTCACAAGTTCGAATCCTCCCCCCTCTCCCTTCCCTTGCGTGGACATGTAAAAGAAAAATAAAAAATTATGACGAGGACGTGGGAAAGATAAACAACTCACATAGGATAGATTATAAAGACACTCATAAGTACTGCTAAATAATTATAGAAAGGTTTCACATTGGTTCACTTCTTCATACTCTGTCTTTTTTAAGGACTTGGATCCTCTCAATTTCAAATAAAATGGAGGAGATCTATTTAGTTACTTTTAAGGGAAAATTTTGTCATTTCTAAACTTTCGGTTTTTCATTTAGACAAAAATACTCCTTAAAAGTAACTAAATGTACCCCTCAAATGAATTGGAATGGAGAGGATCCTTCTCCATGTGGTAACAGACAAAAAAATAAAAAATAAAAAATAAAAATGGTAAGGCCCACAAAGTTAGTACAAAATGATTTACTACATAGATGCTTGGTGGTACCTGCAAGAGAAACGCATCTTCTTCTCACTCATAAAATTATTGAGCAGAGCAACCATTTGAGAAGGCAGGCCAGGCAGCAGCATATAGATTTGAAAGTTGGATCCCACATTCTGTGTTTGAAATGGAGAGGGATTCCAGCACCCACCGGCGATCCTCATACTTGTCTGGCTGCATGATGTCGCCTTCGTGCTTCCCCGTGCATGAAGAAAACGGATACACCCGCATCCATTGCTGCAGCCATAGCAAAAGAAGCTGGAGATGGCGAAATCTTCTTCGGAGGTTTGTCAGAGAAAGCAAGAACTTGTATGGGTCAAAGCCTTTGTCTTTCCATTATGATGCTGTTAGTTACTCGCAGAATTTCGATGATGGGTGTCACAATAATGAAGTTCCTGGACGCCATCATTCTGTAGTGTTTCAAGATGTTAGATGGGCTTAATTTCCATAAGTAATGATCTTCTGTGTGATTAGTAGCTTAATTTGTAGTTTTGATGATCACTGTTACAGTTAAGATCTATCTCAGTTTAGAAATTAAATATTTTTCTTCTCGTATATATATTATGCCTTTAATCTTTTCGGTATCTTGGCTATGGCCGGTCATTACAAATTTCTGAGCTAGCTGTTCTCTTGAGATCTATGGCTTAAAAGAAAAGAAGAAAAAGGAAAAAAAGTGACTTTCCTGGTCTAAAATTTAGTGGCTGCTCATCAATTCTTTGGCTGTTATTGATCACGTACCCTGCATAATTATTCGGATGCTGATCTGCTGCAGATGAGTTATTCCCCGCAATGCATTGAAATCACTTGTCATTACCCTACGACTCTAGCACCACCACCAATTGCTTGCGCAATGTTTAGTCTAATTTGGTGATAAATATATTACACATTTAATAAAATTGTTATTTGTATTTTTTTTTTTTAATGGAAAAAAAGGTTGGGAGTTGGATCCAATGGTGATTTAGTGATACGCAATGAGTATGAAAGTGAAAGTGCGTGTAACATTTTTAAGAAGATAAAAGAAGAGAGATGATCTTAGCAACCTTACTTGAACATGGTCGTAGTTGTCTCTTGGCTAACCGCTTGAAAAATCAATGACAAAAAAAACCTAAACGGGACCCATCAGCGTAGGAAATTCACATGCTCTAACTTAGTTTAAATGGTTATAAATGTGAGATCATATATCACATGATTAGGGATCATTCTATATATTACTTGAATTTATAGCTAGGGTCCTCAAGAAGAGAGAGACCCAAAAGGGGTGGGATCCCCAAGGGCCATGTAATACAGAATAATTGCAACATGGAAATGCAGAATAATTTTGGTATTCAGTGGGTGTAGGACATGACTCCGGCCCCCACTTGACATATATAGCTGGAGCCTGGAGAGTGGAGGAAGACAGCCCTACAGAAAGGCCACAGGAAAGCTTGCGACAGTGTGGCCTCGCCATCGCCTTATTTTGTATTCTTCTCTTATACTTTCTTTCTTCTCCTTTTTAGTTTTTAACGTATTCCATTGTTCATTGCATCCTATGGCTATGGGCCTTCATCTCATGGATGTGACGTTGTTGACGTACATGATGCAGGCTACATTTACACAGTGTCTTATATTCCATTTTCCAAGACTTTCATCTTATGTGATGATGCATGTAGTCCTAAAACCAAAATATTTTTCACGTTTTGATATGCTTTATAGAGGGTTATGGTCCATGAATCAATGACCATATATATATATATATATATTACCAGATGAAGATGGCTCCAAAGATTTAAATAATGTATGTATGTATGTATCATGTATGTAGGTATTACCAAATGAAGGTGACTCAGAAGCTTTTTGGGCCCAATAAAAGGAGTTTGTTAGTGAGGCTGGGCTAGGCCCAACTGATCATTAATGCCTAAGACATCAGTATCATAAATGGACTCTAAGCCCAATAGGAGGGGAATCAGAAAAGTAGGAAGATATTTATTATTTTCCGGAAACCTGTGTATTTAAATCTCCCGTGCCGTTGCTCTTCCAGATACTTCCACGCTCGCTCGGTCCAGGTACGAATCAGATCCTCTTAGTCTTTTTTCTCCTTCACTTTGAAAATTGAAAGTGGGATTAATCATCAGTGTGAGTATCTGTGTCATTCAACTCGTGCTGTATATCTGAATTCCACACAGCCCCATATGTGTTAATATCAATTTTTGCATGTATGACACGCACACGTGTGTGTATACACAAAACAATTTGTACGTAATGGATGTGTGTTTTTGTAAGCATTTATGTAGAGATTCGCCTTTCCTATGATGGGTTTATTGTTTTGGCAAGTTTCCTCGTGTCTATGGACTATGCATGTGATCATTTGATGCAATTTCCTGGTGCTCGATGATTTGCTGGATGCAATTTCTATTCAATATGAAATGGGAAACTTTCTTTGCCCTCTTTGGTTTGTATCGGAAAGCTCAATTCTTCAAGGCTTTAATTAAGCTTTTTTTTTTTTTTTTGGGTACGGAAAATATCATAGTTCGGTTTCACGGGATTCTCTAGTTCTCTGGTTAATGTTTGTCCAAATCCTCAGCTGAATAGATATGTTTTAAAGGGCTGCTTTCATTCTTTGAGAAGAAGGGTGCCAAATCATGAGCAGAGTTTTTCTGCTCACATGGTTCTCGAATCACGAACAACACTGAGGAAGGAGGAAATTTTGTCCCTTGATGTGTAATAATTGGTGCATGCTTATAGTAAGACATATAAATTCAATGCCTCAACCATTGAGGTACCCCATTTCTGAAAAAACTGAACCCATGATATCATACCTGTAAACATGACTAGAGAGTGGATGACACTAGAACAATCAAAAGTTGAAACAACACCCATGCAATAGGATTACTGTCTACTAGTATCTGATGAGAAACGGGAGAATTAAGGTACCGAAGGTTGATATCCTTAAAATATCTACTTTTTATGATCAGGTACAGTCATCTGTCATTATTGAGTGATATTTTAGAGAAGGGTTCACCTGATGTATTTCTGGTTTGGTTTTTGTATCTGTTGTCAATCATAGCTTTCTGATTCTGATACAGGTTTCGCATGAGTTTTGCTTATAAGAAATTTCTGGTTCAAGATGACATTTTGTTATAGATCTCTCTTAAAATTGTCTTCAGTTTTTGGATTTGGTTAATCTTTCTTTCTGATTTATATATCTATATTTGATTTATTACCAAATTCAACTAGAAGAATGGAGTTCAATTCAAATATTATGTGCATAATCTCAATCTTTGATCTTGGCTCAGGCGTAACCTGGTGGAGTAAGGTTGGGTAGGTGACTCATAGGCTTAAATCTTACCATCAGAAAGGGTCAATAATAATGATGATGATGATGATAACACGAGCAGGAATATAATTTTTATTGTAATAACATCCTTTTTGGAGCTGAAAAAGATTTATGTTCCAAAAGATTTCATTCAGATTTCTCAGAGTATAATTTACGTAGATACACTAGATATTTGCTTTCACAAATATCATGACTGAATTTGTGGTTGATTTCAGAAACAAAATGTCATACTGGCATCATCCTGATTCAACTTATCTAGCTCGTCTCACACCAAGAAGCATGTTCCTCTGTGCTTCATTATTTGTTTAGAGTAAGTCGAATAACATTTGTCCAAAATCCTCAGTACATTTCTTTCATGAAGTTGTACTCTGCTGCAGTTTCATGTATTATATTTGGGACAAATACTGAATTAGAAAAAAAAAAAAAAAAAAAAAAAATTCAGTCTCCAATAACTTTTATGAAGGGTGTGAAAGAAATTTTTTACTTTTACTCTGTTTCTTTTGCTGGTGTCTCGTAAGCTTGTTGCTGGGGCTGGCATAGCTGAAGATGGATAGGGACATGCAAGTCCTCTCTGATGTTAGTTCCATATGGAATGAATGAACTTATGCCTGCTGCAGTTGCACTGTAAACCTGAGACACGAGTCTGATTGTTATGTCATATCTTACCATTTCAAGGGGGATGTAAGGATGGTTTATCAGTTCTTGAGGGATGTTTGGAGTTCGGGTGTTATAAATCAAAAAACCTTCTTGTACAATTCCCTGTTTTCTTGACGTATAAGGTTTACCTTCTTATACAGTTCTAGATTTTCCTGATGGATAAGATTTCCCTGTAATAAAAAAGAATAGCTTTTATAGATGACATAATTCTTAACAGAAAATTGTGACAAACGACAACTAGTGTTTTTTTCTGGAAAGAAGACCTTTCGGTTTAGTTCTTGTATTTCGCCAGTTAAGATTTGTTCCTGCAAAGTTAAAACGGGTAAGGAGGGAGGATATATTAAGCATTGCATCAATATTAAGTTTCTGACCTTTTTCATTCGTACACCCTGCAGACTCATTTCTAGTTGATTCTCCAGATCTTGTAGGTCTTTGACGCCCAAACCATAAAGTTGTTCTCCCATCATATGCCTGTCTTACCATGACATTATTTTAATTGTAGGTTACCCATCAGGGGTTAGATTTATATTCTATATCTGGTATCTATTTATAAGATAATTAGGTGAGATACATGAGGTCAATTCATTGTTGTTGAGGTGTATATATTATTGACTACTACATGGTCTATATAATTTGGAGTAAACTGCATGATTATACTGGTAATGTTGGAACGACTTAGTAATGAAACTGGTTTTTGATGTGTTTCACGTAGTGTACATTTATCTTCATCTTATGTAATAGTTTGAACTTCTGAAAACTAGAGTTTGATTGTGTTATTTACATTTATTTTTGGGAAAAATAAAAAATTAGTCTCTATGGTTTACTTGATTTACAATTAACTCCTTGTGGTATCAAAATAAACTTAGAGGTCCATGAGGTATGCCAAAAAAACAATTTACTCCCAAAAGTCAAATTTTGTTAGTGTTACACTAACTTAAATAGGATATGCGTCACAATTTTATTGGTTTTGACGTGTCACACTATTGAAATATGTCAAGTCAGTGGGCGAAATTTGACTGTAGGAAGTAATTTTTTTTTGGCATATTTCAAGGACTTCTGAGTTCATTTTGATACTACATAGAACTATTTGCAAATCAAGCAAGCCATATGGACTAATTTTGCACTTTTCCTTTTATTTTTACTATTGGCATAACTTTTTTTTTTTTTTTTTGTTGGTCTATCTTTTATGTGTTTGACTGACTGGGTATGTGATGAAAAGCAGGAAATTGACTGTAATTTTGTCAACCCCCTATTTTCTCCTGCTTTAGCCTGTTTTAGCATGGTTCAACCTCCCCCTATCCCNNCCTCCCCCCCCCCCCCCCCCCCCCCCCCCCCCCCCACCAAAAAAAGCCCTTCTTTTTCTGAGGGGTTTATGCTTATAGAATTATCAATTATGCCTCATTTGGCTTATCACTTCCAGGATGTCAATGGATGCTTTTCAGTGTCAGAAAATATTTTAATATACATTTCTTACTGTGATATTTCTCTTATATTTGTTGGATTCATATAATTCCTAGGTTAGCAAGGTTCAAGCATTGTGTATAGCATCCAATAAATAGGCTACTTATGTGGATTGTCAATTCTAATATTTTCAGGTTAATCAACTTTTATTTTTTCTGTGAAATTATGTAATTTAAGCCAAAGAGAAAGATGGTACCGCTGAATTTCTTGCAAGTTCTCTAGTTGTTTCCTTAAGATTGCCGCCTCCCTTTGCCAAAACTAGCAAGTAAAGTAACAAAATTAAGTGCACACATAATTATGAGATTCTTTTCTGCATCCTGACTATAAGGAAACAGAGATTTAAAAATGTGTCCATAAACATTAACTACTCCAAATAAGATAAGCTTCCAATGATATCAAGAATTTTAACTCTGACCATTGCTGAGTTGAAATTGCTTAAAGCCAAGCTACTAAAGCAATATTGGACTGTTTAAGAGCTGTGGCAACATGTAATGTAATCAGTATATGATTCTCTTTGACATGTTTGATTTATTAATGCATTGACTATCACCAATTGGTTAGTAGCTAAAGTTTGTGGTTTTTACTTATATATACTCATGTAATCATTTAAGGTGTAACTGTCATGTCTGATTCAGATTTCAGAGTTAGATAATGGCCTGTTGAAATGTGCTCCACTCTTCCATACTCTAGTGGACTAGCGGTTATGCAGTACAAATAATAAGCATGGAATGAATTAAGGACATACAAATAGTAAGCCTTAGCTGGTGATCAACTTGGACGATGAAAAGGTTTATAAAAGCTATTGGTGCATCAGGTTCATAGCTGCGTTGACGTTGATTTAAATGAAGTTTGCTGATAGTAAAAGATATAGGTATGCATTTGAATTTGGTTACCTCTTTTCCTACATATGCTGGCATTGATGGAAATATCTATCTATTCGCTGTCATGTACATGATGAGTGCAGAAGTGATAAGCTGGTTTATTTTGAAGTTGTGAAGTCAACTTTTGACCTAGGTCCACTTGGTTTGCTTTTCTATTGGATATACAGTTTGTGCCAACAATATGGGTGAAAGGCCTTTAGTGGTCGACTCTTTTGTTGTCTCTGCAATTTTCGTCTCTACACTTAAATGCCAATATATCTAGGATGTCCATTATGTTGGGCAGTTGGGACCAGATGCATATATGGTCCAAATACACAATTTGAACAATGCAGCAAAAAGATATGGTTTCGTAATCATAGCAATGTGGTTGATTTAGCATCCAATTCTGTGTCATTCCATCACTAATTTCATATCCACATCCTGCAATATGCAAGAATAACTAATTCCAAGTTTTCACGGATTTGACAGTACTTTTTCACACATTACTGACATAATTTTATATTCAAGTATTAATATTTCTTGCAGCATATGTACTAATGCATTTATTACAATTCTTGAATATAATTCTGGTTGATACTGCTTCGTCAAGACAAACGAACTATCTTATGATGGAATTATGTTAGAACATTGCAAATGCATCAAGAGCTTGTTTGGAAGATAACAGGTAACAGTTGCAGGTGTTTATGGTTTTGCTAGTGCATGTAAGCAATAGGCAGCTGCTCATATCCTTGGCTGAGGTGAAGATTAAGTTAATATAACTAGATAAATCAATCATGATGGCACAATGATTATTAAAAATTTATCTTAGGACTAGCTAAAGCTTGAAGTACAAACTTAATCTTTGGACTTGAGGGAAGCATGAGATGGACATTTCAGGATAAAGTGAGTATAATTCTTGGACAAACCATATATCCTTTAACAAACTAAATCAAAATTTATCTCTTCTTTTTATTTTTTTAATTTTTTATGCAAGTATAATTTTAATGAAAAAAGAAGAAGAAACAAACAGCTCTGCAAAAAGCTACTCCCTAACACAAAACATTAAAGGGGGACCGAGCATAAGCTACACACAAGTCTTCGAGAAGGACGAAGGCTAATTAACTAAAAATTACCTTAGAAAACCTTCACAACCCAGTTAAACTTTGTACGCTATTTAAAATTTTAAATGAGTAACAACATATTCGTTATATGGCAACATATATACCATAATATGAACCATATGTAATTATTGCAAAGTAAATTTTTAAAGTTCGGATGTTATCGGTGGCTGTGGGAGTTTTGCAAGTCATGTTCAAAGACCAACACGGCAAATGTGTTCTTAGTTTAGAAAACAGTTGAGAAGGGAGCACGGAGGTGGAAGGTTTAGGGCCGGTAACCAAACCACCATTACAATATTCCAAGTAATGGAGTGACATAATACTTTCAAGTGATCTTGTTCTCTTAGAATTTCCTGACCAGTTGACTTGTTCTGTTTATAATGTGATGATAACGAGCGTAAATCATTGGCAGTAATGGCTGGATTTTATGCATATGATGAAATTACACGTACAAAACAGTTTTGGCAGGTTACTCAGACTTGGTAGGATTTTGTTATTAGGTATCTCATTGTCGCAACTCTACAGTGCTCATGCAAACAATATCTTCAAATAAAGTTCCAGTTATTGTGGAAAATTTGCGAGAAGGATTGAAGGGAGAGCTTAATGTGAGCATACCTTGGCGCCTGACGCTGGATTCTGCAGTTGCTGATCATGTTCCTCCTTTGATTTGTGATATCTCTCAGTTACTGCTTTCATGCTGGTGAAAGTAAATAAAATAATGAGATTTTGCAGTGTTGTTTCTGATCATGCTGTAATATGCATCAGTGTGAAAATAGAGCAGCCATGCATGAGACACCCTTCATAGTGGAAGAAAATTAAACATCATGTTTGGTGTAAATTAAGATCATAATTATGTTTTACTACAATCTTAAGGTGAGACATGGCCTAGATTTTCTCTCTCTCTCTCTCTCTCTCTCTAAATTTCCACATCCACATGCAGGTTGACTCCTTAACCTTCTCCTTGTATTACTCAGCTAGAAGATGGTAAAGTTATTTCTATGAATTTAAGATTAAATCTCAATAGGTCAGTTCTAAATATGGACTTTCAAACTTTCACTTTATATAGGTGTCTGAAGTTTAGGAAGTAATTAAATTAGGTTGTTTGAATCGCAATCCTTTTTTATTTTTTTATTTTTTTATTTTTTTTAATTTTTTTATTTTTAAGACTGCTTTCGGCTATGTTGTTGCATGCTTACCTGCACATGATCCCTTCGTTTAGCATATTAATGATTTTGGAGCCTTTGAATTTGGACAAAAGCTAGCTTAAGCCACTATTGGTGCATGACACATATATGATCATGCACAAGGATGTATCAGAGAGTAAGGAAACCCGCTAATTTATTAAAAAAAAAAAAAAAAATTGAATCAACCTAATATTATACCATATGTTATTCTATCAAAATTGCAAAAGCAGGCTATGAAAGCTATTGGATTTGGTGCAATGTAGGCCACAATGACATGCCAAAATTTTCGGCTGCTTAATTCATAATTTTATTAGTTTTCAACAGGCACAAATCTTGCCATGAAAAAAAAAAAAATCTAATAAGCAGAAGCTATAGATGGTGAATGAAGAAGGCTTTTCAATTGCAAATAAAATGGATTAATTCAAACATATATAGCTTTATGAGCTGCTTTGATAATGTATGCTACCTAACACACTCTATGATTATTGTGTACCCATAAGGATAATGATCACTTTTGCATTAAAAAATACAGATCAGATTAAATCATAAAACAAATGTTATCTATCCATGCAAGTGATCATCATTATCCTTATCATGTACACACCTCGATCTCAATAAAGACATCCAAACCACTAATATTAATTACTAGAAGCAATAAATTAATGTATCCAAACCATTTACATTACTAGAAGCATCAGTACTATGTTATTGTATCATCCAAATTTATCATGGTCATCCTATTACAAAAATGGCAAAAAGTTAACTTTTGGATACATCAAATACAGAACTAAAGAAATATCTTACTAAATCACAGGTTACTCTTAGTTTAAGTGGATGGTATTCTTACACTCCCTTCTCATGTCTCAGTTTAAACTCTTCATCAACAAGTGAAACTCAATATGTTTATTATTTAATTGAAATGAAAAGGCAAATGATAGAGTTAAGGTTTGAACTCAATATATCTATTTTGATATTATGTTGGATCAATTGATAACTATAGAGTTAAAGCTCAAACTCAAAATCTCTACGCTGATATTTTATTAAAATAATTGATAATTTAATAGGTCTTTTGTAGAATGATTTATACTTTTCTTTAGAGTGAATTCAACAAGTATTTTTTAAGATTGTGGTATGCTATTTCTTCTAGAGTACTTGTAGAATAGTTGGAGTATACACTACGAGTACGTGAGTTACTAAATCCCATATTAGGTAGTAATCATAATAGTAAATTTTATATGTAACTTAAGAAAAAAGTTTTAAAAGAAAATTTGAAAACCAAAGGAGTATATATATATATATATATATGGATCCATCCCAATATATATATTTTTGGGGTCAAAATTATAAGCTTAAACATTTGAATTAATGTCGTAGTGTCACAACATATTATATCAATGTCTCATTTGGATATTCCTCATATGTTTACATATATAGTGGGGCACACAAGTATGAGGTGAATCATGTGTGATATGTCATGGAAGTGAAGTGCTATATATATATTGACAAAACGAAAAATAAAATAAAAAAGGGAAGAAAAATGAAAGAAATGAAAGAAATGAAAGAAAGAAAAATGAATTTTATTTTATTTTTTCAAAAGATAGAATATATGATCTAAGCTAAGTTAAAACTACGCATAAATTGAGCTTAAATTAATCATGGCCATATCTTACAAATAGTTTTCTTTGTTTTGATTCTTATTTATTGGTTCCATTAGCACCTTAAAAATGCAAGTATATATCTCGATTCTTATTGTATTTGTGCATACTCATTATTTAAACTTATTATTTTCGACCAAAATTTTCAAGAGAAAAGAATAGGGTTTTTTTTTTTTTTTTTTTTTTTTTTTTTTTTTAAGCTTAGAAAAAGCATAGTTAATCATGAGTATACAAATTTCCTTTTGATTGATATATGTTTCATATTAGTTCATAACCACTTCTCTGCTTCATCCATGTTACCCTGTTTGAGAGAAAATGTTTGGGGTACTATAACTTTTATTACTATAATGATCTTCTACAAACTGACTCAACATTCCATGTGACATTGTCACAATAGTTACAATCGAATTTAATTATTTAGTGATTAGCGTTGTTAGTGTCACATGCGCCATTACATTAGTTTGTAAGGAATTATAGTAAAAGTTTTAATACCCCTAACAACACGCTTGTTTGAGTAATATTACCCTTTGTTTTTTTTTTTTAAATCTCCCATACCTTCTAAGAAATTGACCCAAGATGATGAATATTAACATTTTTTTTTAATGTACTAGTTTCTTTCAATTGATCACTCCCTTGTTTTTGCTCCTAGTTATACCAAAAATGCATTTTATTTTGTCTTAATAATGCATAACTTATGATCATCGATCAGATACATACATACATATATATATATATATATATATATAGGAAGGAAGAGAACTAAAGACATTGCACTCCAAAATAGATGCTATATATGTTTGTTTGCAGCGTATGGAACTTCCAAACCTAAGAGAGTAACTGGTGGCTGGTGCGATCTATGACGGAATAGGAAAATAGCATGCATTAATTTCATCATCATCTGCGTTATAATTAATTCATCATCACTTTCCATGATCTTTAGGCGATCTTCTGCCATGTTTGATTGAGTGAAATATATATATTTGATATCCAAATGCAAAAATCAGTCCCACTATTGCAGGTTTATGCTCAAACCTGAAACCTCGTCTGCTAGCTAGCTAGCTAGCTAGATTTCCTTGCCAGGGGGACTAGGGTATATGTACGTGTACCTAGCTAGTGGCAAAGCAATATATAGCTAGCTAGTCCCTTTATTCTTTTTCCAATTTGATTCGACCTTTACCAAAGAAGATCGTCCTAAGAACATTGTACACGATCCTTAAACAATGACGACAAACATATATATATATATGTATATTTTTTTGAAGGAAAAGAATTGGAAGAAAAAAGAAAAGAAAAATAAAAAAGCATTCAAAAAATATATAAATAAAATCTCATTATCTGAAATTATGCCAGACCTGGTGCTTGCAAATTCATAGAGCTTTCCAGTGCTGGAAAAGATGATAAGACCAACTTCAGCATCACACAGGATAGCCAGCTCCTTGGCCTTCTTGATCAACCCCTTTCTCCGCTTTGAGAAAGTAACCTGCCTGCTCGTTGAATTACCGATCCTTTCAATTGCAATTTTCCCTCTCCCCATCCCCTTCACTTTTAGGGTTCCTGGAATAAAGACCCTTCATCATAAATAGTTTGAAAAAAGCTCAAAAGGGTAAGACCCGAAAGGTTTCTATGAAAGCTTACTTGCAGGTTGATGATCAGACAAGGCAAGAGTTTGACTATTGATGATGATGACAAGATGGTGTTTGAGGTTTGTGTTGCTTCTTCGTTTAGCTTAACTTTATAGGAGGAGAGAAAAAACGACTTAGGGGGGGTGAATATATATATATATATTATCATAATCATATATATATATACAGAAATGGTAAATGGAGAGAGTGATTTCATTTCAGGTATTAAACAATTATCAATGCGCCTCATACTTTCTGAAGTGAATTAAATAAATACTCCCAAGTATTCATATTTATCCAAGAATTTTCATGGCGGCGTCTGAGGTATCATTGATTGACACGTACGTGGGACTGTACGTCCACTTGTGTTAATTACTATGTCAGGAAAGTTTTAATGGCTAATATATATATACCTTCCAGGCTTCCAGCAGGCACAGTAAACAATATTTTGTTCGGCATTTATTTTATTAATTAGATTATTTTTTTATTTATTTATTTTTTAAAATTTGAATATCGAATTCGAAAAGGAAAACCTAAGAAATCTGTCGTTGTAATAGTAATGGTCCGACACTTTTGCCATTGAAAAAACAAAGGGAGGGATATTATGGTCTTCCTGCATTAATTTCTCCACATATGTATTATAATAAGAAACCATAGCAATATAATTAATAACGCAGGTGAAATTTTCGGTCCATGTGTCAGGCAAAAGGTAAGGTTGATTTTTTTTTTTTTTTTGGGGTGGGGGTGGGGGAGAGAGAGAGAGAGAGACATCTTTTGGTTTTGAAATCCAAAAAAGGCAAGGAAGAGATCAAATTCGTGCATATCCAAATGCAAAGGCCATATCTCGTTTTCTTCTTTTATTTTATTTTGTTTTGTTTTTGATTTTTTTTTTTTTAAATTGTTATGAAGACTTTTAAGGAGGAAGAACACAAAATAATTAATACAATGAACCTCTCTCCCTCTTTCTTCTTATGAAACCTCAAACTATCTCTAAGATATATACAATGTGTGCATATAAATTTATTGCATGGCCTTTATTTAAAAGCAAAAATAATCCTCTCCCAAGGAAGCTAGGATAACTAATAGAGAAAGACTGGACTCATAATCCTAAGAAGATACACAATTGAAAATATGCGTGTAACGTCTAAAAAATTAAGTTGGTCTTATATTGGGAAGATAAATTATGTGACTAAGATTTATAACTGATTTTAAGAAATCTCAATTATAACTCGACTAATCAATCACCTCTTATGGTGATATTGCATATGTGATTTAATTTAGATAGAACTTTACACATTGCTTGGTTGCAAGAGGTTATAGTGAATTTTGGCCCAGACACCTCATTTATTTAATCATATTGGGATGAAATGGTGAACCGGGTTGTAATGGAGTTTATGGTCGAAGATGATTGAAGATGGTGAATTGAACTAAACTGAATAGAATTGAAATGTAGAAGATTATTGGAGGTGTCTGGGCCTCCAAAGTAACGAATACAACATAAGTCTTTTTCTTTATTCCTATATAACTCTCATGAACCGGATCTTTTATAACAGTCTATTCAGTCAACGTTTCAAGATTTTCTGCTTCTTCTAACATGGAGGATGAGGTGTGGTTCTGCCACTTTGTAATTCAAAGTTGGAGACTGCAAATCACATTCTTTAAGGTTGTGATATTGCAAGGATATTTATATATGCAGGAATTCAAGTTTGCCTTTAAATGTTGAAGCTTTTGTTGATTTGCACATCTCTAATTGGATTAAGACTATATTGTTAATCCTCCTAAATTGTTAGCTTTCCCTAAAGAAGAGCCACAATTTTCAGATCTTTGCATCTATTAATTGCTATGGATCAAGTTTAGTTTTTTTTAGAAACCAAATTGTGCATGACTTGTTTCTATATGGAGGTGCATTATATTCTATATATGAGGTATTAGACATGCTGTTAACTCTCATATAGCTAATTTGCTTCACTTTTTTCTAGAGAGAGAAACTCTCCCTTCTCTTTAAAATAAAAAAGTTTTCCCTTCTCATTGTGAGGTTCCCCACCGGCTCTTGCGGTTGTTCTAGGTAATATGAATGGAGTTTTTTTTTCCCAGCCTCCTCCCTTTCCCTATCTCCTTTCCATGTCCTCTTGTTTTTCCCCCCTCTCTTTTTTTTTTTTTCAAACTCTCTTCCTCCTCTCTAGCAGCACCGTCCCCTCCACAACACATCTCTGCTCCTCCACCACTATTGAGCCGCACCATCGCCTCTCCACCACAAAACCCCCGATCTCAGCCTCCTCTCTGTCCACTTGCGCCCGCTGCCACTCTTAGCCTTAGTATCAACATTTTTTTACAGATACGATTTTTTTCAAAGGTCGATCTATCATCCTCCTCTAGTCCAGTCCACCGACAAGCCTCACCATCGTCTTCCTCGGCCATTTTGCTCCACATCGACCCCCTTCCATGCCTCCATTTGATCACCACATGTTGGTGCGAGGCCTTCTTGCCTTGACTCTTGCACTCGCCATCCAGATGTTATTCTCCTCTACCATTGCTACTGTTGTTGGTTTTTATTTATTTTTTATTATTATTTTTTTAAATCTTATTTACTTTATTATTTTGTTGTGTTTTTTGGATTTTAGTCTCCTCGTGCCACTGTTGTTTGTTCTTGTGGTGGAGACTTGTGCAACCAGAGTTTGTTCTCACTCTTCCGGCTTCTGATCAGTTTTTGATGGTGTCTTTCCCGTTTCAACTTCCTTTTGGTACGTAGTTGTTATTTCTTAAAAGGGGTTCTAAAAGGGTTGAGGGACTTTTCGAGGTTTTGCCCCTTCCTGTGCCCCATATTGGGCTACCATAACGTCAACTTTTAGTGTAGTTGCCCCTTATAATTGGAGAAAGTTGTTGATCAACAGCAAAAACCCAATGTTGGGAAGCCATCAGAGAGCAAGCGTGGCCAACCACCAATTTATTTGATATGTAACATAGCTGATGATATATAAAGCAACAGTAGTTGCATTATTATGGACTAAGTCATGAAATTTGAACTCTACTTTGTCTAGGGTTGATGGAAGAAGATTAGTGTTAATGAAATGATTGCATGATTCTCTAGGATATATAATTACTTGAAAAGATGTTAGCGGTTAATAATCGGTCTTCAATAACTGCATAAGTGCAGCCTGTTGCAATTACTTAAACATGATAACTATTTAAAGCGTTTGTGGTTGTGGTTAAGAGGGTATAACCACAATTACAATTGCAACCGCTTATATACCCCTATCTTTAAGAACTTTAAAAAGCAAAGTTTGATGTTGCTATTAGAGGAAAGTTTTTATGTGGCATAGGCTGTGGTTTGTAATGATATTGGTTCACTAAATTAAGATAAATCTATTGAGGTTAATGTTGGTGAGGCTATTGCAGCCCTCTTAGTAGCTTTTTTTTTTTTTCCTCCTATTCACTCTTAGTAGCTAATTTAGTTTTTTATTTGGGGGCTAACAAGATTTCTTCTAGAGGGAGACTCACTTTGTACTATTATGGCTCTCAAAAAGCAAAATTTGATTAAAGACAGGAGGATTGATCCTATAATTAGAGACACACCCTCCTTACTCTTTCTCATATTCCAGTATGAGATGTTGCAAAGGTTCATAAACATGCAAATTCAACGACTCACTTGGTGGCTAAAAAAGGAACCAATCATGGTTCGTTTGGGCTTTATCCTCATAATTCCTGTCTTCTCTCTTTTCTGTATGCTTGTCTATCATTTCCCCTCTTCTTGTATTGACTCGAAAAATACAAAACAGCTACTACAACTAATCCAACTAACAACTAAAATAGAAAGTTCACTGCGTTTGGCCGGTTATAAAACGCACACTACAGATTGAATATGAAACACAAATCTTCAAAACACATTCCGGTGGTGTTTGGCAAACGTTTTTGGGATGTACTGTTTGAGGTTGCACTGTTTATTATTTTGTCTTTTTCTTAATAAATTTTTTAACATCACCGAAATACCCCTCCTTTCTTCTTCACCTCCTTCCTCTCCTTTATCCCCTCCTTTCTTCTTCAATCTTCACCTCCACCACCACCAAAATTCCTAAACCCATTTTTCCCTCTTCAAAATCCATCCTCCATGAAGCTTCGCCACCTCCAATGAGTGGTCAATCTTTAACTTCTCGGCCAACCGGTTGTACGAGATCAAGACCACTGCAGCCACGAAGCCGCAGATGATCGCCGCCCAGGGCTCGACCACGGCGCATCCGGCGGTAATCGCTGCGAACCGGCCGAGCAAGCCGTTGCAGACGTCGGTCACGTTCTAGTGCGACCGTCAGTGGGGCTCCGAGACCCAGATCAGGAAATGGGGCAACGGCAAAATCGCCTACCGACTCCTATACAAGGCCCTCGACGAGTGGGAGAACCTTATCGGATTCTGGCGTTGGAGCAGCCCCGGAGCCATCGGAATCTGGTCTACGTCGTTGGTTTTCTTCGAGTGGGGCCCGTCGTTCCTCACCGGTTTCAGGGTCCGTGCTTTCGTACGGACGACGGTAATTATTGTGTAAAGTGACTTCCCATTCCTCATCGGGGATGTTGACGATATCGTTTTCCCCTTCCTCATCGGAGATGTTGATGATATCGTTTTCCCATTCCTCATCGGGGATGTTGATGATATCGTTCGCGAGTTTCTGATGGTGTATGCGACGGTCCAGATCCTCCCGCAATTCGCCAATCTCCGGTTCTCTTAGTACGCGGTCATTGAGCTCTCGCAGGATAACCGTCGCGGAGGCGGATGGGCGGCGTGAGGTTGAAGGTTGGAGAGCGAGGGAGGCGGTCATGGCTTCTTGCATTTGGAGGTGATAGGCAAGATCGAGGTCTGAGTCTAGGCTTTTCGCTGTCATGAGAACTCCATTGAGGTCGTCCTGACTGTAATCTTTGCCGTGGGTCTGTCTGTTTGAAGTTTTCTTTCACTTTCTCACTGGGAGGGAAAGCGAGGACTCAGAGAAAATGGCCAGGAGCAAAAGAAGGGTAAAAACGTAATTGAGTCAATGACCAATGTAATAAAAAATCAAACTTGGTCAAACATCTCATGCTCTACAGTACAACCCCAGTGCACAGTACATCCACAATCCGGTTTTCAAACAACCCCTCTATTCAACATAAAATGCATACACTTTGCATTCTCTGCTACTTGTATTGACTCGAAAATACAAAACAACTACTACAACTAATCAAACTAACAACTAAAATAGAAAGTTCACTGCGTTCGGTTGGTTAAAAAACACGTACTACAGATCGAATATGAAACACAAATCTTCAAAACACATTCTATTCAACATAAAACGCAAACGCTTTGCATTCTTTGCTACTTGTATTGACTCGAAAATACAAAACAGCTACTACAACTAATCAAACTAACAACTAAAATAGAAAGTTCACTACGTTCGGCTAGTTAGAAAACGCATACTATTGATCAAATATGAAACACAAATCTACAAAACACATTCTATTCAACATAAAACTCAAACGCTTTGCGTTCTCTGCTACTTGTATTGACTCGAAAATACAAAACAGCTACTACAATTAATCAAACTAACAACTAAAATAGAAAGTTCACTACGTTCGGCTGGTTAAAAAACGAACACTACAGATCGAATATGATGCCCAAATCTATAAAACACATTCTATTCAACATAAAACGCAAATGCTTTGCATTCTCCGCCTCAGTTATAAAATGGACTCCAGCTGGTTGCTTCACTTTTCAAAGTTGCGTCACACCATGCAACATTGCCTTGAGATTCGTGCCTTGTCAGACGCATCAATCATCAAGCCTTGAGATACTCTTCGCCAGACAGGATGATTCATCGAGCTTTACAATTCTATCTTTCGCATTTCCCTATATTTTTCCTCTTACTTTGCATTTTCGCACCGAAAACCATCTTCCTCTTCTATCTAATTCCTCTTTGAAACCCTGCACAAATCGATCTCTAGCTCCTTTACCCAACTCCACACATAACCATAACACCTTCTCTAGTTCTTTCTATATGCTTATTAAAAAAAAAAAAAAAAAAACAACAACAACAACAAAGTAAGGTACACCATGCTAAGATGTTAATTTGTATAGAGGCACGGAAATGTAGCAGCATGTGTCACTGCACGATTGACTGACACACGAGAAGGACTGAAGTCACCGTCCGCCAATCGATGGAGGTCTTGCCCTGCTTTATCGGGCTTAGTCCAATGGCAAACAATCTTTACCACCAAGCAATAGGTGTGGGAGTTTTTGTCTGCCCAGAAAAGGTAATCTAATTAGAAAAGCCGTATTTTTACCATTTATGGGTCTTGATATCACTTTCAGGTGAAGACCTAGTACTTTACTATTTGCATTAACATAGTGCTTAGCTAGGCGGCTGCTAACGCACCAATAATCATAAAGGTCTGGTGTCTGTCCCTAAACACTACTTCCTATTGGCTAAGCCCACGTGAATGTGATTTGTTAAACCAATAAGATTCGATCTGCCCTTGAATTAAGGAGACACAGATTTCAAGATTAGACTAGAATAATCCCTCCAACCACGTGCTAATAGGACAGGTGTCAATCATCAGAAAATCATATATCTGTACAAATGTACACACACCAAGAAAAAGGCGATTTTGCTTATATTTCCATCATGTTTATCATCCCAACAAGGGACTTTGTCGCTTCACTCAGCCATAATACAATTGAAAACTACTTCTTTTTTAGTTTGTGATGAAAACTGCTGCAGTGACATAAACTATATATGAAGAGAGGAGAGCACATGAGGTTCATCGTAACTTTCATTTCCGATATATTTGGCTTTTTTGGGAAGGAGATGTAATGTCCCTCTGATGCCTCATTAAACTCACATGCTAATGAATTGGGCAGAGTTGCTCTTCACGTAATGCTTGACAAAACGTGCATGGATGAGTTTTAATGTCTGGCTCGAAGAATGTGAATATATATATATATATATATATTCCTATACACCATTGCCATTTCACACTTTAACCTAGCTCCCATCCCATGTTAGGGTTAATTTGTCTCTTATACCTTTTCTTTTTAACCCTTGCTCCCATGCTAGGGTTAATTTGTCTCTAGCTTATACCTTTTCTCTTTAACCTAGCCCCAATGTTAGGGTTTGTCTCTTATACCTTGTCTCTTCACTCCAAAAAGTGTTTCAATTGTGCCCCATCAAGTCCAAAACATTGATAGACATCATGGGCATGGTGCATATATCGTCAAAATACTTTTAGTTTTTAATTACTTTTTGTCTCTTTAATTTCTATAATTCTTCTGTATAGTTCATGTGGAATCCACGTACGGTTGTCTCAACAGAGATGTTATAAGATTAAGGTTGATAAAATCTCATCAGTCATGTCTCCATCATGTCTCTTTTGGTGACAATGAAAGCCAGTTTGACAAGCATATATGTGGGGGATCTGCGCTGCCAAGATGCTTCTTGCTATCTAAAGGAATAAAACGTCTTCATTCTTGAATTAATACATGATTATGAGACAATTAGGATCGCCCCACTTGGTGGTGGAGAATAAATCGTACCTTTTCAAGCACATCAATCACGAATATAATTCTTTTGAAATCTTTCAATTTTGTGAAACCTAACAGAAAACAAAGTTGAGCTCCAACATTATATATTGTCTATATATGCTGCAATGTTTTGACGAGCTTAATGTCTCTCAATTGGCTTCCAATTGAAGTGATTCTCAAGTTTAGAATGATACTATACATCCTTAAATTAGCTAGATCCGTACCATTGGGTAAAGTTTTCTACCTCAATATATCATATATTAATCAAGATACCCGGATTTCTGCTCCCTGGGCCTAATTCCTATCAGCTAGTGGGAAAAGAACAATTTCTTCTTTGTCTTTTTGAAGATCTGAATGGTTTATTGTCCTGCACAGTGCATATGCGATGAATTAATGATACGTAACTTTGCTGCAACGAGCCTAGTGTTTTGTTTTTTGGGATCAAGAGGCCGAAAACAACCAAAACAAAAACAATTATAACAAAACAGTACTTGAGAGTGAAAATTCGTACCATCTAGGGTGGTAGTTCAATGACCCAAGAAATTTTTTTAAGTAGTTAGGTACACACTAGTTAGGGCATGCGTTCAAATCACGCAAATCTTCATGACTTGAGTGCGTGCAGTTTTTACTGTTTAGGCCTCTCTTATGCGGTTCCCAATAGATATATCAATTATGGTCATGCTCAAATAAAATAGTAACAGTTAGTTTCATCCGCCTACCCTTTTGCTTAGAAAAAAAAAAAAAAAGTGTGACAATTTGTGTTTGCATTTGGATTGTGTCAAAGTATAGCTAGGTATAAGACTCCATGGGTCAGACAACTCAAACCCTTTAACCCTAAATTATTAATTTCATATTAAAGAAAAGTCATATCATATTTGTAAATTGTGTAAAAAAAAAAAAAGGTTGTCTAACTATAAATTAATATGTATATAGGCCCAACTTGTCGAGAAGACACCCTTCCCTTAGATCTTGTACGCTGCTGAAGCTACTAACTGAACCGGAACGCGCCGTGCCTTCATGGCAACTTGTAGCCATGGGCCATTGCCTACAAAGCCCGACTAGTTTAGAGGTCTTGGACCCTGTCCCTGTGTCTAGGCAGATCTATGCGATTTGGATAATAGTGGGGTTTTTTTTTTTTAAAATTTTTAATTTTAAATATTTTATCTGGATAAGCCTACCGTGAATATTGATGGTTCTTTTTTATTTTTTATTTTTGCTCTTTTTAATGCTCGGATGAGGGATTTGAAAATAAAATTGCAGGAAATTCAAATATTGATTTAATTTCTTTGACTGGGTTAGTAAGAAAATGATTTTGAGATATGTGATAACCACTTTGCAAATTTTGATCACTCGAGATTAACATTGCAAAACTCGAGACACATGAGGGACTAAGAGCCTATTTTAGATGGACAGAAATTTCCTCCAAATTGGTTTGGATGAAATTTCGTCCAACCTGCATAAAATGGTACCAAGTATTTAAACATTTATTTGGACAAAGTTTTCTTCCAAATTGGGTTGTAGGAATCTCCTCCAACCTAATCTATAAAAGTGACATGTGTCACTTTTTTTAATAATATGTGAGATGCACATGAGTTTTTAATAAGATTTATTCCAACTTTGTCACTGCTATTAAAAAACATGTACATCTCACATGTTCAAGGGATACATGTCACTTTTATAGACTAATCTCCTCCAACCCAGTTTGGAAAAAAACTTTGTCCAATTTAATATGCACATTAAATATTAAATGTCATTAATAGCAGTTTACTAACTAAGGTTAACTTTAATTTTTTTTTTCTTCTTTGGTTAAATGTTAGACTAATGTTTTGTTTTTTCACCAAGGTTAAAACTAACCTTAAAAAGGGAAGACGTAACCTTAGATTTGATTAAAACCCCCTAAAAAAGAGTTAAAACTAATAAAGCTAATGTTGTCTTAGAAGGGGAAAAAAAAAAAAATACACATCTAAACAACGTTAGAAAAATTTTAGTAACCCTAAACAAGGTGAAGTTGATGAGTCATATCAAAAGTTTAAAGTATACATTTTTCTCAATTATATGTTTCTCAAGTTCTCTGCACATACAACTGAAAGATTGTTGCTTTAGGAGAAGAAGGCATATGTAATCAGGATTTTTTGCTATATACATGAAAACTGCTATCATATTAAGGTACGACTCTTCTTGATATTTTAACAATTGAATCTTCATGTTTTGGATAATATTTTGACTAATTTTAATTTCTATTTAGTTATCCTATTAACAAAAAGTTATCTAGCATTTCAAATTTTTTATTTAAACTATTCACTTCGGTTTTTCTTGTCTTTTCATCACTTTTATTTAGCTACTTACCAAGCCCATGGCTGTAAACCATGAAAGTAGAGCCGTTCACTCCATTCAGGGTAAGCAAATTCATTTTTATTTTTGTGTATATGAATGTTAATTGTAAGACCCATGTCAAAAAAAAAAGAAAAAAGAGGCTCCTGCTAGTTCTTTTTTCTCTCTTTCTCTTTTTTCTTAAAATTGATATGTTTTTGTGCTAATACCATCTAAGCCAACATTAGCTTCTTTAGTTCTAAACTTTTTTTTTTTTTTTTTTTAAACCAAATCTGACGTTAGATCTTCCCTTCTTAAGGTTAGTTTTAACTTTGGTGAAAGAAAAAAAAAGTTAGTCTAAGGTTTAACAAAAAAAAAAAAAAAGTTAATTTTATTTAGTAAATTGCTATTAATGACCTTTAATATTTAATGAATATTAAATACTTAGACACTTAGCACCATTATATATGAGTTGGATGAAATTTCATCTAAACCGGTTTGGAGGAAATTTTTGTCTATTTTAGATTGTGTTTAAGAAATATAATTTTTTAGTCAAAAAGCGTTTTTTGGCCATTTTTAGGCTTCTTAGACCCTTAAAAGTGCTTTCAAAGTTTTGTTACCAAACAGGTAATTATTTATTTATGTTTTTACTGCCACTGGACTGGACTTCTTCCATTGAAATTCATCAGTACGACGCTGGTTTCTTCCATACGGAACGTGAACCTACTAATCACCTTTTCGATCAATATTTTGAAAAAGGAAAATTGCTGCATTAAGGTTCTGATTTCTGAGAAATTTCCATGAAGAAGAGTCTTTTCCAATACAAATGCTAACATGTGCAACCAATTATCACTCAGAATGCGGTGCATGCACCAGACCACGGTGTAGAAATATTAGGCACATGGTGGAGATATTCAAATGCAATGTCGGTCAAAATGATGTTAATTTGAAGCATATGCATTTAGAAAAATGTTGTGAGATTAATTAATACTGCCAATTTTTGAAACTTCCATGTTACTTTAACACCAAGCTAGGGTCTGAAAATCAGGACTCTACCCATGGAATATTGTGAGGGGGGCGGTAGATTGTTTTCAGCAGAATGATAAAGTGATCAGGAAATCTCCACAAGAAAACAAAAAGAAAACTCGCGGAAAGATCTATCACCATAGCTAGTGATGACTTTGAAGACAATATTGTCACCGCAATGTTCGCCCATTTCTTGTCTTTCATGCATCTTTCAATTACTTACGAAAGTTGATGATTTATTTTTTAGAATTTATCACTTTGGTCATTTGGGCCGCAGAACCGCTCTTAATTAATGGTCATGGGTTTGACACCCTCAGGCTGGCTAAAGGGGACGGCTTAACCGGTACCCCTTTATTTATTTATTTATTTTATTTTTTTAATTTTTAATTTTTAATTTTTTTTTTTTTTTTTAAATAATACAAATAGGACACATATGATACATGTTGCAGTCGCCGATAGGTTTGATGTTGTGGGGTTTTTTTTTTTTTTTTGTCAATTTTTTTTTTGAAGGCGTAAAAACTGAGTTACATTATAATTAAGTACCCACAAAGTTTAGGAAAAATACATTTTATCCCAAGGCATTTTGGGGTGATTTAGGGCTGAAATGTCACGTGCAACACAGTGACATAATTTCCATCCAAACATACGGAAAATGTTAACGAATAGTACAAAGTGTTATGGTTTGATAATTTGTAAGTTCAAGAGTTTCTTTCTAAAATTTTGGAAGTAAAAATGCCAAACTAGTGATACTTTATGGGTGTAAAGTATAATTTTCCCTTCTTTTAAAACATTTCCATAAATTCTTTGCGATCCTGTAGGTACAACCACTTATCATGTTATGGGATGGAGAGAATCCTCCTAAATGATGAACTCTCATTCTAACCCAACATATGATATACCAAGATGAACTTTACAACCACTACTATGCTTCCCATTGAAAAAAAAAAAGGGAAAAAAAGAGGAGAAATTATGCATTGTTATCATTGTTGCTGACGAATGAGAGTTGAGGTAAATTGTAATACGTAAGTGATCATAATATATATATATATGAGCGTGTGATGTGCTTTCTACCGTTTAAAGTTGTCTGCCACCTACTCCTGAACCAAATTAAGCTTAAGACTCTTAACCATTGGGTACGTTATAATGTTCAAAGTCTTTCTCTATTTTGTTTTCAATGACTATATGGCTATATAGGCTGAAACTTTAGCACCATCAGGAAATAAACTGAAAGCTCAAGTGTCATCTCTCTCCCCCTCCCAAGCCATGGCCATCTCTTTCATGGACAAACATATTTTGCCTCTCTTCTTCTTCTTCCTTCGACTTCCTCCCACCGCTTATTCAGTATCTTTCCAAATAACCCGATTTGAACCCACTGACACCGACATACAATATCTGGGTGATGCTGTACCTTCTGTTGGAGCCATTGAAATGATCAACAAATATAGATATGTGTGCCGAGTAGGTTGGGCCATCTATGCTAAGAGGGTGCCGCTTTGGGACTCTCATACAAGAAAGCTCACTAACTTTACTACACATTTCTCCTTCACTATCAACACCCAAGGCTTGCCCCATTATGCTAGTGGGTTAGCATTCTTCTTGGCTCCTGCTGGGTTTGAAATCCCGCCAAATTCATCAGGTGGATTTCTAGGCCTATTCAACACCACAACCATTTATTCACCTCGGAACCAAATTGTTCTAGTTGAGTTTGACTCATTCTCGAACCCTGAATGGGATCCTCCAGTTGAGCATGTGGGGATTAACACCAACTCAATTGCTTCCGCAATTTACACCCCTTGGAATGCCAGCTTGCATAGCGGAGACACTATTGATGTGTGGATCACCTACAATGCTTCTACCACGAATTTGAGTGTTTCTTGGAAATACCAAAAAACCTCTAATACTTGGGAAAATACCAGTCTTTTTTATGAAATTGATCTCAGTGAAATTCTTTCTGAATGGGTCACGGTTGGATTTTCAGCTACTACAAGTCAGTATGGAGAGCGAGTTCAGATTCAATCATGGGAATTCAGTTCAAGTTTAGACATTAAGGAAACAAATGAAAAGAACCCGAAAAAGAAGAGATTAGTGGTTGGTTTAACAGTTTCAGGTGGTGTTTTGATAGCAGGGGCAATTACAACATTTGTAATATTGTGGACATGGAAGGGAAAGAAGAAGGAAGCAACAGAGACAGTGAGATTAACATCGATAAACAATGACCTAGAAAGAGGAGCGGGACCAAGAAGGTTTTCATTTAACGAGCTTGCTTCAGCTACCTACAACTTCTCAAATGAGAGGAAGTTGGGTGAAGGAGGGTTCGGCGCGGTTTACAAGGGGTATTTAACAGATTTAGACATATTGATCGCTGTGAAGAAAATCTCAAAAGGGTCTAAACAGGGGAAGAAAGAATACCTCACCGAAGTGAAGATCATTAGCCGACTGAGGCACCGAAATCTTGTGCAACTCATAGGATGGTGTCATGACAGAGGTGAGTTCCTACTTGTCTACGTATTTATGCCAAATGGTAGCCTTGATGCTCACCTCTTTGGCAAAAGGAATCCTCTCCCTTGGACTGTGAGATACAAGATATCTCTTGGGTTGGCCTCCGCATTGCTCTATCTTCATGAAGAGTGGGAGCAATGTGTGGTGCATCGGGATATCAAATCGAGCAATGTCATGCTAGACGCTGGTTTTGGTGTCAAGCTTGGTGACTTCGGGTTAGCTCGGCTTATGGATCACGAACTAGGTCCCCAGACAACTGGGGTGGCAGGAACTTTAGGATACATGGCTCCAGAATACATAAGTACAGGTAAGGCTAGTAAAGAGTCTGACGTGTATAGCTTTGGGGTGGTTGCGTTAGAAATTGGTACTGGAAGAAGGTCTACTGACCCTATGGAAAATGATTCTGACATAGGGTTGGTCCAGTGGGTGTGGAATCTTTATGGGAGAGGAGATATTCTTTTGGCGGTAGATAGGATGCTGCAAAATGATTTTGATGACAAACAAGTCGAGTGCTTGATGATTGTTGGGCTTTGGTGTGCTCATCCTGATAAAAGTCTCAGGCCTTCCATTAGGCAAGCAATTCATGTTCTTAATTTTGATGCAACAACACCAAATCTTCCAACACAGATGCCTATTCCCATGTATCATGTTCCTATACTAGCAGTCAATTCTGGTGAACCTTCCATAACCACAAGCCTTCAACATGGTCGCTAAACAAGTGAATTGATGAAGGAGAATTAGTAGTTGATTTGTCAAATACTGAATTAATGGTAGTAGAATATCCCGATAGAGAAGGTTTGCACAAGAGTAACAAGAATTAGGCATACTATTTTTGGATTATTTTTGAAATAATATATTTTTTCTTTGTCTATTTTGCTTTGTTTCCAAGTTTAAGGGGGTTTTTTTTAACTTTTTTTTTTTGTATCTTTATTCTTTTCTTTTTCTCTAATTAAGTATTTTGCTTAGAAATCACTCAAAACTTAGCCTATATAAAGACATTTAGTATGTGTTATTTTTCAATTTAGTTATGGAGTATCAATAAAGCTTTAGTCTTTTAAAGTTATTCTCTGTTTTTTTTTTTTTTTGGGTGATTAGGGTCTTTTTCTTTCATAATCGTTATTTTCTCTCTTCTTCAGTTCCATTTACAGTCTTCAATTCTTAATTTAATTATAATACTGTTATACGCCGTTAGAACAATCCTAATTATGTCTAGCATTAGTTGGTAAAAAAGCTTAATTAGCATCTTTTTGGGATGATTTTTTTTGTCAGATTTCACAACTAGTGGTCATGGTCGTGGTTAGCGTGGATAGATTCTAAATGAGAAAGTCACCTATACCATAAACGCAGTCTACAAGATGTACGTGATGATTGAAGACTTTTAAAAGTAGGTTACAGAGTTATTAAAAAAAACAAAAATGATGTTTAGTTCATTTTAAAAGTGGTTCTCCAAATTAGAAAAAATTGCGCTTTTCTCTTCAATTTTAATTTTTGTTTGGAAAGCACACTAGGAGTGCTCTAAAATAGGGAAATGTAATTTTTTTTGTTGCTAAAATTGAGATTAAATTTAGTTGAAATTTGAGTACCTTTTCTGAACATGTTAGAAAGTGTTGGCTGAAGTTGGCCGTTGAAGTTCAAATCCTACTGCAATTACTTACTAGTTTTCTGTGGTGCATGATGGCCCACATATTTATTCCGTTAATTATCTAGTCTGATGCTAATGTTAAAAGGGTATTCGACGTCATATATATATTTTAAAAGAAAAATAAGTAATTTAGAAATTCAATAAAAATAAAAAAAGAAAATGCATACCAACAATGTAAATCGAGTAATGATGTAAGGCTTCTTAAAGTCTTCCTAGAGTCATCCCAAATGTGATGTTTTTAAAATTACGGATGAATTTGAGATGTGATTTATTGACTTTTGATCTATTTGTAATTTTAAAAATCACATCATATTTGAGATGATTTTAGAAAGACTCTAGGAAGACTTATAACATTATTCATGTGAATCACTACTAATCTTAAAGGTTTAAGTTTCTTTTAATAAGTAAGATCATATATTTAAAATAAACCCCAAGAGACCCATTTCCAAGATTTGGCTCTTTGATCTTTTAACACAAATCCAGAAATTTCCTGCGATCCAATCAACCACTTATTACTCTGGGAATTAAGGAAAAAAGCCTCCTAAATGATGAACTCCCATTCTAACCCGGCCAAGATATGATGTGAAATTTTACAAACTTACAAGCACTATACTATGCTTCCCTCTTTTTTTTGGATGAATGAAATTTTATAGAAAAGAAACACAAGCAGAAAACACTCCAGAAACCAGCTATCTACCAAACACCTGATACAACCAGCTTCCCATTGAATAAAAAAAAGAATAAACTTATGCCTTGATTCCTTGTCGCTGACGAATGAGAGTAGAGGAAATCGAGTTGTAATACGTACGTAATTCATCCCCACCCCCCCCCCCCCCCCCCAAAAAAAAAAGAAGCAAGTTTTACGTAACTATAAGGTTGTCTGCTACGGTGCCGCCTACTATTGAACCCAAGATTAACGGGCTATATTATCAATTATCAATCACCAAGCTAAGCTTAAGACTTAAAGAATTGGGTTAGAATATTTAAAGTTATCACTTTAATTGTTTTGTTTTATATTTCATTTCAGGGTGTTGACGCTATTGTGCCGGCGAGGAATCTGCATAAAAGTCTTTCTTTCTTTTTGTTTTCAATGACTATTTGACTATATAGCTAGCTGGTGCCATTGATTTCCACGCGATTGCGATCCCTTCCAACTTGCCCTTTCTCTCTCTCTCGCTCCTCCCCCTCCCAAGCCGTGGCCATCTCTTTCATGGACATACCCATGTTGCCTCTCTTCTTCTTCCTTCTCCTTCTTCCCACAGCTTATTCAGTTTCTTTCCAAATAACTCGCTTTGATCCCACTGCCACCGACATACTATATTATGGAGATGCAGTTCCTTCTGTTGGAGCCATTGAAATGAACAAAGTTAATTATATAAACCGAGTTGGTTGGGCCATCTATGCTAAGAGCTAGGGTGCCTCTCTGGGACTCTCATACGAGAAGGCTTGCTGACTTTACTACACATTACTTCTTCACTATTGACACTCAAGGTGCTTCCTCTTATGGCCAGGGGCTAGCATTCTTCTTGGCTCCTGTTGGGTTTGAAATCCCGCCAAATTCAGCTGGTGGATATTTAGGCCTATTCAACACCACAACCAGTGAT
This sequence comes from Carpinus fangiana, assembly GCA_006937295.1. Classification (NCBI taxonomy): domain Eukaryota; kingdom Viridiplantae; phylum Streptophyta; class Magnoliopsida; order Fagales; family Betulaceae; genus Carpinus; species Carpinus fangiana. The sequence goes on from CM017322.1 coordinate 39,319,273, forward strand.
TCTCCTCGGAACTAAATTCTTGTAGTTGAGTTCGACTCATTCGTCAACACTGAATGGGATCCTTCATTTGAGCATGTGGGGATTAACAACAACTCAATTTCTTCCGCGGTTTACACACCTTGGAATGCCAGCTTGCACAGTGGAGACACTACTGCTGATGTATGGATCACCTACAATGGTTCTACCAAGAATTTGAGTGTCTCTTGGAAGTACCAAAGGACCTCAAATATTCGGGAGAATACCAGTCTTTTTTATGAAATTGATCTCATGGGAATTCTTCCTGAGTGGGTCACAGTTGGATTCTCAGCTGCTACAGGTATGTATGTAGAGCGACATACACTTCAATCATGGGAATTCAGTTCAAGTTTGGACATTAAGGAAACAAATGGAAAGAATGTGAAAAAGAAGAGATTAGTGGTTGGTCTAACAATTCAGTTGGTGTTCTGATAGTGGGGGCAATTATTACGTTTGTAATATTGTGGACATGGAAGGGATAGAAGAAGGAAAAAGCAGAGAAAGTGAACTTAACATCGATAAACGACGACCTAGAAAGAGGAGCGGGACCAAGAAGGTTCTCCTATGACGAGCTTGCTTCGGCTACATACAACTTCTCAAATGAGAGGAAGTTGGGTGAAGGAGGGTTCGGTGCCGTTTACAAAGGGCATTTTACTGATTTAGACATGCCAATTGCTGTGAAGAAAATCTCAAAGGGGTCTAGACAGGGGAAGAAAGAATATATCACCGAGGTCAAAATCATTAGCCGGCTGAGGCACCGAAATCTTGTGCAACTCATAGGATGGTGTCATGACAAAGGTGAGTTCCTACTTGTCTACGAGTATATGCCAAATGGTAGCCTTGATACTCACCTCTTTGGCAAGAGGAATCCTCTCCATTGGGCAGTGAGGTACAAGATATCTCTTGGGTTGGGCTCTGCATTACTATATCTTCATGAAGAGTGGGAGCAATGTGTGGTGCACCGGGACATCAAATCCAGCAATGTCATGCTAGACTCTAGTTTTGGAGTAAAGCTTGGTGACTTTGGGTTAGCTCGACTTATGGATCACGAGCTAGGTCCACAAACAACCGGATTGGTTGGAACTTTAGGATACATGGCTCCAGAATACATAAACACGGGTAGGCTAGTAAAGAGTCGGATGTTTATAGCTTTGGGGTGGTTGCCTTAAATGATTTGACGAAAAACAAGTTGAGTGCTTAATGATTGTTGGACTTTGGTGTGCTCATCCTGATCGAAGTCTCAGGCCTTCAATTAGGCAAGCAATTCACGTTCTTAATTTTAATGCAACAACACCAAATCTTCCAACACAGATGCCCATTCCTTTGTATCATATACCTACGCCATTAGTCAGCTCCGGTGAACCTTTAATAACTACAAGCCTTGAAGATGGTCGTTAAAGAAGTAAATCATTTAGGTTTGTAAGATTTGTGCGTTCCTTTGTATCATATTCCTAAACCATCATGTTATAACACTATGAATGCTCCATAAGATTTGTGCGCTAGTTTATTTCTTATTTTTTGTGAGTTTTCTTATCTTGTTATTTTTATTTAATTTCTTAAAATGCATAAACCATATTTTATGCATTCATGTTACATTAGAATACCGACTCATGCAGCACAACAAACAAAGACTCGGTTTGCCTGCTAAGAAAATTGAAGAAAATTTTGAAAAAACAAAGACATGTAATCGAGTAATTTAACATAGAGCTTGATGTTTATCCGATTCTCAGAAATATAGGAACTTTATCTTAACAAAGTCAACAGGGTTATTAGGTTCAAAGGAGTCGAAATTTCGAGTTACTTGAGCCAATAAAATAAAATTTCATGAAATTTGATGAATTTCTTTTCTTTTCCTATGTTTTCGATCTCAGCAACCAAACACATCATGTGGTTTCCAAATGGAAAAGCTAAGAGCAAACCAAAAAAAAAAAAAACTTATCAACCGAAATTTAATAAAAAAAATAAAAAAACGAAATCGAAATCGAAATCGAACAACATTGTTTCGGAAAATATGATGGGAAATTGATATCACCTGGCCGATGCTATTGCTAAATGCTAGCAGTGTGTTCTTCAGGGTCAGAGCAGTGGCTAAAACAAAAAATCGCAGTGCCAAGTCTGAAAATGTACTCAAAGCCAAGGCCCAATGGGCAAATAGCCGAGCCCGGTTGGGATAGTTTTCATCCTCGGCACATACCCGGCCGTGATCTGCAATTCAGCCTTAGGCATAAAGGAAGAAGGATTTTTAAAATATTCAAGGTAATTTTGTGATTATTTTTAATTAATTAAGATTTGATCATATCATTATTCGTTTGGAAGTCAATGCCCTCCGATCTGTACGTGTTTAGGTCAGTTGGTTTGCCAAGCACTATGGCGCTGATTCATGTGTTTTTACTGAGTAATGCTACAAGTTCCTTTTGTGTCACTCTTGTATCATTCCAAGAATGATATGGCTTTTAAATCACCATTGAGTTTATGATTGATTATTATATAATTTTGATCGAATAAATTTTAAGAGCTACATCATTTTTAGAGGGACACTAGAGTGACACAAAAGAAACTTTTAAAATTACTCATTTTTACCTAGCCCTCTTTTCTCTCTTTCTCCTTGTCTCTTGGGTTCCTTATCATGATAGGATAGAATAATTTCTCTGCAGTATTCGGTGAGAAAATTTTCATAAGGCTCACATGCTCGGACTAAATAAGGGCTATTTCATAGCAAATTGTTGGAAATTCGGATTCAACGTAGTAATTGAAAAACTCTTAACAAAAATTATGATCCTAAAATTACATGACATATGTTGTGACTGTATCACATCTCTCTATACTATTCATCATCATCATCTTGTATATTCTTTTTGATCTATTTACCGGGTTATAGACTATTAAAAATATTTTAACAATAGTCTAAAGAGTACCAGTACACACACACACACACACACACACACACACATATATATATAAAATGTAAGCCATCTTGGATATATATATAAGTTATTCCGCTGCAAGATTTATAATCTCTGATAATATTGAGGAAGAGATAGTAGTGCTTAGTGAGAATTAGAGATTCTCACTTTCGTCTTTCATTAAGTAAAGTCGGGGCGCTACTATGACTTATAATGCTTTAGTCTAAATTTTGGTCTTAAGTTAAATCAAATATATTAAGAAAATACATTTGATGTCTAATTTAATATTCTCAGTCTGAACTGAGAAATAGATAATTAGAACTAACTCTAATTCTCATTATGAATTATTTGGCATTTAAGATTTACCTAATTATATGCTAAAGAATTAGTAGTGCTTAGTGAAAATTGAAGATTTTCACTTTCGCTTTTCATTAAGTAAAGTCGGGGGTGCTACACAATCGGCCACCCCATGCCCATGGCCAATGGGACACATAGGTGGTTTGGTGTCCTATACCAACCGAATGGGGTAACTGAGCCACCCCCTTGGCTAAATCGAGAGAGAGGAAGGGGGCGAGCCACCACCAAATGGCTTGGCCACCCCCACATTTAAAAAAGAAAAAGAAAAAAAAGTAAGTTTTAGGTTTTGTTTTATTTATTTTTATATATGAAATTCTATTGGTCTTTGTGCGTTGACACAACCAAAATGTGATGGAGAATCAGAGATAATATATACATGGATTTGAAACATCGATCATGATCACCTTAATTAATATAAAAGTGTAAGTCTATAGTTTGATCAATTTTTCTATAATATATTAAAGTATTACAAAGAATGAATATCAGACAATACAACTCTTGATGACTTTGATGCAAACTGCCACTCTCAATTGACAATTGCGATATATATCGTTATTAGCGTATACGTATATTTGAGTTGATCAGCATGCTTCAGCCTTCATTACCATTATCGTACGTGTACCTGCTACTTATTCGTTGGCTTCTGGTGTTTGTACGTCTTCATATCTCTGATGGCATATTAAGGAAACTTCACAAATGACTCAACTATCAACTATCATGTGTTTTGAAGAGACTCTCAAATTTTAAATACTCTCAATTTTACCATCGAATTTTTAATTTGATGCAATTTATCCTATCTGTCAATTTTTACTGTTAAACCCTAACGAAACTCCCTAAAAAGACCAAATTACCCTTCAATTTTTGTTTTTTTAAATGAAAATTAAAAGGGTCACACTGTAGGAGGCCACTTTGTGATTTTTTTTTTTCAAAAAAAATTTGAAATATAGGGTAAATTTGAAATTTATAAAAAAAGTTGGGTACGTATAATGGTCAATATATCACTTTTAACATTTACATACTAACCGAGGGGTACATTGCACTAGATTGAAAGTTTAAGAGGTAAAATTGAGAATTTTTAAAATTTGAGTGTCTTCTCAAAACACGTGATAATTTAGGAGTTTAAAGTGAAATTTTCCCTTACTTTTAGCATCAAATTATCTTCAACACCTCTCAAGCTTAATTAATGAGTAAAGAGTACGTTAAGCTTGGACCTTAGTGAATTTGAGAAGAATTTAAAAGCTTGGGCAAAATTCAGTTTACCCCCCTGAAGTTTCAGGGGTTTTTTAATTTAAACCACAAAGTTTTAAAATTGACAGTTTACTCCCCTGAACTTTCAAAAAGTGGCAATTTAAACCTTCAGTTAAAATTTTCCGTTAAAATGAACGGAAATTAAAAAAAAAAAAAAAAAGTCTGAGGGCAGTTTCGTCATTTCATAGTTTTCCGTCCAATTTGACGGAAAATTTGACGGAAAGTTTAAATTGCCACTTTTTGAAACTTCAGGGGGGTAAATTGCCAATTTTGAAACTTTGGGATTCAAATTGAAAAACCCCTGAAACTTTAGGGGGTAAACTGAATTTTCCCCTAAAAGCTTTATAATGAGTAATTTTATATATATTAATATAGTCTTTAATTGTAATATATTTCTCATCAATTATTTGATTCTCTATCTAAATATATTTTTAATTTATGCTTTGCTCATCAACTTTTTTTGTTTTTTTTAATGAATGAGTAATAAACGATTTAACGGTGAATATGGTGAAATTAATGAATCCTCCCAAATTGATAGATATGATTCTGTTGGAAGTACAAATAAAAATGCAAAGTCAAAGAGAGCATGCAAGAAGGTAGTACACGTTTTCTTCTAGCTTTTCTAGCATTTCGCTGGCAGCATTCATTTTGCTTTAATTAGCTTAGTCAAATTGAGCATGCATGAAGTCAAGAAGAAAAGTTTGGTAACCATTTTTATAGACTTTGTGATTTTGCACTTGAGTGCTATATTGTAGGGTGGTGATTTCTTTAACAAAAGCAACCATCCATTTTAGACTTTGTAAACATAGCAATGATTGCTATGATGACTTGTGTGTTTAAGAATCCCTATATAAGGGACGTGAGTGTGTGTTGTCTTTCAATAAGAAATAAGAAAGAAGAAAAAGTTGAAACTTGATATTTTCTCTCTAGATATTTTCTCCTTTGTTCTTTCAATCTTTGTTCTTTCTAAATTTTGTGAGTGGCCGTGTATTTTGGGTATTAGTTTGTAAACTTAATCCCAACAAATTGGTATCAAAGCTAGTTTATTCCTAGCATTGCAGTCATGGCCTCCAATATGGTTCAAATCCAAGTTCCTCAGTTAAAAAAAGAAAATTATGAGAAGTGGTGCATCCAATTCAAAGCATTGTTTGGATCACAAGATCTCTGGGAAATTGTCAGTATCGGGTTCGTTGAGCCCACTCCCGAACAAGAAGCCACCTACACTGCAGATCAAAAAGTCACTCTCAAAGACCAAAGAAAGAAGGACAAGAAGGCGTTGTATCTCCTTTATCAAGGATTTGATGATTTAACGTTCGAGAAGGTTGCTGAAGCGTCAACGAGCAAAGCAGCTTGGGACACCTTGAAAACAATTTTCAAAGGTGTTGATCGAGTGAAGAGAATTCGCCTTCAATCATTAAGGGCTGAATTTGAATCTGCCCATATGAATGAAGGAGAAAATGTCTCTGATTATTATTCTCGATTACTTGTAATCGTGAATGAAATGAAGAGAAATGGCGAAAAACTTGAAGATGTTCATGCTATGGAAAAGATACTTCGATCGCTCACACTCAAATTTGAGCACGTGGTGACGGCAATTGAAGAATCAAAAGACTTGGAGACTATAAGTGCAGAGGAGCTGCTGGGATCTCTCCGAGTTCATGAACAACGCATTCTGAAGAATGCAGGCTCCACATCTCTTGAGCAAGCTTTGGAGTCAAAATTAAATTTTGACAAACCAAATGGAGGTCGTGGACAATGGAATACAAGACGTGGTGGTGCCAACTTCCGTGGTCGAGGTCGAGGTCGTGGACGCGGTAATACAAATGATCATGGTTCATCTCAAGAAAGGAGAAACTTCCCTGACCGGAGAAAGCAGAATGTCCAATGTTACAACTGCGGAAAATACGGACACTATGCCTCCGAATGTTCGTACAAGAAAGATGACCATGTCAACCTTGCTAAAGCATCAAGTAGTGAGAGTAAAAATCCTACTCTCTTATTGGCACACAATGATTCCAGTGGTCAACATGATGTTTGGTACCTTGACTCTGGTGCAAGCAATCATATGTGTAGGAGAAAAGAAACTTTTGTTGAACTCAAAGAAGGAGTTTATGGAAACGTGAGCCTTGGAGATTCCTCAAAACTTGTAGTTGAAGGAAGAGGAAAAGTCCGGATCTTTCAGAAAAATGGCAAGGAAGAATTCATTTCTGATGTTTACTATGTCCCAAGTATGAAGAGCAATATCCTAAGTATTGGCCAGCTGCTCCAGAAGGGATATACTGTACACATGGAGAATAATTCTCTCTCTCTAAGTGATACAAATGGAAGGCTCATTGCATGTGTTCAAATGACGAAGAACCGTATGTTCCCTTTGAACCTGAATACAAAGATTGAGAAATGCCTCATTGGGCTCATTAAAAACGAGTCATGGCGGTGGCATTTACGCTTTGGCCATCTTCATTTTAATGGCCTGAAGCTATTATCCTCTGGTGGAATGGTGCATGGTCTACCACAAATTGATTCAGCAAACCATGTCTGTGAAGGATGTGTACTTGGAAAGCAGTCACGACTCTCGTTTCCAAGTGGTACATCATGGAGGGTGAAAGCACCACTACAATTGGTGCACACTGATATCTGTGGGCCATTAGATCCCATATCATTTGGAGGTAACAAGTACTTTATTACCTTCATAGATGATTTCAGCATAAAATCATGGGTTTATTTTCTCAAGGAGAAATCTTCAGCCTTAGTTGTTTTCAAGAACTTTAAGGCGTTCACTGAAGCGGAGAGTAATTACAAACTTGTAGCTGTCAGATCTGATCGAGGGGGTGAGTACACCTCAACCACATTTCAAGATTTTTTCAGAGAGAATGGGATCAGACATCAACTCACTGTAGCCTATACCCCACAGCAAAATGGGATAGCAGAAAGGAAGAATCGCATTATTCTTGACATGACGAGATCCATGCTAAAAGAGAAAGGATTGCCGAAGCAATTTTGGGCGGAAGCTGTAGCATGCTCGGTGTATTTGTTGAACCGGTGCCCAACAAAGAGTGTCAAGAACATGACGCCTCAAGAAGCATGGAGTGGATACAAACCGAGTGTTGCACACCTTCGAATTTTTTGGGTGTGTTGCATATGCTCAAGTTCCTGAAGCAAAAAGAAGGAAACTTGACGATCGAGGTGAAAAGTGTATTTTTGTTGGCTATAGTGAGGAGTCAAAGGCATACAAGCTCTATAACCCACAAACAAACAAAGTAGTGGTTAGTAGATGTTGTCTTTAGTGAAGAAGAATCATGGAATTGGAGCAGTAAAAAGGAGGACAAAGAAAATATTGTCGCAGATGAATCTGAAGAACAACCGCAAGTTGTGACATCGTCAGCCTCACCAACATCTCCTTAACCTGTTACACCCTCTTCAACACAAAGAAGTCCTACATCAGGTTCTTCATCTTCCAGTGATGAAAATGGAAGAGGAATTCCAACTCTTATCAGGATGGGAAGTCTCAGGGATGTCTATGAGCGTACAGAAGAAGAAGAAACAAATCTTTTCTGTTTTTATGCAGATCATGAGCCTTTAACCTTTCAAGAAGCTGTTGAAGAAGATTGTTGGAGATCAGCAATGAAAGAAGAAATCCATGCTATTCAGAAGAATGACACATGGGAGTTGTCGACACTCCCACCAAAGAAGAAGACGATTGGTGTCAAATGGGTGTACAAGATCAAGCGAACTGCAGATGGCGGTGTTGATCGATACAAGGCAAGGCTTGTAGCTAAAGTCTACAAACAAAAGTATGGAATTGACTATGAAGAAGTCTTTGCGCCAGTTGCTTGACTTGACACAGTGAGACTGTTGATCTCACTTGCAGCTCATCATAGTTGGAGGATATACCAACTGGATGTCAGATCAGCTTTTCTCAATGGAGTACTTGAGGAAGAAGTGTATGTGGAACAACCAGAAGGTTTTATTTCACAAGGAAATGAAGATAAGGTGTATCGTTTGAAGAAGGCTTTGTATGGCCTAAAACAAGCACCATGAGCTTGGAATGCTCGTATTGATGATTATCTTCAACAAAATGGATTTATCAAATGTCCATATGAGCACTCTGTCTACATGAAGATTGACGACAAAGGAGATTTTCTAATACTTTGTCTATATGTGGATGATCTACTTTTCACTGGTAGTAGTGAAAAGATGTTTGCAGAGTTCAAGCAGTCCATGTTCAAAGAGTTTGAAATGACTGACAATGGATTGATGTCATATTTTCTTGGAATTGAAGTGAAGCAAGAAAATGATGGAATCTTTATTTCTCAAAAGAAATACATGAGAGAAATCTTGGAAAAATTCAAGATGGATAGCTGTAATGCTGTCAACACTCCTGTCGCAACAGGACTGAAGCTGTCAAAAGAAGGAGAAGGAAAACTTGTCAATTCAACCATGTACAAGAGTCTCGTCGGAAGCCTGAGATATTTGACAATGACAAGGCCTGACATACTTTATGGCGTTGGACTAGTAAGTCGTTATATGGAGACACCAAGAGAATCTCATTGGCTAGTTGCAAAGAGGATTCTAAGGTATATTAAAGGTTCTCTCAATTTTGGCCTTTTCTATACTTATGGTGAAAGTGCAGATTTAGTTGGTTATTCAGATAGTGACTGATGTGGTAATTTGTTGACCAAAATATCAATAATAAAATTAACCACTCGCAATAGGACGAATCTTTGTAGGATATGGCTATAGAGAGGGTGTCGAACCTCAAGGACTGTGGGGGTTTCGTTATTAAATTCTAAAGACTAAATTTAACCTAATTAATTAAAAGAGTTTTGATTGATTGTGAATTTTAGTGCATGAAAGTAAATGCAGAATTAAAAGTAAATATATGAGAGAGAGAGAAGTAAGGTACCAATTTCACCACAATCCGCACAACAATGGTAACCGTATTTAATTCCAGAAACTCAGAATATGTATGTTATAAAAGAATAAGAAAATACAATATCAAGGGATAAGGATAATATATCTTCGGTTGGCACGGATTGTCCACCTAACCACTAAGATGCGGCACGACCCGTCTTTCCTAGGCATAAACTATAAAATCCCTTAATAAGTTTTCATACAATCAATGGAATAGCATAACCCATCTTCGGTTGGCACGGATCGTCTACCTAAATTACACTAAACTAAGGTGTAGTACGACCCGTCTTCCCTAGGCATGGCCTATCTTAATCCTATTAATCATATGTCTATTAAAACCCATTGCATAACCATCAATCTTATAATCACAGAAAATAAGGTTGATTTGAGTTCAATACAGGCAAAATAATTTCTAAGACAAGAATAGAATTTTGCAAATATTGAAATTGAATTGAATAACAATTGCATTGAATATTAAGAATAGAAATCTAAAATTGCAATCCTCACAGTTATGCAATCAACATACATAAATTGAATTAAATGAAATCAAATACAATCACCATTGTGCTTGGAAAGGGTTTACATCGGTACCCCACTAAGGGGTTTAGCCGCTCATGACTCCGCTAAGCCTCCAAGAAATATTTTCTGTCTAAAACTAAGTATCTTCTCTCTGAAATTGTCCCTCTAGTTGTGAGGCTTAGAGGTCTATTTATAGGCTTTAGGAGAGTCCTAGAAACCCTAGTAAACCTAGGAAATTCGGAATTCTATCTCCTAGTCAATTTAGGAGACAAACCTATTACAAATCGGAATAGAATTCGTCCAGAATTGGGCTTTTATCTTTCGGGGTGATTTTAGCATTGCGGCGGTCTGAATTAGGAAAATACTATTTCACAATGATTTGTAGCCTGTTGAGTCAGCTTTCCAATGCCGTTGGAATCACCTCAATGCGATATTTGAGCTGAAAGTTATGGCCAAAATACCAAGACCTGTTCAGAATCCAAATTTGAATCCAATCCGATTTTAGCTCCAATTTGATAAATTCCGATTTAATCATTTCCACATCTTCTAGGTCTTCCCAATTTGTTCTTTAAACCTAAAATTAATGATTTTTCTTGCATCTTTATTAAATACCTGAAAACACAAAAACAACACAAAATCAAACAAATAACAATGCTAAGGAATTAACATATGCGAGTTAGGGGGCTTGAATGTGCAACATTCGGCGCTTATCAGTGACTGGGGAGGTGACCAAGATGAGAGAAAAAGTACAACTGGTCATGTGTTCTATCTTGGTTCAACCATTTTTTCTTGGACATCAAAGAAGCAGACAATTGTAGCCCTGTCCTCGTGTGAAGCTGAGTATGTAGCAATTTCTTCTGCTGTTTGTGAAGCCATATGGTTAAGAAATCTTTTGGAGTCATTGAATCACCCACAAGAAAAATCTACTGTGATTCATGTGAACAACAAGTCAGCAATTAAGTTCTCAAAGAATCCAGTGCAACATGGAAGGAGCAAGCATATTGATACAAGATTTCATTTTCTGAGGGACCATGTGAAGCAGAAGACAATTGAACTTGAATATTGTAATACCAAGGAACAAGTGGCTGATATCTACACGAAGCCACTGCCAACTGCACCCTTCAACATGTTACGTGAGATGCTTGGCATGAAAGCATTTTGATTTGAGGGGGTGTGTTGGAAGTACAAATAAAAATGCAAAGTCAAAGAGAGCATGCAAGAAGGTAGTACACGTTTTCTTCTAGCTTTTCTAGCATTTCGCTGGCAACATTCATTTTGCTTTAATTAGCTTAGTCAAATTGAGCATGCATGAAGTCAAGAAGAAAAGTTTGGTGACCATTTTTATAGACTTTGTGATTTTGCACTTGAGTGCTATATTGTAGGGTGGTGATTTCTTTAACAAAAGCAATTATCCATTTTAGACTTTGTAAACATAGCAATGATTGCTATGATGACTTGTGTGTTTAAGAATCCCTACATAAGGGACGTGAGTGTGTGTTGTCTTTCAATAAGAAATAAGAAAAAGTTGAAACTTGATATTTTCTCCCTAGATATTTTCTCCTTTGTTCTTGCAATCTTTGTTCTTTCTAAATTCTGTGAGTGGCCGTGTATTTTGGGTATTAGTTTGTAAACTTAATCCCAACAGAAACCTGATGCTGATTTAAGAATACATAATTTCTCTAATCAAGTCTCAAGATTCAAAATTTGATGTTGCAAAACAAGCAGGTAACATCTATTCACTATACTCTTTTTTTGGTTTTCTTTTCCTTGTGGAAATGGTAGTATGGATTTGTTGGTATTAAGTATGTATGGCCTTTCAGAAGATTATGTAGAAGATTTTTGCTTTTAGACTTTCCGTTTGGTTGTTTCCCCGTTTAATTGGTTTTTGGATTTGTTGTTGTTTTACATGTTTGTGTAGATGGTGTGTTTGATGGTTTGGTTATGTACGTTCTTTGCTTTTGGGTTTCTGGGTTTTTCTGCAAATGTTGGTTTGGTTTGTCTATTTTGTTTAATTGGCGTTCATATTTGTTGCTGGGAGACTTGGATTTTATGTTTGGATCGCCTTCCATTTACGATTTGGATTTTTTTTTTTTATCAATATTTTGCATGTTCTTGCCTGTGTAGCGGATGATTTTGCTCATATTCTTTGTTTTTTAGTGTGATAGATGTGGTGGTCTAAAGTTTTTTGTATGAGGGATTCAATCTGTGCCGTCGCACAAAGCTAGTGTTAATTGCAACATGTGTCCCGTTGAAGTCAAACACAAATAGGCCAGCTAGGCACATAGTCATTTAATATTGGTGTCAAGCGCATTAAGAATTGACATTGGCGAGGATTTATGTGCCATTTACTTGAGTTTTACCTCCATATTTTGTGATTGGCTGTTATTTATCTTTAATAGTAGTGAAGATGCATAGTGAGAGATGTTATATATATATATATATATATATTTTTGACATGTCCACGCAAGGGTAGGGAGATGAGAGATTCGAACTTGTGACTTCCACTTCATAAGGCGTGGTTCATAGCCGATTAAGCTACCTTTTAGGAACGTGAGAAATGTTATATCATGTCCCCATGAGTGGGATTTGTGGGCCAATGGCCTCCGGTAGGATTTGAATGCTATTCAATTTAAACAAATGGAGCATTAGTTTTAACTGTAATGCTTTAAATTGGTATTTTGTAGTTCCAAAATATATATATAAAAGTTATTTCGCTGCAAGATTTATAATCTTTGATGATATTGAGGAAGAGATAGTAGTACTTAGTGGGAATTGGAAATTCTCACTTTCTTTCATTAAGTAAAGTCAGAGCGCTACAGATCGAAACCACCTCCGCTCCCTCATTCGGCGAGTTTGGGGTGGTTTGGCCAAAGGGGATGGTTCGGCCGTCCCCCACTTACTTTTTCTTCTTCATTTTATTATTTATTATTTATTTATTATTATTTTTTACCCCCAATGGCATTTTTGAAAGTACTTGTGGTTGAAAAATGTCACATACCACGCACGTGACTTAGTTTTCGTTCAAACAAACGGATCGGATTTGATGGATGGATGGTGTTTTGCCAACGTTAGATACATTGTGAGAGTCTTTTGTCGATTTTAAAACATTTAATGCCAAGACACAAATGAGTGGATACTTCAAGGGGTAAAATATATTTTCTCATTGTTTTTTAAAAATCAAATAAATATAAATGTGCCATGTAGACGAAAATACTAATAAATGGACACTTGAATGCTGATCAGTAGCATTTCTCATTAAATATTTCGCTCTGACACTTGAGCCATGGTGGTTTTGGATATCTCTCAACCCTAAAAGCTAGCTCAAGAGGTGATTTTTTCCTTCATACTTATAAAGTGACCACTAGCCCCTTCCACAATCGATGTGGGATAACTCTAGCAATCTCTTCTTCACACCTCAGGCCCTAAATTAGAGTAGCAACAACTCGTTTCTCCCGTGAACTTTTGGGCCAAGACTTATTGGTAAATTTGGGCTCTGATACCATGTTAAACTATCAATTATCCAAAAAACTTAAACTTATAAGAATGGATAAATTCAATAAGTACTTAACCATTACTTTAATACTTTACACTCCCCTAGACCCGGCCATAACAGCTACCATATATATACATAATTCTGCATATGTTTTGGTGAAACCCATAATATATATAGTTTGATATTGGAATGTATGCTTATTATCATCTCAATTTATTTTTATATCGAACAGACGCATCCACTGCTCTCATCGTGAAATTTACACCATGTACGTTTACATGTCCTTTTTCACTCGCAAGTTTTTCATTTTTACCGCACCCCCAACCACGGACAACATATTGAATAAGTGACAAACGACTAAGCATATCCTCTCTGCATGATCACCAAAAGTAGATTCCTACTGCTTTAACTTTGAAAAATCGCACTAAAAGCAATTTTTAACTGATGGATGAATAATAAAAAGTCATTATTAATTTGTCTGGAGTGATCGACTATGAATAATAACTGTCTTCAAAATTTTACTATGCTTGTCTTCTTATGTCGACAACTTCAATCGTTGTCCAGACCGTAAGGGTCTTGGGCATCTAATTGATAGTAGGAATCTGATTGGAATCCATTCTTCTTGATTATTTGGCTTGATGATAAGGCTTCAGATGATGCTGGAGAATTGTTCTCTACACCTTTTTCGCCCATCTGAGAAACTTGAATCATTAGCTATACTTTCCAACACAATTCAGCACCAGTCCACAAATTCCATTAATGACTATTACGAATGAACAATATATCTTCTTTAAATTAAGATCTAATATATATAGTACTAAACTGCAGGATGCTAAACTTACTCCAATTTCTTTACACAATTTTTCTACACTCATAAGTGGCTTTTAAAACTACTATTAAATCAAATCTAATAAAAATTCATCTCATATCCAATACTCAATAGTGATTTTAAAAACCACCTACGGGTGTAAAAAAATGGGAATAAGTGTAGCAGTTTTCTACTAAATTTGCTTCTTAAAAAAAATCATAAACTCCATTAAAAGTGAAACTAAAACTTAAAATAATTAACTTTAATTAAACATGTACCAAATACAAAACACTTTCCCTTTTTTTAAAATAAAATAAAACCTAATAGAAATGTTGAAAGAGAAAATGTTCACCAAGCTCAGATCCTATAAATTTGCTAAATTAATCACTACTTCAAAAACAGAATAAACCCAGATCCCCAACAAAGTTGTATATCATCACAGAGTTGCTTCATCAATCACTTTAGTCATAAATCTCAATACCCAGTACTAGCTATTTAATTACTTCATATAACACATAATTAGGAAACAAGCAAACCCAAAAATGGGAGCTGAAACTGCAAAAATTAAGGCATTTGAATTTTGAGAAGCATACCTGTGTGGCGACAAAAATAGGCTTTGCAATCATACTAATAATCCATGTATAATTTGTATAATAACTGCCACAATTACTAAAACTAGAAAAATGCAGCAGCTAGTTAATTAATTTCTAGGTTTAATTTCACAGATTCTACATGCATGTTCAATAATCTATTATTATGTAATAAATTTTTTGTACTTTAGTGTAATATTAGTATCTGATAGGTTAATTAACAAGTTACTTAAACCCAATTAACTTGATCAAATTGGGTCAAAGCTGCCATTGTGATCATCGGTTAATTAATATCATAAATATTTAGACCTCATTTCTTTAAAACTGATGCCACCAAATTAATTCGTACTATTTTGATTCCACCATGGTTACAATTATTTTAAGGACTTTATTAGATTAATTGTTTAACTTAGAAATATAAGGATTTATTTTAAACTTATTCTAAATTCTAGGGCAGTAAAATGTAGTTTTCAGCCTTTAAATGCCTTCGTGCTAAATTTTTTATTTTTTATTTTTAAATAAATTATATTTACATGTATTTCTATGAGGCAAATTAAAAGCCATAACTGCCCTATAGGTAACTGGGTCGTATTGACTCATAAAGACAGGTTTCAAGCCAATATTCGTATGCGGGAAGTAAGTACTATACGATGGAGCAGAACAGAATGCTTCAAGTGGGTTTCTTTTATAGTTTATTATAAAAGGCCACTGAAAAGCAGTACGTACACAGCAGTAATCAAACAAGTGAAACATATGGCATCCTTAACCCTACTCACCGGCATGCCTCCCAAAATTAATTTGGTCTTGCTGGAGCAGCATTTGCCAGGAGAAGACCTGAAACCTAGGCATTTTGTTGCTGACACATCTTTAATATACTAATGAAGGAAAATACATTCCATAAATCATGGAATAAGCATAAAATATGGATAGAAAATCAAGGGATTATTGACTTAGTGAAATATGCTTGATTTGTTTAGATTTTATCCTTTAATATCAGCAACGGCCCAAGATGCCACCGAGAAGGCCAAGCAGACAGCACAAGATGCATGGAGCACGGCCAAAGATACTGCCCAAAAGGCTAAAGACTGTGTCATGGGCAAGGCTGAACAGTTCAAGGAAAGCATCAAAGAAAATGCAGAGACTGTTAAGAAAAGCAAGCATGAACACTATACCAAGAACTGATCGATGATGATTCCTTCTCTTTTTTTCTGGTTGATTTATCTTGCACAAGAAATAACATGTTTTGATTATGATTATCATCTTCAATCTAGCTAGGTATTTATTGTTTATTTACATGCAATTTTTTATTATTTTTTATTGACATGTCCACGCAAGGAAAGGAGAAAGAGAATTCAAATTAGCTAGTGACCTCCTCTTCACGAGGAGTGGTCCACAGCCGATTGAGTAGCATTTATGAACTCTTCCTAGTACCAAATGTAAAATGAAGTATTTCATCAGTTTTCACCAAGGTTGGTGCAGATCTGATCTGGGCATTCAATATATATTGTATGTGTGGTTACAAATTACAACTGTCCCGTACCCTGTAGAAATTAAACAAGAAAACAATGAGAGTTTAATTGTGGAGTGCTCCCATATATCAATTAATTGGAGGTCTTGTGGAGATACAAATTAACCATTTATATATATATATATATATATATATATATACATTCAGATATATAGACATGTTAGATTATTTCAATAAAATAAGTTTTGCTTAATTTCCTCTTCTTAAAGTTTCAACTTTGCCTCAATTTGTGTATATACTTCACTTTGTCCTACCTTAAAAAGTTACAATAATTTTGGGTGCTTTATAAAGGATTATCTTTCACTAAGCTATATTGGCTTTTGGGTAGAGACATGCTTGTCGTCGAAGAAAGTCATAATCAAATAGAAAAATAAGATAATAGCGTAAATAAAATAAGATAGACACAAGTGATTTTACGTTGTTCGGTCTATGGCCTACATCCATTGGTAAAGCTCTAATTAAGGCTAATTTTACAATACAAAACGATCCTTATTTATAGAAATGTGAAAAAAAATAAAATGATAAAGGTTGATAAAATCAAAGGGGTTAAAACTACCGGTCAACGGAGAGAGAATTTTTTTTCCATTTTTACCCCCACTTCATATCACTAAAATGACACTTATACCCTCCTAAAGTGGAGGCAAAAATGAAAAAAAAAAAATCTCTCTCCGTTGATCATCCCTTTGACTGACAGAAGGGAAAAAAAATGTCATAAGATGGTAGTTTGATGTAGTCAAGTGTCATGGTTGGTAATTCATGGAAGAAAAGTGTCAATGCGATGTAGTTCATAAGGATAAAAGGTAATTACCCATTGATTTTATCAATTACAATCAACGCTAATATACTATTATAATCCCATGATATCAAATATAAATTAATGATTAAGTGATTAATTTTTATCTTCCTATATATCAGCTTAAACTTATTGGAAAAATGGTGATTTAACAGTGGTGTCACTTCTACACTAACTTTGCACGAGCGCTAATTCACAACTCTTTTTAAATCAAAATTCTATTAAGGAATTTGAGGCAAATGGAATAGAAAACCACTTTCAAAGTGTTTCAATTGGTAAATAATTAAAAAAACCTCAAAAGTCAGGTTCATGGGTCTTTATAGATAAAATGTATTATATTAAATTAAACACTAAGCCTAGTAGAACATTGTAATAAGTCGGTTCAACAAAATTTGGCACGACTAGTTTGTAAGCTTATAAAAGATTGTGACCTTAAATTAACATTTTTTTAAATAAAAAAAATTAAAGATCTTATGATTGCAAAAATATCAAAGTAAATAGTGATAAGTGAAGCTTATATATATATATATATATTGACAATGACAAGGACATATTGTCGTTTCCGATAAATTTTGTTGGATGAGACCATTTTTGCAGTGATGATCGGTCAATATTGTCGTTACCTTTAAATTGATGATCGATAGGTCAAATATATTATATTGACCACGACATGTGATTCTTGTTGGTACAACTAATAATAATAACAAAAAAAAAATAAAAATTAACGATCCCCCCGACAATTAATTATTGCTAAAATATAGAAATTTCAGACCATTTTTTATTTGGCATGAATTCTGCGCACCACATTTATTGTCCATGCAAAAATACATCATTTTTATAAGAGTAATAGTAGAGATCATCTTTTTATTTATTTTTTATTTTTTTTTAAAGTTGAAGTAGCTTTTAAAATTACAATTAAATTTCGGGTTAAATACTTTATTAGTCCATAGGGTTTGAAAAATTTATTTTTTCCTCCCTAGGATTTGGAAAGCGACCAAATTAGTCATTGTGATTTTGAGAAGTGACCAAGTTAGTACATCTGTCAGTTAACCGTTAGTTGACTTAACGGATTGACACGTAAACCAATTAAAAGTTGATACGTGGCCACCTAATTAAATTTTTTATTTATTTTTTTAAAAAAAGAAAAAAACCTAGCCACCCCTAATACCCAATGGGTGTGGTTTTGGCCACCCCCTTGGGCAACAGGGGGTGGCTCGGCCACCCCCATGGGCCCAAGGGGGTGGCTGAAACCACTCCCAAACCACCATTGGGGGTGGTTTCAGCCACCCCCTTGGCTCCATGGGGGTGGCACAGTTTTTTTTTTTTGAAAAAATATGTATTTTTTTTGATTTTTTTTTTAAAATAAAAAATTTAATTAGGTGACCACGTATTAACTTCTAATTGGTCCGCATGTCAATCCATTAAGTCAACTAACAAATGGACTAACTTGGTTACTTTTTCAAAACCACAAGGACTAATTTGGTCACTTTCTAAACCCTAGGAAGGAAAAAATAAAGTTTCAAAACCCTAGGGACTAATGAAGTATTTAACCCTTAAATTTTAAATGAATTATACTTGAATTTTGATCAAACGGTAATTTTAAAATCCACATCAACTTTAAGAGAATAAAAAGATGGTCCATACCATTACTCTTTCTATAATTGACAACAAATTACTTTTCAATTTTTTTTTCCCTAAAAGTACATCATTCAAATCCAATCTGTCATGTCATGAAAGCTAGTGGATACTGTTCACCTAATTTACCGAAATGCTCGTCGAAGTAATTTCACCTATCAAAGTAATTTCCTCATTTATATGCTGACCTATGTTTCATGGATGGTCGTATATATGTATACTATAATGAGATATAATACAGCCACAATTTAAACTCAATTTTGGCCCAATTTTTAGACCAAATTTCTCTCTCTCTTCATTTAAGGTTTTCTCTCTCTTCCACAGGCAATTTTTCTTTTAAACTTAAGAGAAAAGTTGAATCAAAATTGAATTGAAGTTTTGTCTTTATCATTTTTCATACTATAATACTGTTCATTCTTTCTAGCTAGATAGATGAAGAGTTTTGGAGTGAAACCCTAGTGGCTAGTGCATGCAAAGTAATAGCCTGACACTAGAAAAACATATAATTCAATGCACTGTAATAGCATTCTTAATGCACGCGTTTTTCTGTTTCCCTTTCTTTTTACCTGGTCGGAGGGGAGTTAAAGTTTGAACGTATTTTTTTGGTGTTTTTGTAGATATTAATGTGATATATATATATAACATACTTTTGGCCATCTCATTTTATTACTTTTCTGCAGGACTGAATATTGATCAGACTCATATATATGGAGCAGGAGCCAACAGATTTATCCTCTTCTTCCTCAGATGCAAGTAATGAACCAAATCAACCAAATTATTATCAAAATCTTAGTCAATCTAAAACATCGTTGCTTGGAAGGTATGTTGATGATATATACATAATGGATTCTCTACTCTTTTCTTGTTTATGAAGCTATTTTTAATTAATAAAATGCAGAATAAAGTCTCAAAAGTCTTTAAGTATATATATTGATTGATTTCTTATTCATCACTCTGAGAATAATTGATTTCTAAAGTGTTTCTTGCAAAACTCATATATAGTATATATACGTACATCAAACAGTGATTCTCATGCATCACTATTCAAAGTTTGGAACAAGCTTAATTATATTGATTATCCCATCTCTTTTTTCACCGACAGGTCTCAAGAAATTCAACCCCAAGGATTATTGACTGATCAAGCTGATGGATCAAGTGGCCTTTATCAAAGTGGAGGCACTTGGAATCAAATTCAATTCCCAACCATACCAATTCAGCAAGTATATATATATTTTTCTATACCGAGTTTCTTAAAAATAAAAGTCCCATCCACTAGTAGTTACAATTCTAATTAAGTATATTGTTTTCAATAGGAAATGGAGGCTTGCAGCATCATATCAGCACTTCATCTTCATGATCAGGAAAAAGGCCTGTCAACCAATTACAGTAGGGTATGCTAGCTTATCATACTATATATGAAATCTCAGTATATCTATACTTGAATGACCTATTAAGTGAGTGTTAAAATATTGATTAAATGATTAAATTTACTTCTTTCTTTTAGGATAAGCCATTAGTTTCCTTACTTTCCTTTATATTCTATTATGGTATCAAAGCCTCTTTGACTCACATCATCCATGGCTGACTTTGAAACAACATAATTTTCATACCCCACCCTCCATAACCCCTTTCAACCATAAGGGTATGGTAAACGAAAATTCCTCCTTACCTAAAATTAATGCCATGGCCTTTATAGTTGCACCCATATACAGTGGCGGATCCAGGATTTTCACTCATGGGGGGCATTTTTTTATGAATAAAAAAATAATATCAATTAAAAATATTAAATAATAATTAAATATAAAAAATGACAAGCTCTTATTTATAGATATGCTCTTCAGATTTGGTCTCTATCACTAGGATTATATTTGCACTTTTTTTCTTAAGAAAGATCTCCGAGCATATTTGCTAAATTTACTTCAATATGGGGTCATTTAGAATTTGATTGAAGCTTAATTAAATCGTTGTTTTTATCTATAATCTCATATAACTACAATTATATATTTATACAATAGAAATATGAAAAAAAAAAACTATATAAATTCATAAATAATTAAATATAAAAAAATTATCAAGCTCAATTAATAGCAATATAAAAATTAAAACAATCAATTGAAAAGAACAATTTAAATCTAAATCTAAAAATTTGATTACAGATTTACTAAAATTTAGGTTTTTTTTTTTTGGAGAAAAGGCTTTTGTTTTTAATCATGTTGTGTTGTGATTTTTGAAGTATTTAGTGGCTTGGATTTTTATAGTCTTTAGAGTTTGGTGTCACAAGACTCTCAACCAAACCCACGGCCCATTCACTTTTTTTTTTTCTTCTTTCCAAAGCCCACTTTAGTGTTAAAAAGAAAGAAGCTAAAATTTTGTTTTAGTTCATTAAGAGTCCAAATAGCAAGGACAAATTGGCCCACAAACTGTCCAAAGGCCACTAATTTAAACGGTGTGTTTAATTAAAGGACATGATTGTCAATTTGCCATCATCTTCTTCCTCATTTCATCTAGTATTCTAACCTAAACCTAAAACATCCTTAAATTGAAAATTGCAGCGGAAACACTGCATCAATCATTTTCCCTTAATAACTGGGGCATAATCATAGGCAAAGGGGCATACTTATGGCTGAAAGGGGGCATTATCACGGCTGAAGGGCATACAAAATTTTTTTACCAAGGAGCAAGGAGACTTTTTAGGGGTTGAGAGGGGGCATATGCCCCCTTTCGACCCCCCTTGGATCCGCCCTTGCCCATATATATATCCTAGCCAATTTAGGATTGTACCATTTTCCTCCCCTCCATCTCAACCTTCCATATATCACTACTGTCAATATTCCTGAATCTAAAATTTGGTCTCAACAAGATCAAACACTTTTTTGAGTGTCCTACTTTCTTCTTTATCTGAAAATATACTTTCTCATGTTGTTGGGCTCTCTACTTCTTCTCGTGGTGTCTAAGTCACGTTGGAAAAGTGATTTTCTTCTCGATCAAAAACCGCCCAAATTATGCACAATTGCTTTCAACCAGCTACCAACAAAGCAAAAGATAAATTGGCTACATTGAGAGAGCCATGATCTCTGATGTTTCAATTTTGACCTCTAAAACACAATATAAATACCAAGTGAGAGAAATAAGAGCAATTTTTTTTTTTTTTAGAAAATAATATCCTCCTAGGACTAGGAGAACACTAATAAAATACTAAGAGAATACTTAACATTGCCCTAAAATAACATCCAACTCATACATATCTTATTGGAGAGCCCCTATGGTCAGGTCCTCCTGCAAAAGTGGTGTTTTGCAGCACCCAATAAACAGAAGCCACATCATCATTTTCAAAAAATTGCAAAAAACCAAAATGAGAACATATACAACAAATCAAAGTGGAAAAATACAAAAAAGACCCTAAAATCAACGGACCTAGCAGACCCACAGAAAAACCACGCCGGCTGTGGGTCTGGCCAGACCCACGCTAGCAATGGGTCTGACTGCCAGCCGTGGCCGTGGGTAGGGTCAAGGTCTTCGACACCGACCCGGCTGTTCTCAAAGCATTATCCGGATCCGGAATCAAGGTCACCGTGGACCTTCCCAACGAGCTCCTTTTCGCTGCCACCAGAAGCAAGTCATTCGCCTCCACCTGGGTCGAGCGGAACGTCGCCGCTTACTACCCCTCCACCCAGATCGAAGCCATTGCCGTGGTTAACGAGGTCTTCGTCGACCCGCACAACCTGACCCACGTGGCCGTGGCTGTGGATCTGAACTGAAAAAGTCGTGGCTGTGTATCTAAACTGATGGGTCTCGCCGGCCGTGTATCTGAACTGATGGGCGTTTTTTTTCTGATGCGTCTGGCCTGTCGTAACCCACGGGTTTGGCCGGCCGTTACCCGCCGTGGTCACCATCTCCGGTGACTTTTCTATCAAACCTAGCCTAAAATATCAATTATAATGCCTCAAAAATATATTATAATGCCTAAAAACTCATTTGTAATGCCTAAAAAATCGATTCTAATGCCACAAAACTCGTTTCTAATGCCTCAAAACTTAATTTTGAATTCAAAACTAAAATCTAGAGGGGAAGGTTAACCCTTTTTGGGATTTTATTATCCTAAAACCAGACTCATTGGAGCAAAAATCAGACCCACTGAATTTCAGCAGACCCACGGCCGGCGAGACCCAGCAATGGGTCTGCAAACCAACGGCTGGGTCTCGCTGGTTTCTTCCTTTGACGAAGGGGCATCGTATTTCTATATTTTCTTTCTTTCTTCAGCATTTCCTTTTCTTTCTATCTATTGTATTTGGGCTTATTACATTTTGGTGCAATTGCTTAGGTGTCAATTAGGGATTAGGTGCTGTAAAACCAGCCTTTTAAGGCTCATCCGGACCAAAGTTTAATTTATCTTATTGATATACAGTTCTCATTAAATAGATAAATAATAAACTATTAATTACATAATAGACCAATTATATCTTGACTTGAACCACCCAAATAAGGAAGGAATCTAACTCTTTATTGTACTATGAATCTACGGAAATAAACTCCTTATTAGACTCTAATACGGTAGCAAGAAATATTAAGTAATTATAATCACGTCATTTCCCTCCCCTCCCCTAACAATTACCTTGTCCCTAAGGAAAAATTCTAAAAACTACTCGTTGAAATCCCTTAAAACATTTCTAAAAATATCATTTTTTTTTTAAATTTTTTTGGATAAACTTTGACTTCATTAATTCCATTAGAAAAAACATTGAAGTACAGAAACTCTAAACATAAAGAGCAAACTGCTCTATGGTTACAATATTATAAATGTTACTGGGATCTCCTCCATCCATATTTTTCCAATTTGTTCTCGTGTTGCAATCTTTGCAAGACCATGGGCGGCCCCGTTTGCTCCCCGCTTGACGTGCACGACATCCCTTCGCCTAAAAACAGACAACACTCCTTATATCCTCAATAATTTGTCATTAATTGCCTTTACCACCAGCTCAACATTCCCTTCAAAAATAACATCCTGCATCCCTAAATCCCTGCAGAATTCTATTGCACATAACATCCCCATGGATTCCGCAATCAATGGCTCGGGGAAGCCTCCTTGGTTTGGCTCAAGGCTGCACAGACTAGCCCCTTAAATCCCTTACTATTACCCCAATACCCATTCGTTTTTGCTTCAAACACAATGCCATATCCTTGCGCCCCCNGTAACTTCCAAATAGACTTCCATATAACAGTATATCCCCATTTTTGTGACCCTTCCCCATGCATGGAACCTATCCTCTCATTTTCAAGATAATACGCGCTTCTCACCGTGAATTCCCCTGTATTTGTGGCTTGCCAAATCATCTTATCTGGGTTTTTGTATCGACTCAAGGGTTTTTGTATCAACTCAAGGGGGAGGCTACAAATAAGCTCTGCTTCTGCTTCCCAAAAAAACATTTTGAATGAGTAAGAAACTGTAAATACTTTAAATATAATAACAACACTCATGTAAATTACAACCTCTCTCTTTTTTTCTTTTTGTAAAGAAACAACCATAATTAACTGATCATGACAACAAAACTGCATGAGCATGTTTTTATGTTTGTATTTGTTCGTACAAGCCCAAACTTTTTTTTTTTTTTTTTCAATTGCTTATATATTTTTCTTCAAGACAAATTGAGCTTGTTTAAGAAATATTGTAAATATTAGCCAATATGAAGTGGGAGAGCCATCGTCGAGGATGGTTAGGGTGCCCTGACTAATGTCCTTCTAGGTGTTTATTATCACAATTTTTTTTTCTTTTCTTGTCAAGTAAATTTTAGAAGAAATTACTGGATTTTCACTTCATTTTTCTATATACATTATAACATTAAATTGTAGATGAGAATGGCATGGGAAAAGGACATTCCGCCAAGGTCAAATATTCAGCTAACTAGTAGGATTTTACAGAGTCAAGGCACTCCTAGTGCCTCAACCTCAAGGTATAGTTCATATATATCATTGTGATAATATTATTTAATATTTGCTGGAATCATTGGTTCTATCATTGTCCTGAAATTTTGATGTGAAATCTACAAACAGACCAAAGTCAATTAAGAACGGAGTTTATGATCCAATTTATAAAGTAATTGGTTTGCCTGTGGACCCCCATTTACGCATGTTTGTTGCAAGAGGTGACAATGGTAATTATTGTTTGCATTATTACATATTTTCTAAGTTAGCATACAATTATATTATTTAGGAATTTATACGTTCTTTTCCTTTTAGCAGGCCTGCAATGAACAACTTAGAGAATCAAATTGATCAAGGAGCTTCCTATCTTACCTACAACCCTCACAAACTCACTTATATATATATATATATATAAACTATATTGAGAGAAACCTACATATGGATTGTAGCTTTATTTGTATTTCAAGTTTGATCAGGTTATTTGTATTTCTATTAGTTGTTCCATGTCTATGCTCGAGGATAATGTATGCTTCCTTTATGGTTATTAGAAGGGTGGTTCCCCAATTAGCTACTAGTTAGTTATATTGTTGTAATTGCCAATAACCCTACCAAATTGGTCAAAACCTGATTTGGAGGTGCATCTTCATACAACCCATATCATTGTTGTTTGTGCTTGCTTTAATAAATTAGCAAGCCTTTTTATATTATTGACTCATTTGTTTGCCTATTAAAAGTTGAGTACTATATTTTCCGCTATGAGATTCTCTTATATCTCTAATGTCATAACATCACGTGGAAATTGAAGGTTTCTGCTTATGATTTTGTTAGTTCAAATATCGGGACGTTACAATTAATAGTCGTAAATAGAACTTGAAACTCCATTTAGATTATAACATAATAACCTCAACGATTTGTCATGATCAGGAGAAGCAAGTAAGCTTTGGGTTGATATGTTGGTATAAGAGCGAAGGTAGTTTCATGCATCGAACGGACCATGTGAATCATCATTCTTTTATAACACTATCATAAAATTGATATACGTGCATGAAAATTTATAACAGTTACACATTTACTCTAAATCCTGAGAAGCTTGTGAATTCAGATGTCAAGTGCAGGTCACTTTGGTGTATTTATGGGTGAAACATATTTATAGGTGAACATCACTGAGCATTGGATGATCACATGTAGCATTATCGGAACACTCTCTTCAAGAAGGAATCCAAATCCTTTGTCAAAATACAAAGCGATAATGAAAATTTTCCTTGTTTTAAATTTAATGGAAATGATTATTCTGAAGCTTAGGCCTAATTGTTTCAGTGGGATTTACAAAACTTATATTTATGTACAAGGTGAGATTTATTCTCACATGGTGCATAAGGATAATCATGTAATTAAATCAGTTACTCAAGGAAAAAAGGTAATGAACAAAGTAACAGTACATAGACTTTAGTTCAACTACAAAATGATTACATGGAGTGGTAATATGTAATATGTAATAACCAATAAGTACATAATAGGAATTAGTTGATTTAATTAAAGTACTTATTAGAGTCCAGTCACAATTATTTAGTAGAATTAATTGTTATTAATAGTGTCGTGTGATATGCTAGGGTACATAGGGTCATGGGCCTATTAGAGCTAACAATATTTTTTTTTCTTTTAGGTCCCTCTTTGAGCTAATGTAAATTGAATGGTTAATCTTTAAGCTGATGTATTTATTTATTTGAGTTGTTTTACTTTAATAAAACATGGGCTAAGAGATTTATAATCTAAGTGGCTTATTATATGGAGAGAAATTTGGCTTAGTGGATTTAATCCAAAAGGCTTAAGCATAGAAAAACGAGCATTGGGCTTAAGGGATAAAAACCCAAGCCCCAAGCCCATGCATGTTGGCAACAAGAACTGGGCTAGGGTCGGTGTCTCTAGAGGCAAGGGGAGTAATTATCCTCCCTACATGTATTAATTTCCTACTTCTATTAAGATTAGGGGTGTCAATGCGGTTACAGTTAGAGGTCTAACCGCTAACCGTAACCGCCCTAGCGGTTAGTAAATTTCATTAACTGCAACCGCTAACTGCCTAGCGGTTAGCGGTTAACCGGCCGGTTAGCGGTTAGTGAAATAGATAACCGCCCGCTAACCGCTTTTTCAAAATTGGGCTTTTTTGGGCTTTTCTTTGGGCTTTTTCAGTGTCTCTTTGGTCCTAATTACTATAAAAAGAGCCCATATTAAAAAATAAAAAATATTTGACCCCAAATTTATATTTACTTGTACTTTTCCAACAAGGACAAAGAAAAAAAATCAAATAAAAGAAAAATAAACCAAAAAAATAATGGATTGGGCATGCCTGCAGCTCCAGTGATCAGTACTCTTACTGGATCCTTCTCTATGTTTAGAAAGCTCCACATATATCTAACAAGCTTCCAGTGACCAGTACTCTTACATTATGATCATATTTACTTAATCAAGTTTGAGATCTTTTAATCTTAATACTTCAATTATTATTATAAGTATCACATTGTTGAATCTAATATCAATTACTTAATTTGATATTATATAGTCATATGATCTTAATAATTAAATTAGATATTACGATTAACGATTTACATTATGATAATATTTACTTAATCAAGTTTGAGATTCTTTAATCTTAATACTTCAATTATTGTTATAAGTATCATATTGTTGAATCTAATATCAATTACTTAATTTGATATTATATAGTCATATGATCTTAATAATTAAATTAGATATTGCGATTAATGATTTACATTATAATCATATTTACTTAATCAAGTTTGAGATCCTTTAATCTTAATACTTCAATTATTGTTATAAGTATCACATTGTTGAATTTAATATCAATTACTAAATTTGATATTATATAGTCATATGATATTATGATCTTAATAATTAAATTAGATAGATTTTGTTTACCTCTCTCTTTGATTGAGAATTGAGATAGATTTTGCTACCCTTTTTACTTATATTAGTATGAACTTGCATACTTATAACTTATGACCTATGAATATGTATGTATAATTTGTTATTTTATAATCAAATGATTTTATAATTAATTGATCATGTAATATAATCATATAAATTATAGTGATAATATATTAATACTCAAAGTGTGATTTAATTATCTAAAACAAAAATGTGATTTAATTATTAATGATCAATTGATTATGTAATATGTATAAATATTATTATAATTATAATTATAAAAATATAGTATATAAAAAGCGGTTAGCGATTAGTGGTAGCGGTTAGTAGTACCTATAACTGCTAACCGCTAGACGGTTATAGCGGTTAGCGGTTAGGCGGTTAAGCGGTTGGCGGTTATAACGGTTAGCGGTTGGCGGGCGGTTATTAAATAACCGCCCGCATTGACACCCCTAATTAAGATCCCTAGATCTATAAATAATGTGTCCTTGAGAAGCAAACCTCACTCCACTCCTCACATTACCCCAATTCTCCTATAAATACAAGTCTCGTGTATTGGAAAAATATTAAGAAATAAGAGTAAAATATAGTCCTTTAAGCTTTAACTTGTGAATATAAGTAATAGGCTGAATCACATGAATTCATTGTGTTTATTTTTCTTCATTCCACTTTGTCTTTATTTTTCTATCTGATGTTCTTTCTTTCATAAGCAACTTAATTAACTGGAAGACTTGCAAAGTTGCTCTGAAAGCTTTGGAAGGCAGAAACTTGAAAGCAACTTTATGAATGGTCGATTGAGGGAATTTTGGAAACCTTAATTAAACAAGCTTTCTAGGCATTACGTCACAATCAAGCGTCATAATTGTTTCTTTACTTCTAAAAAGATTTTATTTTATCTAATGTTGTTTTTCTATCCGTGCGATTCGTTTAGTTCCATGGATGTACATATCAAGAGGTGTGCTCACCCTGATCAAAGTCTCAGGCCTTCCATTAGGCAAGCAATTCACGTTCTTAATTTTGATTCAACAATACCAAATCTTCCAACACAGATGCCCGCTCCCATGTATCCTGTACATATAGCATCAGTATGTTCTAGTGAACCTTCCATAAGTACAAGCCTTGAAGAAGGTCGTTAAACAGAACCTTCTATAATTGTTTCTTTACTTCTAAAAGCATTTTATCTTGTCAAATGTACATTGTTTCTCTATCTGTGAGATTCGTTAATTAGTTCCATGCATGTACGTATCACACTCTTTGAAGAGGTGTTACACAACTTTTTGTTTCCAATATACTTTGATTCTATAAAGGACAGAAGAAAGCAAAGGAAAGTTTTTTTTAGCAATCCAAGATTCAATATGCATGAGCTGAAATATTTTCAACCAAACTACCACAATCATTTGCTGTTAACTTCCTTGAGATTGAAGGCACCCCATTGAATTCAACTAAATGCTCCTCCTGCAAATCAGTAACACCCGCTGCAAATAGAGAGAGCTAGCTCTTCGAGAGATTGTATATAAGCCCATATAAAGCCGCAAACTCCTGTAATACAACTAATGACCCAAAATGAATGAAGCTTAATGGGCTAAAATTCACTAATTAATGCACTCTTCTAATACCAATGTTATAATTTATGTGTTTTTTTTTTCTTAAAAAAAAAAAAAATTGACTATCACCTTCTCCATCATTTTGACAAAAAAGAAAAAAGAAAAAAGAAAAAAGAAAAAAGAAAAAAACGCTTCGATCATCAAGGTTCAGATTTATGAGATTGCAATTTCCATGAAGAACAGTCTTTTCTAATACTAGATTCACCAACTTAACTGTGCAACCAAATCTTCATCTGGCTTCAGAATGCCGTGCAGCACGTACGGTGTACGTAGAAATAGGCATATGATCATGGAGATATTCAAATGTAATTAATGTCCGTCCCTAGCGTACAATATTTTTAGGAAATTTAAAAAAAGAATAATTTTAAATACTTAAACTCTTTTTTTGTTATCATATAAAGTCTAAAATTAAGGACGGTACCTACTAGAGATGACTTTTACAACATTGTCATGCCAACAAACTTCTCAAAGTTCACGTATTTTCTAGAATTTATTAATTTGGCCATTTAGGGTGTTCTAACCGCTCTCGATAGTCATAGCTAGTCATGGAGTGAGTTTAGTCCCTTCAAGTCGGCTAAAGAAGGTGATTGGACAATCACCTTTTCTTTTTTCTTTTCTTTTCTTTTTTTTTTTTCCTGAAAAAGAAGAAGAAAAACAAACAAACAAACAAACCTATGCATTGTTTTCGTTGTTGCTGATGATTGAATGAGAGTTGAGGTAATCAAGTTGTAATACGTAAGTCATAATATGATTAAGTATGATGCTTGTGTTTTCTATTTTATATTTAAGGTTGTCTGCCACCCCAAGTCCTACGGGTCATGACATATCATTCACCCAATTAATTAAGCTTTAATTAACCATTGGGTTATAATCTTTAAAGTAATTGTCACTATAATTGTTTTGTTTTGTTTTATACTTCAACGTGTTAACGCTATTGTGCCGGTGAGGGATCTGCATAAATCTTTTTATATATATTTTATTTTCAATGACTATGTCTAGATAAATGATTAGATTTTTTTTTTTTTTTTTTGTTCTTTCAAATTGTGTCTTTTTCCAAATGATGAGCCCGCTTGCTTCTCAGAATTGGTCCATACGTACGGTAGCTGGATATTCACAATGAAATGCATTATTGCACTGTGTTTATGTATAAGGAGTAACGCTAGCTAGCTAGTTACCACATATCTTTCCATCTCGAAGGAAAAATATTTTCATTCAGATAAAAATATGGTCCTTAACATTTTACTCCTTATAAAGCTTTTAAATTCTTCTCAAATTTACTTAGGTCCAAGCTTAACGTGCTCTTTACCCGTTAATTAAGCTTGAGAGGGCATGTTGAAGATAATCTCGTGTAGATGATGATAAAAGTAAGGAAAAACTTCATTTTAGACTCTTAAATTATCACACGTTTTGAGAAGACATTCTCAAATTTTAAAAATTTTCAATTTTACCTCTTAAACTTTCAATTTGATGCAATGTACCCCTATGTTAGTTTGTAAATGTTAAAAGTGATATATTGATCATTATACCCGACTTTCTTTTATAAATTTCAAATTTACCCTATATTTCAATTTTTTTTTAAAAAAAAAAAATCACAAAGTGGCCTACAGTGTGACCCTTTTTTCATTTAAAAAAACAAAAATTGAAGGGTAATTTGGTCTTTTTAAGGAGTTTCGTTAAGTTTTAACGGAAAAAATTGACGGATAGAGTAAATTACATCAGATTGAAAATTCGATAATAAAATTGAGAGTTTTTAAAATTTAAGAGTCTCTTCGTAGTTGAGTCATTTGTGAAGTTACCTTAATATGCCATCAGAGATATGAAGACAAACAGCAGAAGCCAACGAATTGAATAAGTAGCAGGTACACGTACGACAATGATAGTGAAGGCTGAAGCATGCTGATCAACTCAAATATACGTATACGATAATAACGATATATATCGCAATTGTCAATTGAGAGTTGTAGATTGTATCAAAGTCATCAAGAGTTGTATTGTCTGATATTCATTCTTTGTAATATACTTTAATATATTATAGAAAAATTGATCAAACTATAGACTTACACTTTTATATATTAATTAAGGTCATGATCGATGTTTCAAATCCATGTATATATTATCTCTGATTCTCTATAACATTTTGGTTGTGTCAACGCACAAAGACGAATAGAATTTCATATATAAAAATAAATAAAACAAAACGTAAAACTTACTTCTTCTTTTTTTCTTTTTCTTTTTTTAAATGTGGGGTTGGCCAAGCCATTTGGTGGTGGCTCGCCCCTTCCACTCTCTTGATTTGGCTAAGGGGGTGGCTCAGCTACCCCCATTCAGTTGGTATGGGACACCGAACCACCTATGTTTCTCAAGGGCCATGGGCATGGGGTGGCCGATCGAAACCACCTCCCAAATAGGTTTGGGGGTGGCCGAGCCACCCTCATTCGGCGAGTCTAGGGTGGTTTGGCCAAAGGGGATGGTTCTGCCGTCCCCCACTTTCTTTTTCTTTTTCTCTTTTGTAAGTTTTAGTTTTAGTTTTTTTTTTTATTTAAGTTTTTGGTTTTTGTTTAATATTTTTTTTACATAAGATTTTTTTTTTTACACTTTGCCCCGATGGCATTTTCGAAAGTACTTGTGGTTGAAAAATGTCACATACCACGCACATGACTTAGTTTCCATCAAAACAAACGAATTTGATGGATGGATGATGTTTTGCCAACGTTAGATACATTGTGAGAGTCTTTTGTCAATTTTTAAACATTGGATGCCAAGACACAAATGGGTGGATACTTCAAGGGGTAAAGTATATTTTCTCATTGTTTTTAAAAAATAAAATGAATATAAATGTGCCACGTAGACAAAAATACTAATAAATGGACACTTGAATTTTGATCGGTAGAATTTCTCATTAAATATTTCTCTTTGACACTTGAGCCATGGTGGTCTTGGACCTCTCTCAACCCCAAAAGTTAACTCAAGAAGTGATGCTTTTCTTCATACTTATAAAGTAACTACTAGCCCCTTCCATAATTGATGTAGGATAATTCCAACAATCTCTCCTTCACACATCGGGCCCTAAATTGGAGTAGCAACAACCCGTTTCTCCCGTGAACTTTTGGGCCAATACTAATTGGTAAACTTGGGCTCCGATACCATGTTAAACTACCACTTATCTAAAAAACTTAAACTTATAGGAATTGATAAATTTAATCACTTAACCATTACTTTAACACTTTATACTCCCCTAGACCCGACCATAACAGCCACCATATATATACACAATTCTACATATGTTTTGGTGAAAACCATAATATATATAGTTTGAGATTGGAATTTATGCTTATTATCATCTCAATTTATTTTTATATCGAACAGATGCATCCATTGCTCTCATCGTGAAATTTACACCATGTACGTTTACATGTCCTTTTTCACTCGCAAGTTTTTCATTTTTACCGCACCCCAACCACGGACAACATATTGAATAAGTGACAAACGACTAAGCATATCCTCTCTGCATGATCACCAAAAGTAGATTCCTACTGCTTTAACTTTGAAAAATCGCACTAAAAGCAATTTTTAATTGATGGATGAATAATAAAAAGTCAGTATTAATTTGTCTGGAGCGATCGACTATGAATAATAACTTTCTTCAAAATTTTACTATGCTTGTCTTCTTATGTCGACAACTTCAATCGTTGTCCAGACCATAAGGGTCTTGGGCATCTTGATAGTAGAAATCTGATTGGAATCCATTCTTGTTGATTATTTGACTTGATGATAAGGCTTCAGATGATGCTGGAGAATTGTTCTCGATCTACACCTTTTTCGCCTATCTGAGAAACTTGAATCATTGGCTATATTTTCCAACACGATTCAGCACCAGTCCACAAATTCCATTAATGACTATTACGAATGAACAATATATCTTCTTTAGATTAAGATCTAATATATATACTAAATTGCAGAATGCTAAACTTACTCCAATTTCTTTACACAATTTTTCTACACTCATAAGTGGTTTTTAAAATTATTATTGAATCAAAATCTAATAAAAATTCATCTCTTATTCAGTACTCAATATTGATTATAAAAACTACCTACGGGTGTAAAAAAATGGGAGTAAGTGTAGCATTTTTTTACTAAATTTGCTTCTTAAAAAAATCATAAACTCCATTAAAAGTGAAACTAAAAATTAAAATAATTAACTTTAATTAAACATATGCCTAATAAAAAAAAAAAACT
Organism: Carpinus fangiana; assembly: GCA_006937295.1. Lineage (NCBI taxonomy): Eukaryota > Viridiplantae > Streptophyta > Magnoliopsida > Fagales > Betulaceae > Carpinus > Carpinus fangiana. The sequence continues at coordinate 39,352,775 of CM017322.1, forward strand.
TTCCCTTTTTTTAAAATAAAATAAAACCTAATAGAAATGTTGAAAAAGAAAATGTTCACCAAGCTCAGATCCTATAAATTTGCTAAATTAATCACTACTTCAAAAACAGAATAAACCTAGATCCCCAACAAAGTTGTATATCATCACAGAGTTGCTTCATCAATCACTTTAGTCATAAATCTCAATACCCAGTACTAGCTATTTAATTACTTCATATAACACATAATTAGGAAACAAGCAAACCCAAAAAAGGGAGCTGAAACTGCAAAAATTAAAGCATTTGAATTTTGAGAAGCATGCCTGTGTGGAGACAAAAATAGGGTTTGCAATCATGCGCTACTAATCCATGTTTGTATAATAACTGCCACAATTACTAAAACTAGAAAAATGCAGCAGCTAGTTAATTAATTTCTAGGTTTAATTTCACAGATTCTACATGCATGTTCAATAATCTATTATTATGTAATAAATTTTTTGTACTTCAGTGTAATATTAGTATCTGATAGGTTAATTAACAAGTTACTTAAACCAAATTAACTTGATCAAATTGGGTCAAAGCTGCCATTGTGATCATCGGTTAATTAATATCATAAATATTTAGACCTCATTTCTTGAAAACTGATGCCACCAAATTAATTCGTACTGTTTTGGTTCCATCATGGTTACAATTATTTTATGGACTTTATTAGATTAATTGCTTAACTTAGAAATATAAGGATTTATTTTAAACTTATTCTAGAAATAGGGCAGTAAAATGTAGTTTTCAGACTTTAAATGCCTTCGTGCTAAAGTTTTTTTTTTTTTTTTTAATAAATTATATTTACATGTATTTCTGTGAGGTAAATTAAAAGCCATAACTGCCCTATAGGCAACTGGGTCGTATTGACTCATAAAGACAGGTTTCTAGCCAATCGTATGCGGGAAGTAAGTGAAAAAAACGCTAAACAGATAAATATCACAGTTTATGCGAAATTAACAGATATTTAAATCTAAGCAAGCAATCACCAAAATATGAAAAATCAAACACAAAGATTTTGGTGACGAAGAGGAAACCTTTTAGAAACAGATCTAAAAGTAAAACCTCCCTGGGGCAGCCAAACCCAGGAAATCACTATCAAAAGATTATCCATAGATTACAGACACTAGGAACACTTACAACCCTTTGCAAGACCTTGGCTCTGTAAGATCGACAAGCCTCCAACTCGTTTCCTCGCTCACAATCTTCTTCAACGTGATTCACCTTTACCGGACCCTTCCGATAGACTTCTCAATTACGCTCACAAACAAACTAACAAAGATCATCTAAGAGGAATAACAAGGCTCACAATAATTCTCTCTTTAAACACAGCCTCTCACGAACTTTCTGGGGGTGAAAATTCGTACCTCTCTATTTCTATAGAGATGTATTTATAATAGCCTCACAATCCCTAGACCTAGGACACAGTTTGAAATCATTTAAAACTGTTACAGGTACGGGATGTCCGGACATGTTAATTGGATGTCCGGACATGGCCTTGCGGAGCAAAAATCTGCTTCCTGGAATTTGTGTCCGGACACCATAGTAGCATGTCCGGACATGGCCTGCAAAGGGAGAAAATCGCATTCTGGAAATGCTGTCCAGTCTTGATCAACAGCTCCGATCGATAAGCGTTTGTGGTCCGATTGAGCTGAAACTTTGCAGGCATGTTCATGACACATGAATCCTCATTATGAACGGTGGAGATCGGATTTGGATCACTCTATATTAGTTTTTGAGTACGTAAACAGTAACCTCTGTATTTTGGAACCGAATTGAGCCAACAAAAAAACTAACAAACTCCCCCTTTGGCAATTCGGTGACAAAACCAATATGTCGAGCTATCCCATCATCTCCCCATATTTACTCCCCCTTTTTGTCACAGAATGACAAAACGTCTCCATGATTCCTGAAACACTTCACAAAACAAATCAAACATATGGAGAACAGGAATAAAAGTGTCATCAACACAAAAATACTCATGATCAAAACTTAGAAAAATACAAGAAGTATAAAATGCAAGATCATGAAAGACATAAACAAAACTCCCCCTCAATGCATGACTTAATAAAAACAAGAAACTTGAGATGAACAAGGCTTCTCCCCCTCAATAAGTCAAATGAACACACATGATATATGTATCAAAGACTCATGTATTTCAGCAATGAATATCCCAAACATGCTCCAAATATGCAAAATGTACATGAGACTTGAAATGACAAGACCATCATTTTGTTTAACCCAAGCAAAGAAAAATGATACATTCAACCCACGCTTGTGTGTTGTGTGTGTAAGCCATAAAAAAAAATGGAGTTTCACCACCATGAGGTTTTGACAAGTATCTCAAATCAAAAGTCAAACCTTATCATACTAGGGTCTAGCCACTCTCATCCTTTACATTTCTCTTTGTAAAACACTTTGCACAAATTTGACACAGTGAAAGAAATTTCTTTTGGAATATGATCTTTTGATTTTATTTGTTTCAATATTTTGTTCTTTTTTTTTTTTCTCTATGAGAAAGTGTCTTTAAACATGTGGTGCTTATCACAAACGAGAAAGTAGGAAATTTTTAAGCCCTAGGTTCAACTAGCATATGGTCAATTTGAACAAAATACTAGTCAAAAACCTCATATGGTTACCAAAAAAATGTAAGCTTAAATGTGCACAAGAGATTAAGCATAGGCAAAACATACCACATAAGCTCAAGCTTTAGGTAACCACAAGAACAAGTCCATTGAACAAAAGTTCATCTCATGTATATTAAGAACATTCCAAGATGCAAGGAATTAAATCCATAAAGGCAACATGAGAATTTAATGGACTATCTAGGTGCATAAGACAAAAGAAAAGAAAAACTACCAACTAAAAATATTTTTGTCTCTTTAAAATTTTTAACAACAAAAAAAATTAAACAAAACAAAAAAAAAACAAAGACAACATGCTCTAGGAAATGCAAGGATAAACAGGAAAAACAATCCTAGGCATGTTATTGACTTACCTAACATAAGGTGAGTTCATTACCACTCCCCCTCAATGGGTGAATGGTATCATCCTTCCTAACCCACACTTGAGTGATCTTAGGTCTAGGTTTATGGACATTTTCAAACTGATCTAACCTAGATAGCACTCATTTCATCATCGTGACCAACCCCTCACAATCTTTCCTAGATACAGAATTTTTATTCTTCTGCACATGAGGTTTCAAATTAAAACAATGAGGTCGAATGTGACCTAGTTTTCCACAATGATGGCATGTAGGGACAAACCTTTGAGAAGGTAATTTCCTAGGAGGATGCGCGACTTTAGGCTTAGGTACAAAAGAATTTTTCTTACCTTTCTTACCTTGCGGAGTCGGAGAAACTGCTGGCTTTCCTTCACCTGAGGATTCTTCTACTTTAACTGGTTTAACAAACACAATCTTTGAAGTAGGAGCACGGTTAGAAGAACAATATGCGGTTTTATCAAATCCTAAACCAGATCTGTCACTAGAACGCTTCTGAGCATGCAACATTTGATTAAGTTTTTCACTAGAGAAAGTACTCAAGTGATTTCTAGTTTCAATCAGATCATTTTGGAGGGATTTATTCTTAGCAATCAACATATGATTTTCAGATTTCAGAGAATTGCAAACAGCATGTGAATCACTCAATTCTTTCAACAAATTATCCTTTTCAAGTTCAAGATTCTTGACATCCTTAACAATTTTTAGGTTAGTATTTCTAAGTGTAGAAAAATTTTTCCTTCAAATTGTCAAAGGAGTTTTGAAGGTCATTAACCCTATTTGATTCATTTTCATAAGCAGACTTAACTTCTGATTCATCAGAATCATCATAATCATAGGAAGCACCAAACGCTACATAATTTGGAGAATCATCAAGAACCTCCTCATCAGTGTCACTCATGGTAATATTGAAGGCTTTTTTATCATTTGGTTTATTACTCATGAGGTTAGCACAATCCTTGCGCAAATGACCATAGCCAGAGCACTCATAACATTTTGGACCACGTGGGTCTCTTTCTTCTGGCTTTTCAAAACTCTTGGGAATTCGATGTCTAAACTTATAGAACTTTCTAGCTACCAAGGCAAGTTCCTCATCAGAGTTCTTCCTAAGAGTTCTAAGGGCAAGATCCTTATTATTCCTAGGTTTAGACAAAGAAAACTCATAAGTTTGCAAGGCACCAACTAACTCTTCTAACCTCATGGTTTTCAGATCAGTGCATGACTCAATGGCTGTTACCTTCATTTTGAATCTTTCAGGGAGTGATCTCATAACCTTTCTAACTATCTTAGTGTCAGAAACTTTCTTTCCTAGATTTATCATGGAGTTTCTAATTTCACTAAGTTTACCAAAGAAGTCATTAAAAGTCTCATCCTCTAACATTTCAATTTTCTCAAACTTAGAAACTAACATTTGAAGTTTTGCAGCGTTAACAAGATTTGTTCCTTCATAAGTAGTTTCTAAAATCTCCCATGCATCTTTGGCACTATCACAATTTGAAATTCTAGAGTGCTCAGTTTGTGAAATTGCTAAGTATAGTGCATTCATAGCTTTGTCATTCGCCACACGAGATTTGTTTTCAGCAATAGACCATTCAGCTGTCGGCTTATCTGGAGCTTGAAATCCAGATTCAATAACAGACCAAACGTCTATTGATTTTAAGAAAAATCTCATACGGGACTTCCAATAGCCATAATTTGATCCATCAAAGTTAGGCACAGTGTTAAGGGTTTGAGACATTTTAGACAACAAACAAGGATCACACTCAGGAAATTAATCCAAACAGAGTGAACCCGCTCTGATACCAATTGAAAAACGATATGCAGATAAATATCACAGTTTATGCGGAATTAACAGATATTTAAATCTAAGCAAGCAATCACCAAAATATGAAAAATCAAACACAAAGATTTTGGTGACGAAGAGGAAACCTTTTAGAAACAGATCTAAAAGTAAAACCTCTCCGGGGCAGCCAAACCCAGGAAACCACTATCAAAAGATTATCCATAGATTACAGACACTAGGAACACTTACAACCTTTTGCAAGACTTTGGCTCTGTAAGATCGACAAGCCTCCAACTCGTCTCCTCGCTCACAATCTTCTTCAACGTGATTCACCTTTACCGGACCCTTCCGATAGACTTCTCAATTACACTCACAAACAAACTGACAAAGATCCTCTAAAAGAAATAACAAGGCTCACAATAATTTTCTCTTTAAACACAGCCTCTCACGAACTCCCTGGGGGTGAAAATTCGTACCTCTCTATTTCTATAGAGATGTATTTATAATAGCCTCACAATCCCTAGACCTAGGACACAGTTTGAAATCATTTAAAACTGTTACAGGTACGGGATGTTCGGACATGTTAATTGGATGTCCGGACATGGCCTTGCGGAGCAAAAATCTGCTTCCTGGAATTTGTGTCCGGACACCATAGTATCATGTCCGGACATGGCCTGCAGAGGGAGAAAATCGCATTCTGGAAATGCTGTCCAGTCTTGATCAACAGCTTCGATCGATAAGCGTTTGTGGTCCGATTGAGCTGAAACTTTGCAGGCATGTTCATGACACATGAATCCTCATTATGAACGGTGGAGATCGGATTTGGATCACTCTATATTAGTGTTTGAGTATATGAACAGTAACCTCTGTATTTTGGAACCGAATTGAGCCAACAAAAAAACTAACAGTAAGTACTCTACGATGGAGCACAACAGATGCTTCAAGTGTGTTTCTTTTATAGTTTATTATAAAAGGCCACTGAAAGGCAGTACACATCAGTAATCAAACAAGTGAAAGATATGGCATCCTTAACCCTACTCACCTGCATGCCTCCCAAAATTTGGTCTTGCTGGAGCAGCATTTGCCAGGAGAAGTACCTGAAACCTAGGCATTTTGTTGCTGACACATCTTTAATATACTAATGAAGGAAAATACATTCCATTAATCATGGAATAAGCATAAAACATGGGGAAATCAATTGATTATTAACTTAGTGGCATATGCTTGATTTGTTTAAATTTTATCCTTTAATATCAGCAATGGCCCAAGATGCCACCGAGAAGGCCAAGCAGATGGCACAAGATGCATGGGGTACGGCCAAAGACTGTGTCATGGGCGTTGAGAGATTAAAGCGAATATGAAGTTTTTACCAAGAGTATATTAATATACATAATTAAACACAACTCTACCCCAAAAACATAAGCTAATGGGCTAAGGTCTACCTAGGTATATTAAGCACTCTTTTTGTTTATATTTTCTTAAAGTGAGACACAACACTCACAAGTGCACTCACAACAATCTCCCCCCCACTCGTGAGTCTCTTCACATTGACCAAACTCCCCCTCGCTTGTGAGTCTTTTTATATTTCCAAGAGTGCCCCACGTTAAGAGTTGCGAAAGGAGACACAACTTCAAATCAGACGCGTCTAGACACCCCGTCCCAGGAAAGTAACCATGGCTCTGATACTATTTGTTGGGAGATTAAAGCGAATATAAAGTTTTTACCAAGAGTACATTAATATACATAATTAAATACAACTTTAACCCAAAAGCATAAGCTAGTGGGCTAAGGTTCACCTAGGTATATTAAGCACTCTTTTTGTTTATATTTTCTTAATATGGGACGCAATACTCACAAGTGCACTTAAGGCTTAACAGTTCAAGGAAAGCATCAAAGAAAATGCAAAGATTGTTAAGAAAAGCATGAATAGTACTATATACCAAGAATTGATGATGATTCCTTCTCTTTTTTTCCAGTTGATTTATCTTGCACAAGAAATAACATGTTTTGATTATGATTATCATCAATCTAGCTAGGTATTTATTGTTCATTTGTATGCAATTTTTTTTTTTTTTTTTTTGACATGTCCACACAACAGAAGGGGGAGAGAAAATTCGAACTAGCTAGTGACCTCCTCTTCATGAGGTGTGTTCCACAGCCAATTGAGTAATATTCATATGCTCTTCCATGTACCAGATGTAAAATGAAGTATTTCATCAGTTTTCACCAAGGTTGGTGCAGATATGATCTAGTCATTCAATATATATTGTATGTGCGGATACAAATTACAGCTGTCTCGTACCCTATAGAAATTAAACAAGAAAACCATGAGAGTTTAATTGTGGAGTACTCCCATATATCAATTAATTGGAGGTCTTGTGGAGATATAAATTAACCATTCAGATATATAGACATGTTAGATTATTTCAATAAAATAAGTTTTGCTTAATTTCCTCTTCTAAAAGTTTCAACTTTGCCTCAATTTGTGAATATACTTCACTTTGTCCTACCTTAAAAAGTTACAATATATAATTTTGGGTGCTTTATAAAGGATTATCTTTCACTAAGCTATATTGGCTTTTGGTTAGACACATGCTTGTCATCAAAGAAAATCATAATCAAATAGAAAAATAAGATAATAGCGAAAATAAAATAAAATAGACACAAGTAATTTTATGGGTTCAATTTATAGCCTACATCCATTGGTAAAGCTCTAATTAATGCTAATTTTACAATACAAAACGATCCTTATTTATAGAAATGTGGAAAAAATACAAAATGATAAAGGTTGATAAAATCAAATCATAATCGAATATATATATTTGATTTATCAATTACAATCAACGCTAATATATTATTATATTCCCATGATATCAAATATAAATTAATGATTAAGTAATTAAATTTTTATCTTCTTATATATCAGCTTAAGCTTATTGGAAAAATGATGATTTAATAGTTGTGTCACTTCCACACTAGTTATGCACGAGCGCTAATTCACAATTCTTCTCAAACCAAGATGCTATTAAGGAATTTGAGGCAAATGGAATAGAAACCACTTTTGAAGTTTTTCAGTTGGTAAACAATTAAAATTAACCTCAAAAGTCCGGTTCATGGGTCTTTATATATAATATGTATTATATTAAACTAAACCCTAAGCCTAGTAGAACATTGTAATAAGTCGGTTCAACAAAATCTGGCGCGACTAGTTTGTAAACTTATAAAAGATTGTGAACTTAAATTAACATTTTAGAAAAAAAAAAAAAAGAAAAAAAAAAAGAATTAAAGATCTTATGATTGCAAAAATGATCAATGTAAATAGTGACAAGCAAAGTTATATATATATATATTGACAATGACAACGACATATTGTCGTTACCGATAAATTTTTTTGAGTAAGACCATTTTTGCAGTGATGATAGGTCAATATTGTCGTTACCTTTAAATTGATGATCGATAGGTCAAATATATTATATTGACCACGACATGTCATTCTTGTTGGTACAACTAATAATAATAATAAAAAATTAACGATCCCCCAGACAATTAATTATTGCTAAAACATAGAAATTTCAGACCATTTTTAATTTGGCATGAATTCTGCGCACCACATTTATTGTCCAGGGAAAAATACATCATTTTTATAAGGGTAATAGTAGAGATCATCTTTTTCTTTTATTTTTAAGTTGATGTAACTTTTAAAATTACAATTAAATTTTAAATGAATTATACTTAAATTTTGATTAAACAATAATTTTAAAAATCATATCAACTTTAAAAAGATAAAAAAAAATATGGTCTACAGTATTACTCTTTCTATAATTGGCGACAAATTACATTTCAATTTTTTTTTTTTTTTACCTAGAAGTACATCATTCAAATACAATCTATCATGTCATAAAAGCTAGTGGATATTTTTTCACCTACTTCATTGGAATGCTCATCGAAGTAATTTCACCTATCCAAGTAATTTCCTCATTTATATGCCGACCCATGTTTCATGGATGGTCGTATATATGTATACTATAATAAGATATAATCCAGTCACAACTTAAATTTGACTTTGGCTTAATTTCTAAATCAAATTTTTCTCTTTCTCTCTAGTTTAAGGTTCTCTCTTTTCTTCATAGGTAGTTTAACTTTTAAACTTAGGAGAAAAGTTAGGTCAAAGTTGGGTTTAAGTTGTGTCTTTATCATTTTCTAGAGGTGTGATACAGCCATAATTAAACCCAACTTTGACCAAACTTTTAAACTAAATTTCTCTTTCTCTCTAGTTTAAGGCTCTTACTCTACAATTTTTCTTTTAAATTTAAGAGAAAAGTTGAATCAAAATTGAGTTTAAAACTTAAAAGAAAAGTTGAATCAAAATTGAGTTTAAGTTGTGTTTTTATCATTTTTCATACTATAATACTGTTCATTCTTTCTAGCTAGATAGATGAAGAGTTTTGGAGTGAAACCCTAGTGGCCGGTGCATGCAAAAGTAATAGCCCGACACTAGAAAAACATATAATTCAATGCACTGTAATAGCACTCTTAGTGCGTTTTTATGTTTCCCTTCTTTTTTTCCTGGTCAGAGGGGAGTTAAAGTTTGAACGTGTTTTTTGGGTGCTTTTGGAGATATTAATGTGATATATATATATATATGTATGTATGTATATATAACATACTTTTGGCCATCTCATTTTATTATTTTTCTGCAGGACTGAATATTGATCAGACTCATATATATGGAGCAGGAGCCAACAGATCCATCCTCTTCTTCCGCAGATGCAACTAATGAACCAAATCAACCAAATTATTATCAAAATCTTACTCAATCTAAAACATCGTTGCTTGGAAGGTATGTTGATGATATATACATAATGGATTCTCTACTCTTTTCTTGTTTATGAAGCTATTTTAATTAATAAAATGCAGAATAAAGTCTCAAAAGTCTTTAAATATATATATTGATTGATTTCTTATTCATCACTATGAGAATAATTGATTTCTGAAGTGTTTCTTGCAAAACTCATATATAGTATATATACGTACGTACATCAAATAGTGATTCTCATGCATCACCATTCAAAGTTTGGAACAAGTTTATATTGATTATCCCATCTCTTTTTTCACTGACAGGTCTCAAGAAATTCAACCCCAAAGATTATTGACTGATCAGGCTGCTGGATCAAGTGGCCTTTATCAAAGTGGAGGCACTTGGAATAAAATTCAATTCCCAACCATACCAATTCAGCAAGTATATATATATATATATATATATATTTTCTATACCGAGTTTCTTAAAAATAAAAGTCACATCCACTAGTTACAGTTCTAATTAAGTATAATATTGTTTTCAATAGGGAATGGAGGCTTGCAGCATCAGATCAGCACTTCCTCTTCATGATCAGGAAAAAGGCATGTCAACCAATTACAGTAGGGTATGCTAGCTTACCATACTATATATGAAATCTTTGTATATCTATACTTGAATGAACTATTTAGTGAGTGTTAAAATATTGATTAAATGATTAAATTTACTTCTTTCTTTTAGGATAAGCGATTAATTTCCTTACTTTCCTTTATATTCCATTATGGTATGAAAGCCTCTTTGACTCAAGGGGAGGCGACAAATAAGCTCCGCTTCTACTTCCCAAAAAACATTTTGAATGAGTAAGAAACTGTAAATACTTTAAATATAATAACATCACTCATGTAAATTATATGCTCTCTCTCTTTTTCTTTTTCTTTTTATTTTTTGTAAAGAAACAACCATAATTAACTGATCATGACAACAAAACTGCATGAGCATGTTTTTATGTTTGTATTTGTTCGTACAAGCCCAGACCTTTTTTTTTTTTTTTTTGCAATTGCTTATATATTTTTCTTCAAGACAAATTGAGCTGCTTGTTTAAGAAATATTTTCAGCAAAGTACGTAGAGAAATATTGTAAATATTAGCAAATATGAAGTGGGAGAGCCATCGTACGTCGAGGATGGTTAATTCGATCTTTCACTTCATTTTTCTATATACATTATAACATTAAATTGTAGATGAAAATGGCACAGGAAAAGGACATTCTGCCAAGGTCAAATATTCAGCTAACTAGTAGGATTTTACATGGTCAAGGCACTCCTAGTGCCTCAACCCCAAGGTATAGTTCATATATATCATTGTGATAATATTATTTAATATTTATTGGAATCATTGGTTCTATCATTGTCTTGAAATTTTGATGTGAAATCTATAAACAGACCAAAGTCGATTAAGAACGGAGTTTATGATCCAATTTATAAAGTAATTGGTTTGCCTGTGGACCCCCATTTACGTAGGTTTGTTGCAAAAGGTGACAATAGTAATTATTGTTTGCATTATTACATATTTTCCAAGTTAGCATACAATTATATTATTAAGGAATTTATATGTTCTTTTCCTTGTAGCAGGCCTGCAATGAACAACTTAGAGAATCAAATTGATCAAGGAGCTTCCTATCTTACCTACAAGCCTCACAAACTCACTTATCTAATTATAAAAAATTTAAAAAAAAAAAAAAAAAAAAAACTATATTGAGAGAAACCTACATATGGATTGTAGCTTTATTAAATTTGTATTTCGAGTTTGATCAGGTTATTTGTATTTCTATTAGTTGTTCCATTTCTATGCTCGAGGATAATGTATGCTTCTTTTATGGTTATTAGAATGGTGGTTTCCCAATTACACTACAAAAAACAAGTTTTTTACTAACAATCCATTACTAATGTGTCAGGACCATTGACACGTTAGTAATGGGTCGTAACGTGCCATTACTAACGTGTGTAACGCGTTAGAGATGTGTCCGTTAGAACTAGGACTTTACTAACGTGTTAAGAAATGTTTTCCCATGTTATCTTGGGGTGACGTGGTGAAAAATGCCACGTTAGCCCTAAGGGTAACGTGGCATGCCACATTAGTACATTTTTGTTTTTGTTTTTTTTTTACAACCAATAACGTGGCATTTCTTGCCACGTTAGTTTAGTGTTTTTTTTTTAAGCCAATTATACAATTAGATTGGAAACAAAATGCCACGTTAATTTATTTATTTATTATTATTATTATTATTATTTTCTACGGCCAATCATACAATTAGATTGGAAAGTACACCTTTTGAATTTGTCCCTTTCAAACAATTCATGCTTGCACATAAGCAAGAAACATGTCAATGTACCATACATTCAACATTAACATTAAGAATCCAGAGAACCCAAAGGAATACCATAGACAAGTCACATATATCCAACTAAAGATAGTATGAATATGGCTTGATAAACATAATAACGCATTAATACGTCAATAAAGCAAAAAATATATATATATATATTGAAATTAAGGTTGAAGTAAAAATGGTTAAAACTTTCAGAAATGATCAATTAAAATTACTGCATTTATTCTCCGAGTAGCTGCTGTCTTCATAGCAATTATCAAATAAGCATATAGACAATATCCAAAGCAGCAATGCATCATTGTATATATAGTCATTAGTAGGAAAGTCACAAGGGCAAAGACAAAATAAAGAGACCAAATTTCAGTATTTCTCTTTTTCCATGTCTCTCCCATCAAAGACAGAATAAGCATCAGATGAAAAAACTAGGTGACAGATGAGTATCCCAACTGAAACTAGAAGCTATTAAATTACATTAGGCCATAATAATGTTAGACACTATTAGAATTCTAAGGAAACAGAATAACTTCAAGAGATACAAATTCAGCAATACAGGGAAATAAACCCAAAATACTTGTGATTTTTGTAACACCAAATGCCGTTTCTAGATCATCTAACAGAAGTTGATGCCCATATGCTATCCTACAAGAAAAATAAAGAAAATGCATTATATATTCGGGTCCAACAATAAAATTTCAGAGGATCCTAAGAAGTAGCATAAATGAAGAATTTCATTACAATTTTTTTAATTGGTAAGTTACAAATGCACCTAACAGATCTTGAATCCATGATTTAGTCCTCCACCCTGTTCATACAGGAGGAAGAGGAGTCATTTGGTATACAGCTCATTGACAAGAATGAAGGTCCCCGTGTAACAGTGGAGGAGCCAGAGATTTAATATTGAAAGAGCCGCTAAATTTTTTTTTGGCATCTTACAAAATTTTTTCTAACTTAAAAATTTGATAATTCACACAATATATGCATAAAAAATTTTTAAAAAAAAAAATCTATAAAAATTCATAAATATGTGCTCAAATTGATATATTAAAAATGTAACATGGTGACAGTACATCAAAAAGACTTCTATACCAAAAAAAAAAAAAAAAGAAGTGTATAGAACTGCACTTTACGGTTTTTTAGAAGTAAAAAATTATCAAGTATCGAGTCTGAATCAAAGCTCTCAGCAATTTCCCTTTTGGTGTAGAAAACTAAGCTATTTGCAAGAAAACCATCCTCAATTTTGTTGCGTAGTCGTGTCTTAACAATTTTCATTGCTGAAAATGCTCGTTCGGTAGTTGTTATAGACACTGGAAGAGTCAAAATAAGACGAATTAATTTATCAATAAGATAGTATGTCTATGATTTTTTTGTCTTTGCCAATCATTGGCATAATTCTGCAATGGAAGACAAATTTTGTAATTTCCGTTCAGTAAGCACATCAAATTCAAAATACCTCAACTGGTATCTCAGATTAATTTTCTCCTGCTCAGAAAAATCAAGAGGATAATACTTCTCCGCAATGATACATATATCGTCAATTTTGAAGGACTTATAAGCATCTTTTGGATTCAAAGCAGAGCTAAGTGTCAAAAGTTTCATCGCCTTTTCACTAAACCTACTATCAAGCTTTTGCAATTGAAAGTCGATAGTAGTATTGAATATATCAAAATGATAATGATAATCCACTGTAATGTGATTCTTTTGATTACGACTTCGACCTTGAATATAACGAGTACTCAAATTCGGAATGTTAATTTCAGATTTCTTGGAGAAATACACAATGTTCTCAAGCAAATTATCACAATGCGTTTGCAAGTGGAAGTCACAAAAGAATCATAGCTTTGCCTCTGTGGATTGTCCGGACAGAAAGAAAGACCAAGGAATGAGGGAAGTGCACTTGAGAAATAGAGAAAGCTCATAAAGGTTCCAAATAAAAGGGAGAATGTGAGTTTCAGTATTCTCTGTTTAGGAAACAGAGAATACCCAATAATTTTTGTTTTGTTTTTTTTTTTTTTTTTAATGCACTTATCAATTTTTTTTTAATGGAGGCCTGCTCTGCAAGCGTAGTGGGTCGTGGGGGAGCGTGGCTCCCCCTGGTCCATATAAAATTGGGAAGTTATTGTGGGAAACTGGGAGCCTTCATATAATTTTTTTATTATTATTATTTTTTTATTAACTGGCTGGGGGAGCCAAACGTCCATCTAAAAATTTTAAAGGCTCAGAATTTTTTTTTTAAAAACTTCTTGGGGGAGCGGCTCCCCCTGGTCATCATATGGCTCTGCCACTGCCGTGTAATAATTACACCAAATATTACAAACCAAGTCATTTATAAAGGAAGAAATTGAATCCTTCTCTTCACAAGAGGCCAAAGTAGGCTATTTTGGGGGGGATGAAAAATAATTAGTCACCTAAAGTCAAATGCCTAAGCACTCCATTATTCTACCACATTCTTTTATTCTTTTAGAGTTATGAAATGCCACATTTCAGATGATTCTCCCCTTAGAGCATTCCCAGCAGACTCCCTATAAGGGAGTCTGTTCTCTATGTATAGGGAATAGGTCAAAAAAATCACAAAAAATGCCCTACAGCAGATTCCCTATATGGCTCCCTAAACATTAATATGCTACAGTAAAGCCTTATATATAAGGCTCAACTGTAGCGATCCAGATGAATATAATAAACATAAAAAAAAAAAAAAAAAACTCTCTCTCCTCTCAGCACGTTTCTCGCCTCTCTTTCCCTTTCTCGCACCTCACCCACAATTCTCTCTTTCCCCTTCATCAAATCCAAACAGAAGAAAAAGAAAACTCAGTGACGGGCAACGCCAAGAAGCTCGAGGGAGTCCGAGCCATCTTGGAAAACTTCGTGACGGCCGGTGTCCTTCGTGACGGGCAACGCCAAGAAGCTCGAGGAAGTCCGAGCCATCTTGGGAAACGCCATGGGGGAGTGGCTTTGTTTGTTGCAAAATCGTCCTCATCGTCGGCAAACTTGTCCTCGTCGTCTGCAAACTCGTCGTGGCTCTATTTGTGGGTCTGATCGTCTGGGTGATTTTGATTGCGGTTGGTCTAGCCGGTGGGTCTTCTACGGCTTGGATTGAATTGTGGTGGGATTTGGGGATCGTGAAGCGCCGAGTCGGCTTGGATTGAATTTTAAACGTCTCCTTGTCGGTCGCACCTTTTGTTCCTCTGCAGCTTGAGAATGGTAAAATTGAATCTAGAATTGGTTGGATCCCAGTAAAGTCCAATCTCATCACCCTTATTCAAACGCCTCCTATTCACAAATGCACTTCTCCATTGTTGAATGAGGACGTAGCTCCCACTTGCCCATTGTTTGAAAAGCAGTTGATGTTCAGACATGGTATCAAAATCCCAAACTGCTACCAAAACCCCTCCATTTTTGACCTTTTCAATGCTTTTTGCATCCCAGAGTGTGAAAATATGAGTACTTAACACTGTTCGTCGCCAACAAGAGCCTAGACAGTTCCCCAATATCACTTTCCTGGATTATCTTTCCCGAGTGAGAGTTTGGGCGGAGGGGAAAGGAAGAAGATGGAGGTGAGATGAGAGAGAAATAATTAAAATAAAGGAAAAAAAAAAAGTAATAAAAAATAATATTTTAATGTTATAGGGAATGATTAAGGGAAGCTGTTGGAGGGCATTTTGATATAGGAAAGCAAAAAGTAGTTTTGATCCTTAAATGTAAGGAACGAGATGAGGAAGCTGCTGGGAATGCTCTTAGGCACTATATCCAACATTGGAGTTGCATGGGCTTGTAATTGGACTAGCTTACCCATTGTACCAAAACAAAAATGATTGTTTTGTAATTAGCTTAAAAAAAACTCTGTGCAAGTTTTTTAAGCTTGAATTTCTAAAACGTTTCTTGAACATAAGAGTACAAGCAGCATCTGGTTGGGCATGAGATCAGCAGCACTGTATAAAGAGTAGTAGACTCAATGACACACATAAGTAGTCCAATGCACTATATATGTTAAAGATTCAAAAAGAACTTTTTTTGGGTACTGAAAAATATTCAGATAATCATTTACTCAAAGTGAATTAGCATTATAGAACAAAGAAGGCATACAATTTAGAACGTTTTGTTGGAGGCAGCATTACACAAGCTGGGTGGTCCATATTTCCAGGACAAACTCTTGAAACATCCATCATAGATGCCACATCTACACAGGCTGAATTTCCTAAAGTATATAATTAGTAATGAAGCAAGCTAGATCCAGACAATTAAGGATGAAAAAAGAAGAAGCAACTTTCATGCAAGAATCAAGATAGTAAGAGAGATACTTCATTCCATCATACAATTAAGGATGTAACCGGACAATGACTTTCAAACAAAGAGGAAAGACACCATGCAAGATTAGAATTTAGAAGGCCTTTGATGGTGCTCTTCTACATCATTCATATACACCATTAAATGGTTAAAATTCTTAAAAGCTCACTATATGATAACAAGAGGAGATGTATATTTGCCATCTCTAACTGTTAGAGAGCTAAAATTGGGTCCCCAAAATAAAATCCAATATCAAGATGAAATACTGGACATGCTCTTAAAAATACAACATTGGAGACAAAAATATGCCTTAAGCTTTATCATCAAATCCAAATGAGCTGCTTTAGGATCCAGAAATTCTCAGTTTATGATAAAAGGAAAAATATCTAAAAAAATTCATTAGTTCTCTTTCGTAATTCATCAATGAACTTCAAATTTCACATCAACAGCAGAAAAGACAAACATTTTTAATTTTCTGCTGTACAAGGAACAAGTTCAATCATAAGATCTCCTTCACAGATCCTGATAGACTTTGCTTCTTTTTTTTTCTTTTTTCTTTTTTATCAAAGTGACATGCACACTTCATGGGTCTTGAACTTGCAACAACACCCTCCACCCCATTCTTATGGGTGGAGGAAATACAATTTCAGCTAGAACTCATTGGTAATCCTTATTGATTTTTGCAAGCAAATGCTCAAATATTTATTACCATATTCATAAAAATATAAAGGTTTCTTTTAACAGCCAAAAGCCAGCTGTGTCACAATTGAATAAACTCCATAACGCACAAGCACTGCACTTGAACATGGTTGAGTCAATGACAACACCACAAATAAAAAGTAGTTAAATTTCAAATGATTTAAGCTGAAGTACTTCTTGTTGTTTAGTAAAATACAAGTTCTTTATAAGCGAAATCCTCCTATACAATAAACAAAAGCTTTCACCAAGTTAGAGAGTGAAATGAAGACCAGGTAAGAGAGTGAAATGAAGACTAACAACAGTGGATCTGTTCTACAGCTGCCACTCAGCAGTGACAATGTTTGTTAGGGTGTAAAGAAATTATATATGTGTAGAATGCCGGTGCATTTGAACTTGGTAAGCATTCCAAACTTCTTGGTAACACAATCCTTGGGGAGGGGGAAAGGTACTCAAACATTCAGGTTTAATCCAATTGCACCAACACGATAATACAGCGAATAAATCCTTATTAAGAGAAAGTGTCCACCGAATCTATAGCTGAAGGACTTCATATTGTGACCTTATATTTGGGACATTGTAATCTAAATGGAAATCACATCTAAGCGTACATGCATACACAAATAAGTAGGTGAGTAAGATGCATACAAGAATTGAAACGTAAATCTAGTGATTCAAATAATTTCTTCGATATTCAGCATGCCACAACCATCTTTGGAATTTTTAGATAGGATTTGGCCTCACGCTCAATTCAACAAAGATCAAACCTCTGGCCTGACCCATCAAAATGGACAATTGACAAGCTGTCATTCCACATCAAAGCTTTAGAGTTGGTTTCTTGGCACTCTAATGAAAAGTGATTTTAAGCCTTAAAAAGCAACTTAGAATGGGCACTTTTACAAAAACCGGAGTTTGTCAAAGAATGGGCTCAAAATCACAATTAGTAGTAGGTTATCAAACACTCATTTTCAACTTAAGTGGGTAGGTCCCCTCCCCAAAATCACTTATATATATAAGCAGATTTTCAAAAGGTATGTTTTACCTAATTTAACTGAATACTAGAATACCCTTTAAGACCCAATAACCAATAACCAACTACAAACATGAAACATGTTTCATCTAAGAGACACTCATCTGAACAAAAGTAGACTCTTTTTCCTAGTTTTCATTTTCATTTCACTGGTTTCTTAGCAACCAAACGGGGAATAACAGAAACAGAGATGAATTCTGAAGGAAGCCTTGGGCTAATTAATACAAACAAAACTAGAAAGGGAAAATGAAATCAGGGAATAGATTTAAGAATTATCTCTTCGAGAAAACCCTCTCAGCCGATTAATCAGGCAAATCAATATTTTTTGGTAGAGAGTCTCGCTCCTCCACATCGTTAAAAATCTGAACGTTGGAGAAGAGACTGGCCCCAGTTTTCCTTTGCCTGTTTTGATTTACGTCATTATTAATAATATTTATGCTAATACACAGCACAAACAGCTGCACACATTAAGAACAAATTTTGGAAACCCTAGGAGCAGAGAGAGCAAACAAAACCCTAACCCTATGCGAGTTTGTGAGAGTTTCCAAAGAGAGGAGAGGGATAAGGGCGTGGTAACAAGAGAGGAGATCACATACCTGAGGAGAGGAGATCGATGGAGATGCTGAGGATATGCCAGCCGGAGTATTGCCAGAGGGAGAGAGAGTGACGGCCGAAGATTATTTTGGTGGAGAGAGAGAAACTGTGAGATTGGCCGGGCGACGGAGGAGAGAGAAAACGACGGAGAGGAAGAGGAGAAGAAAAAAAAGAGAGCTAGGGAGAGGAAGAGGGGTCTGCGCGGGATGAGAGAAAAAAATGAGGGGGAAGAGAAAAAAAAGAGGGGGAAGTTACAGTAAAAAAAAAGGGGGGGGGGGGGGGGGANGGGGTAACGTGCAAAACTGGCACGTTACAAAAATTGTGACGTGGCATTATGCCACGTTACCATGGGAAGCTAAAGGAAAAATAAAATAAAAAAGTTGGATGCAGAAATTACAAAAATACCCTCACAATATTCACTTGAAATTCTCTTCCTAAAATGCCCCTCTACCTACCTCTAAGTGTACCGAATTACCCCCTCTAAGCCCATTAAACACAAAAGTAATATAATATAATAAATATCTTATTTTATTTTACTACACCAATCTAACTTATATTTATTACACCTTATTAATCTAATACCATATATATATAGCTAGTAAGGAATTACTATATACATATAACCCTAATTAAATAAGGTACTATATATATATTAGTTACTATATATATAACCCTAGATAACCTAATATTTTTAATATTTTTAAAATAAATTAAAAATATTAAAAGAAATAAATTGTTGAAAATAAATTTAATATTTTAAATGATAGTAACGTTTACCAAATGGTAACGTGTCATTAATGACATGTTACCATTTGGTAACGTGTCATTAATGGCACGTTAATAATGAAAATTTAAAAAAAAAAAATTTAAAAACTACTATATATATAACCCAATTAATATAACAATAAAAAAAAAATTACTATAGAAAAAAAAAAAAAAAAAACCCAATTAAAATATGACATATATATTAATTAATTACTATATATATAACCCTAGATATATGTGATGACCTGCTTGATAAAAGCATGATTACAAATTTTTCTTTTAAAAACAAGGGAAAATATATAATAACTCCTTGGGTCTGCCTTCCGAAATTTTAAAATACTTAGGTTTTTTTTTTCCAAAATTTACTCCTTGGATGGAAGGAAACTGGAATAAAATCCATGCCGTCACACTTTTGGTAACGGCCGTTAACGGATCCAAAACGCACCGTTTTGGACCCAAAACGCACCGTTTTGATCAATATTAATTTTTAAAAATTTAATTTTAAATTTTTTAATCTAAAAATTTATCTAAAAAAAAAAAAAGGAAGAAGAAGAGAAGCTGGTGGCCGATCCACCCATAGGGGTGGCTGGCCACCTCCTAGGCCATGGGGGTGGCTCGGCCACCACCAGACCGGCCGGTCTGGTGGTGGCCGAGCCACCCCCATGGCCTAGGGGGTGGCCAGCCACCCCTATGGGTGGATCGGCCACCAGCTTCTCTTCTTCCACCTTTTTTTTTTTTTTTTAATTTTTAGATTAAAAAATTTAAAATTAAAATTTTAAAAATTAATATTTTAATTGATCAAAACGGTGCGTTTTGGGTCCAAAACGGTGCGTTTTGGATCCGTTAACGGCGGTTACCAAAAGTGTGACGGCAGGGATTTTATTCCAGTTTCCTTCCACCCAAGGAGTAAATTTTCGAAAAAAAAAACCTAAGTATTTTAAAATTTCGGAAGACAGACCAAAGGAGTTATTATATATTTTCCCTAAAAACAATAACCCACAATGAAGCGGATTGTCACAGTGGCATGCCGATACCCTCAATATGCCATGAACCCATGCATTAACCTTATTGACAGTCTATCTCACAGAGCTATATGCATTGTCCATGATAAATCAAAGTTTACATCTTTGCAGTAGACTATAAATAACACTAGACATAACATAACACATTAGAGCTGACAAATACATCTATGTGAATAAAGCTTTACATATAAACGAATGGCTATACAAAGGTGTTACATGCGACACGTGCCATATAAAAAAAACCCATATCTAAGCATATGCATAAATACTCTACCAAATGGGACTAACAACTAGTCCAACAAAGCCAACTTCCGACGCGCCTAAACCTCGAACATCATAGCCCAAACACAAGGCTATAGAATCCTCATCTACCGATTATGTACCTGCATCCACAACATCACCTGCACCCCGAAAACCCGAGATACAGGTGGAATTATGAGCTCACCGCCTCTATAAAATAGAGACCTCAACAGTATGGAACTCACTAGGCTTTTCCAAAATAGTCATCATTTAAAAACATAATAACTTAATTATGAGAGTATACATATGCCCGATTTTCTGCCCTCGAAACATGCGCATACTAACACATCTAACTTTATACCTATTTACAAATCATATAGTTTAGCAAGAAAACCTATTAAAACTCATCATGCATCATCCATCCATCTAGCATAAAAATATCATATAAATCACATCATTATAAACTCATGAAATATGTGCACTCAAATCATATTTTTCATTGTGTTGCTGAGGGACTCTAACCCCCTTGTTCTTGATTTATCATGGAAGTTGAGGGACTCTAACCCCCTTCATGGTTTAGCGTGGACGTTGAGGGACTCTAACCCCCTTCATAAGAATGAGGGACTCTAGCCCCCTTCACATGATTTAACGTGGGCGTTGAGGGACTCTAACCCCCTTCATGGTTCAGCGTGAGCGTTGAGGGACTCTAACCCCTTCATAAGTTTGAGGGACTCTAACCACCTTTATGGTTTCTTGTTCCATTTCATGTTCATGCATCATGCTTTGTGCAATAAAATCATCATATACATGCTTTCATTTAACATCACATTCTTTCAACATCGTATGTAACATGTCATAAACTTATGAAATCATTACTTATGAGACACATCAATAACTCACAAATCCATTCAATTCTTTGAACATAATCATTCCATTCCATATTCATGCATCAAATCATCATGCTCATGCTTTCCTTTCACATCATATTCTTTCAACATCATTCATAACATATCATAAACTTATAAAATCATTACTCAATCATATTATCACCAAGACACTTTACATCAATCATTCATCCACACATTTCATAAAACATCATTACATAATCATAGTTTCTCAAACACCATACATCAATCATTCAACCAAAACGTCTTTTATACTTTAAAAATAGAACCCTTTTTTGCTCAGTAAGTAAAATACTTACCTTTCCTTGACACGCTTGCAAAGGATACCTCAACCCAGCCTTAGCAATACTCACTGCATTACATTCATCACATTACAAATTACCATCAAATTCTATTTATAACCTCACTTTAATTCTAACACTTCATGGTGTCCAATTCCCTTCAAGTATCCTACTTCTATAATTACCCATAGAAATTAAGGCTTTACTTGCTACTCATTAAGTAACTAAATCAATTTATAGGATTTACAATTATAAATCCCCAATTTATCACTCATTATCTTCTAAAACCTAAACCCCATAATTACCCATTATTCATGGAACCCATAAAACATTAAGGATTAATTAACATTCTAAATGTAAATAATCCCTCTAAATAACAAATCCTAATGTTCATACACTAAAAGCCCCAAATTCAATTCCAACGGTAAAACTAGAGTTTATGTCCATATTTCAACAATTAGTAAAATTATAATTTTAATCCATTAATCTAACAATTTAGAACTTAAATGATGCATAACAATCTACTATACATGAAAGTCCCAAATTAATATGAGGGATTTAGCTTCATATTAAAAATACCCAATTTCTAACCTAATCACAAATCTAGCCTCTAAGATGACTTTTCATGCTTAATACTAAATGGGTAACACGAAAATACAAAGAAAAAGCTAGAAATTCAATAAACTAACAAAAGCCCCAAAATCCCTTACAAAAATCCCTAATTTTCGGACCTAATTAAATTCTCACAAATCCTTATGTTCTATAGCTTCAATTCCAATGGGTATAACAAAAATCATAAGAAAGAGGCAAGAAGTTTTACCTCACTTCAACCCATGGCCGAATCCCCCTTTCTTTTCCTTTTTTTTTTTTTCTTCTTCTTTCTTCTTCTTCGGTTTGCATCATCTCTCTCAATCCGTAGCTCTCTCTCTCTCTCTCTCGTAATCTCTCTCAAACGTGTGTGTGTGTGTGAAGAGAAAAGAGAGAAGAAAGAAAGACAGGAAGGAAGAAAAGAAAAAATGAACGAAGAAGGGTGGGTGTCGTGGGTTTTGGGAAGGAAGGGGAAATAAAGGGATTAGGTGCGAAAATTACAAAAATAGCCCTCACAACCAATCACTTAAAATTCTCTTCTTAAAATACCCCTCTACCCACCGCTAAATGTACCAAATTGCCCCCTCTAAGCCCATTAAACACAAAAAACTCATAATATAAAAAAGGGTTACATATTCTATTAATCCCTAGGGTTTGGAAACTTTATTTTTTACTCCTTAGGGTTTGGAAAGTGACCAAATTAATCCTTGTAGTTTTAAAAAGTGACTAAGTTAGTCATTCTGTCAGTTGACCGTTAGTTGAGTTAACGGATTAACACATAGACCAATTATAAGTTGACACGTGGTCACCTCTAATTACATTTTTTTTATTTTTTTATTTAAAATGCCTTGGTGTGGCTATGGCCACCCCACGGAGCCAAGGAACAGTAAATGATTCAAAGCAATGAAATCCAAAAAGCCCAAGGGGGAAATCTTTCACAAAACATGTAAAAGACACAAAGTGATGAAATCCAAACAAAAAACTTAAAAACCCACTTGATTTGCTTGTTAATCATGGCCTTGAGCTCCTTCTTGGCCTCCTCGAAGGGCAGGAACACGACGCTGGTGAGCGTAAGGTTATTCGGACCCTTCAACCCATCCAATACCAACTTTCAAATCCTCGGTTTGGGTAGAAAAAGAAAACAAATCTGGTCGGTTTTGAGTAGAAAAACCAACGGTTTGGGGGTGGTTTTGGCCACCCCCTTGGCTCCATGGGGGTGGCTCCTTGGTGCCCAAGAGGTGGCCTTTTCTCTCTTTTTTTTTTTTTTTTTTTTGAAAAAATTGTTTTTTTTTTAATTTTTTTTTTAAAAAAATAAAAAATGTAATTAGGGGTAGCCATGTGTCAACTTTTAATTGGTCCACGTGTCAATCCGTTAAGTCAATTAATGGTCAACTGACGGAATGACTAACTTGGTCACTTTTTAAAACCACAAGGACTAATTTGGTTCATTTCCAAACCCTAAGGAGAAAAAAATAAAGTTTCCAAACTCTAGGGACTAATGAAGTATTTAATCCTATAAAAAATAACTATCTTATTTTAGTTTAATACACCAATCTAACTTATTTTTGCTACACTTTATTATGCTAAAAACAAAAACCTATTTTATCCTATTAATCAATTGTCACACTAAAATTATTATTAGTTATTTTCATACATATTTCAATTATGGTAAAATCATTATTATTATATCAACTATTCTA
Organism: Carpinus fangiana; assembly: GCA_006937295.1. Lineage (NCBI taxonomy): Eukaryota > Viridiplantae > Streptophyta > Magnoliopsida > Fagales > Betulaceae > Carpinus > Carpinus fangiana. Next base: position 39,376,860 of record CM017322.1, read on the forward strand.
AATCATCCCATATGCTATTTATTCCATTAATTAAGTCGAATTATTATAAGGTTACTAATAATAAACTTAATTATTTGCTTAGGTGTTACAATATATATATATATTAATGTTGTTACTAATATTTAATTATTTATTTTAAAAATTAACATTTTTAAAAATTTCAAATGGTAACGTGTTAAATTTGACATGTTACCGATTGATAACGTGTCATTAATAGCACGTTACCATTTGGTAATGTGTCATTAATGACACATTACTGACACATTACTAATGGAAATGGAAATTTTAATGACACATTATTAATGACACATTACTAATGGAAATTTTTTAAAAAAATTTTAAAAAAAATTACTATATATATAACCCAATTAATATAACAATAACCCAATTAATATATAACATATATATTAATTAATTACTATATATATAACCCTAGATATATTATTATATAATGAGATACTATATTAATTATATAACCCTAGATATATATTAAGTTACTATAAATAAGTTACTATATATATATTTATATATTTATAACCCTATATATATACATAAAGTAAGTTATATATAACCCTAGATATATATTAAGTTACTGTATATTAAGTTACTACATATATAGATGATTAGTAGCAATGAAATATATGTTTCTTATTAATTCCAAGTGCCAAAAACAAATAAGTAGCAAGAACCCATCATTTTGAAGAAGTGTTAGGGTGTCATAGCCGCCATCGAACTTGCCTATGTCAGTGATGTAACTCATAACTAATTAATTAACCTTGATTATATATGATCATGTTTTTAAAGTAATAAGATATATATATATACCTGTTTGAGAAGACTAGAAGATGAAGAAAGAAAAGGGAACTAATTAAGTAATTAGGAAACTAAATATATAATTATTAATCACATATAATATATAATTATTATATGTATATTTTAAGTGGCTGATCTTTAATTTTGCTAATCGATCCATTACATAGAAATTAGAAACCCTACATCTTCTAATTAATTCTTTCCCTAAATTAATCTTTTCCTTGTATAAATTAACAATTAAAAAAAAAAAATTCCATTCCTAACGTGTCATTAATGACACGTTAGGAATGGGAATTTTTTTAAAAAATAAAAAAATTAAATTCATTTACTAACGTGTCATTAATGGCACGTTAGGAATGTGAATTTTTTTAAAAAATAAAAACAATTAAATTCATTTACTAACATGTCATTAATTACACGTTACCAATTTCTAGGGGTGAAATTTAAAACCGCCTAACCGCATCCGCTAACCGCTAACCGCACTAACCGCTAACCGCTATCCGCTAACCGCTTTGAAAGCGGTTAGTAAAAACCGCTAACCGCCTAGGCGGTTAGCGGTTAGCGGTTAGTGGATTTTGAAAAACCGCCTAACCGCTAACCGTTAACCGCTAACCGCCTTTTTTAAAATATAATATATATTTATATTATATATATTTCATATAATAAATAATAATAAGTTATTGTAGCCTAGTGGTTATTGTACACCTATTTTACTCAGGAATTCCGATTTCAATTCCCCCCACCTTATTTTTATTATTTATATAAAAATAAATAATAAGTTTTGCACTTCTATATATTCATTTCTTCCTAACCCAAAACGATAATTTTGTTGTAATTTTATTCGTATATTATATGTTGTAGAAGGTGAACAACAAAATTTTGGTATAATGGTCCAACATATAATACTCACTTTAAACCAACAATTTTTAATGCTAAAATGGCCATGATAGAGGAAAAAAAAATGTTTTAAGTGAGCAAAATAATGGTTTAAAGTGAGCCCAAAACTGGCCAAAAAAAAAACCCAATAAAAAGCGGTTAGTAGAAAAAGCGGTTAACCGCTAACCGGGCGGTTAACCGCCTAGGCGGTTAACCGCTAGCGGTTAGCGGATGCGGTTAGTAGATTCTACTAACCGCCTAGGCGGTTAGCGGATGCGGTTAGTAGATTCTACTAACCGCCTAGGCGGTTAGCGGTTAGCGGTTTTAGCCACTAACCGCTAACCGCAACCGCTATTTCACCCCTACCAATTTCAATAGACGATTCGGGAATAATTTTATTATGATTATGTATTAACGAATTTGTTTCTTTTTTTGTTTCACTCAATTCATATATTCCTAGTTTTTTCAATCCAAATAATATAATTTGGTTTCTTTTTGAAAATTCTTTTATTATTTTTTTTATAAATATAATGCTTTTGAGGACCCATTTTTTTGTTTCTTTTGCTACATTTATAAATGTAGCATTTACCAATTGGTAACGTGTCATTAATGACACGTTAGTAATGGTAATTTAAAAAAAATATTAAAAAACAATCTCTAGTTATTTATTTGATGCCCTAGTCCCAGTGCCCCTCCCTTTCCTTTTCCTTTTCCCCAGCCTCCTTCTTGCACGGCGGTCTCTCCACCCCTAGGGTCTAGCATTTTACCTGATGATATAGCCCCGACCGGGTTCCCCTTCGCCACTTTCTTTGGTTTTTTTGTTTTCTCCGGCTTTTCTTTCTTTTTTCCGATTGTTTTTGTGGGTCTTTGTGCTCTGTTTGGGTCTTCTAACTTTCGGCGTTTCGCAACCCTCTGCCTGAGATAGGTACTCTACGCGTCCCTACCACGTCATTCTCCCATCGCCACCTTCCTCAGCGGTGTTCCGGCCAGATCCCACCTGAGCTTTCTTCGGTTAATCGTTATGCTTTTTGTTTTATGTTTTCTTTGGTTTCCCTGTATTTTGTTTTCTTTGTTTTATTTTGTTTTGATTTTCATTTGTATTTTATTTTTGTTAGGTTTCCCTGTATTTGTTTTAGTATTTTCCCGTATTGCTTCTCTATGTTTGTTTCATATGTTTTTTAGTTTTTACAGTTCTACCGATCTTCTCCGCCCCTGTTTCACCACTCTCCATTCACTGCCAGGCCTTTTTTCGTGCCCTCACCGCATCGAGCTTACAACGCGTCCTTCAATGTACGGGATTTGCTTGCACGCGATCAGTGTTTATTTCCCTGTATTTTTATTGTTTCTTTGCTTGTAATAAGTCATATCTTGATCGGCCTGCTTTTGGGTGTGATGCTTGGTCCAGATCTTTGGGTTATAGATGTGAGCATTATCCTAGCTTTCAGGTCGAGGAGGACAAGTGTTGGCCTGGGGTTCTCAGCCCCCAGTGTCAAGGAATAATTGCTACCTATGCATTAGTTGGTTATGTCTGGTACAGATCTGTATTTCATTGGTTGATTAGTCATAGGTTAGGAGATCTATTTTAAGAGTCTAAATTGTAATACGTCTTGTTTGACGTTAGTATATTTGTAGTTTAGGTACGGATACTTCAGGACATGCCCTGTATTGTAAGAGCTTTGCTCTTGATTCATGAATGAGACTATGATGAATTTTTCAAAAAAAAAAAAACAAATTAAATGCATTTGCTAACGTGTCATTAATGGCACGTTACCAATTGGTAACGTGTCATTAACGACACGTTAGTAATGGTAATTTTAAAAAAAATTAAAAAAAACAATGCATTTGCTAATGTGTCATTAATGGCACGTTACCAATTGGTAACGTGCCATTAATAACACGTCAGTAATAGTAATTTTTTAAAAAATTAAAAAACAAATTAAAATGCATTGGTCGCCTCCCCCCTAAAATTCAAGCGGGAGAAAATAAAACCAAAAAATGATCCCGGCCTCCCCCCTGCTCATCTCTCTGTCTCTTCCCCAAACCCTAAAATTCCCCCACTTTCCTCTCCCTTCCTTGCTCACTCTCTCTTAGTATGGTGATGGCGAAGAACTAGAAACCAGAAAAATCCCAAATCCCTCATCTCTGCCGACTAGTCACCCACGGCAACTAGAAGCATCGCAAACGAAATCGTCCCCCTCCCTCTTTTCGTTTATGATTGAAATTGTTTATTTTTATTTTTATTTTTCTTTTGAACGCAAGTTTCGCATCCGATGCGATCGTGAGGTGAGAGATCGGTGGTCCTCCCTCCCTCTCCTCTCTTCAACACACTCCTGCTTCCTACCGACAACCCAAGGCACCACCACCAACGAGTCTGACCACCAAAAGAAGTAAGTTTTTTTTCCTCATTTCTTTTCTTTTTTATTTTGATTCCATCTGGTAGAATATTTTTTATTTTGGATTTGTGGTTGTTTTACATATTTGTTTGTGCAGTTGATGAGTTTGATGATTTGCTTGTATCTTTTACTTTTGGGTTTTGGTTGGAGTTTGAAACGAAATTTGGGTTTCATTTTCCTTTCCATTTCCTTATGCTAAATAGATGAAATTCTCATTATGGTAACCACTAGGTAGTTTTCAGCAGTTGCTAGGGCAGAGATTATAAGTGGAGGTTATGCTACTTGGTCCAATGGCTTATTTGTTAGTTCTTGGGAAAATTTGAGCTGCTTTAATTGTGGAAAATTGTTAGGTATCAATATGTTAGAGATCTGTGACTTGATTGGGGAAATAGTATCTCTCTCCAAAAAATCATATTTTTTTACCGCCACACAAAGAAAATTATTAATCATGTATTTCGTATATAGCTAGAACAAATATTGACTAATTTTTTAGGGACATGGATCTAGGGCTAGTGTTAATTAATAAGTTTGAAGCTTTTGGAGAATAGGAGTACTTGAAGTCAATCAAGTTTGAGTGATCATTTTAATTTTGTTCGTCAATCTATAACAAGAGTAAAACTTTTGGGACAATTTGGATTGATTGTCAGAGTATCCTGTAGAACTGTTTCTTTCCCCAGTGGTGTTGCCGGTTGGTTAAAATGTGATGAGTGAGGTATGGGGGTATTATGGGGTACTCCATGAGCTCTACATATCATTGCATCAATAGTACTCTCCATTTTAGGGCTTTCTTAAATGTGAGACTTCTTAGTTTCAATCTTGATGATGGCCTGCCATTGGGCATATCCTATATCAATTAAAAAGCAATTTAGATGTTGTTCTCTAAATTGTCACAAGATGCTGTTCTCTATGCTCTGTATTTAACATTTTCAAAAACTGTGAGGAAATAGTGAAGGAAATTGTGTATCATTAGATAAATGATATGCTTGTTAATAGAAAATTTTACAAGTATTTTTATCTGGTGCTCTTAGAAAAATAGCAAGCAAGGAAGAATTCATTGAAGTGAAGGACATGAAACTGAAAGGAGAAGTCATATTTATAACAGTCACTGCTTGTATTCTGAACACCATACATGCATTTGTGTCCTGGTAACCATACTCATTGGTTATGTTTTTCTTTCCTTTCTATTTTTCCTTTTCTGACTCTCAACATGGTACATTGAATTAGTCCTCTTTTTGTTGATTTCTTTTTCTATTATTATTATCAATTGTTAACTGTGAAAGTACTGAAAATGATCAACTTAAGGTTCTAATTCAATTGGTTTTCTGGAATTTATTCAGGCATAATTGATCTGTATGTCCATGTAGTTGTTGCCTCTCCTCCCGTCACAACTCCAACAAAGGCGCAATTTTTTGCCTCTCTCTCTCTCTCTCTGTGAAATCTAGGTTTAGGGTTTGGACTAGCGGTTGCGGTGGCTGAAGCGATGGCGTTCTCGACGACGAGCTTCTTTGTGTAGTTTGAAGAAGGGTAAATTTCTATGCATGAGCTTTGCTGCATTAGAAATGGTGATATAATACTCTGTCAACTAGCTTTAACTTATTATTACTATCTCTAGTAGGAACAAGCCGGTTTTGGGATCTACTTTGCAATCTCAATGATGAAATCAAGTAGAATTGGGCAAACTTGGCTCAAATCTGCTCATTTGCATTCATGACAATGCATATCAATATGTTGATACCAAATCTGAAATATCTGGTCTTGTAAAGCATTATTGACAATTTTTTTTTTTAATTGATTGTTTGCAACTAGGTTGAACTCTTGGACAGATTAATTGCTTTTCCAGGACAGTTTATCCCTTTATTCTTTTCTTTTATGATTTTGTGATGAAGTCTTCATATCTTTTGGTTTTATTCTTTTAGTATGATCAAGTGTTGAGGAGAGGAGCATTTAAGACTATGTATGGTTCTTAGACCTATCTTATTCAATTCTCTTCTTGATGATCTTATTAGTTAGTTTCTTAAGTTGATAGTTGTTGGCTCGGTTGTTGATATATATAGATACAAGATAGGTCGTTGGAGTTAGTGGCTTATAATAACATTAGTGGAAGGCCAAGTAGACTGGAGCGGATAGCGACGTTCACGGAGCGGGAGGGAACAATTAGGTTGTGGAGGTGCCGGGGCAACACCCCCACAGTACGGTAAGGGGTATTTTAGGGATTTTCTTAATATATGAGCAGTGGAAAGATATGGGTCATTACTTCTATTAGTGTTGACAAATTTTGTAAAGCATTATCCATAATTTTTTTTTTAAAAAAAATTATTTTACATTTACTAACGTGTTGAATAACATAACATAACATTTACTCAACAAAACTTGATAATAAAACAAACTTCCTTACTAAATTAAGTACTCCGTCAAATATAATAAATCCTAAAAGACCTAGATGAATGAATGCAAAGCTATACCTTACAATCTTGTAGGATGATACTACAAACCCTAATGGAGCCAAGGTTAAAACAGTTGTAGGCCGTGGTGAAACTTCCAAAGCGGTCACATCATGTAGTGTTCTAGACTTCTAGTACCTCCATAGAGTTATTAAGTGAAAATGGTACTATTTATAATGGTTCAGAAAAAGCGTTAGCTAAATCTGCACTATCATCTCAAAATAACTAGTTAATTTGAAACTTTTCTAGAATCACATATAAAGCTTAGCTTTACCTAATAAGTAAGCAATGCGGACTTAACACCCATAAATGACTTTACAAACCACTCAATTTACATTACTAATCTTTCTAATTTGAAACCAGCCGGGTGTTACACATAATTTGGAAGTGCCGATGAATACCGACAAGTTCAACATGAGGCCATTCGGATCGACCTTTTAGTAAATCAATTTAAAAAAAAAAAAAAAAAACTAACGTACAACTTGTGAATTAGCTAGTAGGGCAACCGTATATATGAAGAACAGCTACTCCTAGGCCTTGACATCAAACTGACCAATTCATTTTCTCTGTGTTTCAACCATGAAGGTCTTCAACAAATGTTCTTCCCTTCTTCAACCTCAAAAACTCCACTCTCTTCTTAATCAGCTCTTCATCATCTTTTTAATGTTGCTTCCCCATGCAAAATCAATTTCCTTTAACTTCTCTACTTTCCAAACAAATATGAATAACATAACATTCCAGGGTGATGCATTCATGTACGGAGGATTTCTCTAACTCACAAAGAATCGACTCGACGCCCCCAGCACTCAGAGTACTGTTGGTCGTGCCTCATATGCCGAACCTGTGAGGCTTTGGGATGCCAAGACAGGGAGGCTTACAGACTTCACCACCCACTTCACCTTTGTCATAAACGCCGTTAATATTTCAAAGCATGGTGACGGGCTCTCCTTTATTTCACTATTTCAGTCCAACATCCCTAAAGATTCAAGTGGTGGGTTTCTTGGACTGTTCAATTCGGCAACCGCGTTCAACATGTCTTTGAATCAAATCATTGCAGTTGAGTTTGACACTTTTAGAGGAAACTTCACAAATGATTCTTAAACTATCATGTATTTTGAAGAGATTTTCAAATTTCAAAAACTTTCAATTTTACCCACCGAGCTTTTAATTTGATGCAATTTATCATTTCTGTCAATTTTTGCTGTTAAACCCTAATGGAACCCCTTTAAAAGACCAAATTATCCTTCAATTTTTATTTTTTAAAATAAAAAAGGTTCACGCCGTAGGTCACCTTGTGATTTTTTTTTTTTAATAAAAAAATTGAAATATAGGCTAAATTTGGAATTTGAAAAAGGTCAGGGATATAATGGTCATTATATTACTTTTAACGTTTAAAAACTGATAGAGGGGTATATTGCATCAAATTGAAAGTTCAAAAGGCAAAATTGAGAGTTTTTAAAATTTGAGAGTATCTTCTTAAAACACGTGATAATTTAGGGCAAATACAAATCTTACAAACCTAAATAAGAAATAAACTAGCACACAAATCTTATCAACAAGGAGCGTTCATAGTACTATAATATGATGGTTTAGGAATATGATAAAAAGGAACACACAAATCTTACAAACCTAATTAAATGATTTACTTCTTTAAAGACCATCTTCAAGGCTTGTAGTTATCAAAGGTTCACCGATGTTGACTGATGACGTATGTATACGATACGAAGGAACAAGCATCTTTGTTGGAAGATTTGGTGTTGTTGCATCAAAATTAAGAACATGAATTGCTTGCCTAATGGAAGGCCTAAGACTTCGATCAGGGTGAGCACACCAAAGTCCAACAATCATTAAGCACTCGACTTATTTTTCGTCAAAATCATTTTGCAACTTTCCATCCACGGTAAAAAGAAGATCTCCTCTCCCATAAAGATTCCAAACCCATTAGACCAAGCCTGCGTTAGAATCCTCTTCCATTGGATAACCTGACCTTCTTCCAATAGCAATTTCTAAGGCAACCACCCCAAAGTTATACACATCCGACTCTTTTCTAGCCTTACCCGTGCTTACGTATTCTGGAGCCATGTATCCCAAAGTTTTGACCAATCCGGTTGTTTATGGACCTAGCTTGTGATCCATAAGCCGAGCTAACCCAAAGTCACCAAGCTTTACACCGAAGCTAAGAGTCTAGCATGATATTGCTGGATTTGATATCCCGGTGCACCACACATTGCTCCCATTCTTCATGAAGATAGAGCAACGCGAAGGCCAACCCAAGAGATATCTTGTATCTCACTGCCCAATGGAGAGGAAGGCCAACCCAAGAGATATCTTGTATCTCACTGCCCAATGGAGAGGATTCCTCTTGCCAAAGAGGTGAGTATCGAGGCTACCATTTGGCATATACTCAGACAAGTAGGAACTCACCTTTGTCATGACACCATCCTATGAGTTGTATAAGATTTCGATGCCTCAACCGGCTAATGATTTTCACTTCAGTAATATATTCTTTCTTCCCTTGTTTAGACTTGAGATTTTCTCCACAGCGATTGGCATATCTAAATCAGTAAAATGCCCTTTGTAAACGGCGTCGAACCCTCCTTCACCCAACTTCCTCTCATTTTGAGAAGTTGTATGTAGCTGAAGCAAGCTCGTCATAGGAGAACCTTCTTGGTCCCTCTCCTGGCCTCTTTCTAGGTCGTCATTTGTCGATGTTAAGTTCTGCTTTTTCCTTCTTCTTTCCCTTCCATGTCCACAATATTACAAATGTTATAATTGCCCGGCCCTACTATCAGAACACCAACTGAAACAGTTAGACCAACCACTAATCTCTTCTTTTTCACATTCTTTCCATTTGTTTCCTTAATGTCCAAACTTGAACTGAATTCCCATGATTGAATTGTATGTTTCTCTACATACATACCTGTAGCAGCTACGAATCCAACTGTGACCCACTCAGGAAGAATTCCCATGAGATCAATTTCATAAAAAAGACTTGTATTCTCCCAAATATTAGAGGTCCATTGGTACTTCCAAGAGACACTCAAATTCTTGGTAGAACCATTGTAGGTGATCCATACATCAGCAGTGTCTCCACTGTGCAAGCTGGCATTCCAAGGTGTGTAAACCGCAGAAGAAATTGAGTTGTTGTTAATTCCCACATGCTCAAATGAAGGATCCCATTCAGTGTTGACGAATGAGTCGAACTCAACTACAAGAATTTGGTGCCGAGGATAATCACTGGTTGTGGTGTTGAATAGGCCTAAAAATCCACTAGCTGAATTCGGCGGGATTTCAAACCCAACAGAAGCCAAGAAGAATGCTAGCCCATGGCCATAAGAGGAAGCACCTAGAGTGTCAATAGTGAAGGAGTAATGTGTAGTAAAGTCGGCAAGCCTTCTCGTTTGAGAGTCCTAGAGAGGCACCCTCTTAGCATAAATGGCCCAACCCACTCAGTTTATATAATTAACTTTGTTCATTTCAATGGCTCCAATAGAAGGAACTGCATCTCTTTAATATAGTATGTCGGTGGCAATGGGATCAAAGCTAGTTATTTGGAAAGAAATTGAATAAGCTGTGGGAAGAAGAAGATAGGCAACAAAGGTTGAGAAAAACAATGATCATATTGAAATTGTCATATATTAAGTCTGCCATAGGCCGATATGTATCACAAGCTGTTTAATTAGTTCTTTGAGAAGTCTCCCAAAACCTAAAGAAAGTCTTGATAGCCTTGTGATCACAAGGGCCCATAACGCTAGCTCCAAGCCCTCTTAAAGCATTCACAATAGTCTTGATAGCCTTGTGAAGACAAACAGCAGAAGCCAACGAATAAGTAGCAGGTACGCGATAATGATAATGAAGGCTGAAGCATGCTGATCAACTCAAATATACGTATAGGATAATAACGATATATATCGCAATTGTCAATTGAGAGTTGTAGTTTGTATCAAAGTCAAGAGTTGTATTAATGTCTAATATTCATTCTTTGTAATACTTTAATATATTATAGAAAAATTGATCAAACTATATATGGACTTACACTTTTATATTAATTAAGGTCATGATCGATGTGTTTCAAATCCATGTACGTATATATTATCTCTGATTCTCTGTCACATATTGGTTGTGTCAACGCACAAAGACCAATAGAATTTCGTATATAAAAATAAATATATAAAAACAAAACCTAAAACTTAAACAAAATTTTAAAAATAAAATAAAAAATTGTGGGGGTGGCCTTGCCATTTAGGGGTGGCTCGGCTACCCTATTCGGTCGGTATGGAGCACCAAACCACCTATGTGTCCCAAGGGGGCGGCTGAGTCACCCTCATTCGGCGGGTCTGGGATGGTTTGGCCAAAGGGGATGGTTCTCATCCCCCACTTTCTTTCTTTTTCTTTTTTTGAAGTTTAGTTTTAGTTTTTGTTTATTTAAGTTTTTGGTCTTTATTTTTTTTTTTTTTACATAAGATATTTTTTTTTTACACTTTACCCCGAGGGTATTTTCAAAAGTACTTGTGGTTGAAAAAGTTCACGTGCCACGCACATAACTTGGTTTCCTTCCAAATAGACAGATTTGATGGATGGATGACGTTTTGCCAGCGTAAGTTAGATACATTGTGAGAGTCTTTTTGTTGATTTTTAAACATTAGGTGCCAAAACATAAATGAGTGGATACTTCAAGGGATAAAGTGTATTTTCTAATTATTAATTTTTAAAAATCAAATGAATATAAATGTGCCACATAGACAAAAATGCTAATAAATATTGAACACTTGAAAATGATGATTAGTAGCATCTCTCATTAAATGTTTCGCATTGACACTTGAGCCGAATAATGCTATAAAGCTTCCTAGAATCTTTTTAGAATCATTCTAAATGTGATGTGCCTTTTAGAATTACCGTTGAATTTGAAATGTAATTTATTGACTTTTGATCTATTTGTAATTTTAAAAGTCACATTACATTTGAGATGACTCTAAAAAAACTCTAAAAAATCTTACAACATTACTCCGCTTGAGCCATGTCCTCATCCTTTGCACTCCACCCGCGGACAACATATTGAATAAGTAGTTGTTTACCTCTCATCGGGAAATTTACACCATGACGTTTACATGTCCTTTTTCACTCGCAAGTTTTTCAGTTTTACTGCACCCCAACCACGGACAACATATTGAATAAGAGACAAACGACTAAACATATATATATAAGTGATGTCTAGCTAGCATGATCACCAAAGGTAGATTCCTACTGCTTTAACTTTGAAAAATCGCACCAAAAGCAATTTTTAACTGGTGGATAAATAGTAAAAAGTCATTATTCATGAATAGTAACTTATCTGGAGTGACTATGAATAATAACTTTCTTCAAAATTTTACTATGCTTGTCTTCTTATGTCGACAACTTCAATCGCTGTCCATACCATAAGGGTCTTGGGCATCTTGATAGTAGGGATCTGATTAGAATCCCTTCTTCTTGATTATTTGACTTGATGATAAGGCTTCGGATGATGCTCGAGAATTGTTCTCTACACCTTTTTCGCCAATATATATGAGAAACTTGAATCATTAACTATATTTTCTAACACAATTCATCACCACAAATTCTATTAATGACTATTACAAATGAATAATATATCTTCTTTAAATTAAGATCTAATATATATATATATATATATATATTAAATTGAGGAATGCTGAACTTACTCTCATTTCTTTACACAATTTTTCTACACTCACAAGTGCCTTTTTTTTTTTTTTTTTTTTGACATATCCACACAAGAGGGGGGTGGGGGGAGTATCTGGGTTTTTTTTTTTTTTTTTTTTGACAAGTGCCTTTTAAAACCACTATTGAATCAAAATCTAATAAAGATTCATCTCATATTTAATACTCAATAGTGATTTAAAAAATCACCTACGTTCGGGCGTAGAAAAATTGTGTAAAAAAAATGGGAGTAAGTATAACATTACTCTACTAAATTTGCTTCTTAAAAAAATCATAAACTCCATTAAAAGTGAAACTAGAACTTAAAATAATTAACTTTAATTAAACATATACCTAATACAAAACACTTTCCCTTTTTAAAAATAAAATAAAATAAAACCTAATAGAAATGTTGAAAGAGAAAATGTTCACCAAGCTCAGATCCTAGAAATTTGCTAAATTAATCACTACTTCAAAAACAGAATAAACCCAGATATTCCCCAACAAAGTTGTATATCATCACAGAGTTGCTTCAACAATCACTTTAATCATAAAATCTCAATACCCCCTGTACTAGCTATTTAATCACTTCATATAACACATAATTATTAAGAAACAAGCAAACCCAAAAATGGGAGCTGAAACTGCAAAAAGTAAAGCATTTGAATTTAGAGAAGCATGCATGTGTGGCGAAAAAAATAGGGTTTCCAAACATACTACTAATCCATGTTTGTATAATAACTGCCACAATCACTAAAACGAGAAAAATGCAGCAGCTAGTTAATTAATTTCACAGATTCTGCATGCATGAATGCATCTTCAATAATCTATTATTATGTAATAAATTTTTGTACTTCAGTGTAATATTAGTATCTGATAGGGTTTACGGTTTAAAGAACATTGGCTAAAGAATGGGGACAAAAATACCAAGTATTATCATGCTTGTGTCAATCAAAGGAGGAAAACCAACAAGATTGAGCAGATAGTGGATGAAAGAGGACGATTATGTAATTCGGACTGGGAGATTAAGGAAGCGTTCAAGGGGTATTTTGGTAACTTGTTCTCAACATCCAAACCATCTTGTATGGAGCTGTGCCTGAAAAGTGTTTCTAAGAAGGTGACGCAGGAAATGAATGATCAGTTTCTAAAGCCATGCACATTTGAAGAAGTGAGTGAAGCGGTGGGACATATGGCTGACTTCAAGGCACCGGGTCTCGATGGACTCCCTGCTGAATTCTTCCGTGACAACTAGAGCACCATTGGGCAAGAAGTATTTTCCATTGTGACTGATTTCTTCCTCACGAGCAGATTGGAGGAAGAGGTGAATTTTACTTTCATCTCCTTAATTCCTAAAATTGCAAGTCCCACTAAGGTCTCTGAATTTAGGCCAATTTCACTTTGTAATGTTTTTTTACAAAATTATTTCAAAGACTTTGGCGAATAGACTGAAGATGCTTTTACCTTTTATCATATCTGCCAACCAAAGTGCCTTTATACCAGGTAGATTAATCATTGACAATGTGTTGGTTGCTTATGAGACCTCAGATTCTATGCACACACAAATGTGGGGTAAGACGGGTTATATGACACTTAAGTTGGATATGAGTAAAGCCTATGATAGGGTTGAGTAGGCTTTTCTTGTGGAGGTTATGAGGAAGCTGGGGTTTGCAGAAAAATGGGTGGACCTTATCATGACCTGTGTCTTAACGGTGAAATACTCGGTTTTAATTAATGGGGAACCTTCCGGGAGGATTTGTCCATCTAGAGGGATTAAACAAGGGGACCCTTTATCCCCTTATCTTTTTATTATATGTGTGGAGGCTTTGAGTGCTCAACTATCAAATGCAGAGAGAGTGGGACTATTGAAGGAGGTTCCTACTTCCCCCCAGGGCCCTGAATTAACCACTTATTTTTTTCAAATGACATCCTACTATTTTGCAAGGCCTCACCTACGAAATGGCACCGGTTGGAGGAAATATTGGAATTATATGAGAGGGCTTCTAGGCAAATGCTTAACAGAGAAAAGACTTTTGTGTTCTTTAGTCGCAATGCTTTTGACACGAATAAGGAGATCATTTCGCGGTTGGCAAGCGTTTCGGCGACCCAAAGGTATGATAAGTATCTTGGTTTGCCAGCTTTGGTAGGGAGATTGCGAACAAGGGAATTCCAATTTATAAAAGACCGTGTTAGCAAGATAGTTAATGACTGAATAAAAGACCGTGTTAGCAAGAGAGTTAACGACTGAAAGACGAAGTTCTTATCTCAGGCGGGTAAAGAAGTCCTATTGAAAGCAGTGGTTCAAGTGATACCGACATACAGCATGAGTATGTTCCTATTACCGAAATCTTTGTGTAAGGAGATTAATTCTATTATACAAAGATTTTGGTGGGAACATAAGGAGAATGACAAGAAAATTCACTGGATGAGCTGGGATAAATTGGGGAGATCAAAAGTGTAAGGAGGATTGGGGTTTCAGGATATTGTATGCTTTAACAAAGCTCTCCTTGCCAAACAAGGGTGGAGGATCATTCAAAATCCGGATGGTCTTGTAGCAACTATTCTTAAGGCAAAGTACTTCCCTCATGGGAGCTTTTTGGAGGCGAAAGAAGGTAATAGACAATCGCTGGCATGGAGGAGCATTTTATTGGCAAACAGTTTACTCAAAGAAGGATTATTGTGGAGAATTGGTGATGGAAGATCGGTGAAAATTTGGGGGGATAGATGGTTACCTGGACCGTCTTCTTTTCAAATTCAATCCCCATGTTGAGAGCTGAATATTGATGCAAAGGTAAATTGCTTAATTGATGAATCCATTACCAGCTAGAATACTACCATGGTGAGGGAGCTATTCAATGTTGAAGATGCGGACTTGATTTGCAATCTGGCTATTAGTAAGTATTGGCATAAAGACATTTTATTATGGAGGGGCACCTCAGATGGGAAATTCTCTGTCAATAATGCTTATTTCATGGAGTTGAGTAGAAAACAAAAGGAGCATGGAGAAGCATCTACACCTCCCGAAGAAGAAAATCTATGGAGAGATATTTTGCAACTGAAGGTGACCAATCCAACCAAAACTATTATTTGGAAGGCATACAGTGACATCCTTCCAACTAAAGTTAATTTAGCAAGGAAATGAGCGGTGAAGGATGAGAAATGTGCGATATGCTGTAGGGAGGCTGAATCGACCTCCATGCCTTATGGTTGTGCCCTGCAGCTAAAGATGTTTCGGGTACATGCGGTCCGAAAATCCAAAAAAATGAATTCCTCGTATAGTGATTTTAAAACGGTGTTCACAGACATAATGGGCAGATGTAATGCTTAGGAGGTGATAAGTGCTTAAATATTCATATTTAAGCCCCTTAATTTATATTTGTTATGCCTTTAGTTTATGTTGTTTTGTTCTATTTTACTTTCTTTTTGTGTTTTCTTTGTTTTATAGGTCTTTGGTAGAAAAGAGAGCACTTTGGAAGTTTAGGGCTTAATGGGCAAGAAGTTGGAAAAGCTAGGAGTTGATGAAGAAGGAGATGGAGTCTGAGGATGCGATCGAGCGTAGGAGACCTGCGATCGAACGCACCTGCGTTCGTGCGCAAAAGAAGTAGATCGATCGTCGTGCGAACGATCGCCCCAAGTGCGATCGAGCGCACCTGTGCGTGAAGCTCAATCCAGTCGCAGCCCTGTTTTGGCAGTTTTTGGTTTTAGGGTTTTGGCTAATCCTTGTTGCACAAGGATTTAACCCTACACGTTTTAGGGTTTCTAGAATTCTCTTAGACTTTATAAATAGGCTTGTTAACACAGAAAAACACACACGCTATTTTGGAGAAGAATTTATGGCTTTCAAGGAAGCAATTTTTCGGGTTTATTCTTTTCCTTATTTTATTTTATGAAGATGATTAACATCAATATTATGTGTAACTAAACCGTTCAGTAGGGCTTGATAGAAGCCCTGATTATGTTTATATATTAATTCAATATTGGCGCCTTTGCGATAATTGCATGATAGTATTTAACTTGATTAATACCTGTTTTCATGAATTCCTCATATGTGTCTGCTTGATCAACATATGCATACGGTATGGACTTGTTAATTAGATCAATTTGGATGATCGAGTCCTAGGTTTAACATAAGTAACAAAAGTAATCCACGCCGGGTTCTTGGGTTAATCAATATGGGAAACTAGAAGTATACACCATGCCCTAGGTCTCATGTGGTTGTCGGTTTTCACAGTTCACATGCTTTCCTAGAGAACAACTTAGTATACACCATGTTAAATCCTTTAGGAAAGAAAAGAATTAGAGTATACACTATGCTTAATTCGTTGTTTAGGGAAACCAATAGCTTAAGGAGTATACACCATGCCCTTCAGTTGGCAACCATTAAATACTCGTCATGTAATTAGAGCACTGGCATATTGTTTTATTGTATAAGCATAATTAGTGGTAGAAATCAAAGCCCTGCTATTTATCTTTATTGAATTAAAAACTCAACTTTTCTCTCTTTTATTTTATATAGCGAACTTAGTTCTAAGCTAAATTTACCAATCCATGTGGGATCGATCTTGCATTTACGCACTATACTACACTTTTTGACCTTGTGCACTCGCAAGTAAAACTGCGATTATTTGCCTATTAATTTAGGTAGATAATTTCACAACAGGAGGCTGAATTGTGTGCAGTAGTAGCTAAAGGTATCTGGACAAGGCGCAATGGGGTGGTGTTTGGGGAAGATTTTGTCCATCTAGACACGCTTATTCATGGGGCTACTAATAGCTTGCATCAATTCAGGTTAACAAAGGAGTATAGGGATCTTGAATCTAATCCTAAGATGGAGCTGGAGAATGAGAAATGGAAGAACCCTTCCATTAGCGTGTACAAGGTAAATTGGGATATTGCCATTGATGCTAATATGAAATGCATGGGTTTAGGAGTAATTTTTAGAGATGATAAGGGAAGGGTGTATGCTGCGTTGAGTAAAACATTGGAATCCTTCCAAGAACCTAATTTTGGTGAAGCAATGGGAGCCCGAGGTGCAGTAGAATTCTCCAGGGAGATTGGGTTTCGCGAGATAGTGCTTGAAGGCGACTCGAAGCAAGTGATTGCTGTAATTTCATCCAAGGAGCGGAGTTGGTGCAAGTTTGGACATATTATCGGTGATATCCTTGTCGTGCTACAATCTTTTAGATGCTGGGAGGTTGGGCATGCTAGAAGAACGGCGAATGGAGCATCTCATGGACTTGCTAAGGCAGCAATCAATGATCCAGGAGAAAGGATTTGGCTTGAGGAGATCCCGAGTATCATTTATGATATTGTAACCCTAGAGCAGTTTGGTCTATCTTTTTAGCCCATTGGCTCTAGTTTTTTCAAGAGTGAATAAAATTGATTCCCTTCTTCTTAAAAAAAAAAAAGTATCTGGTAGGTTAATTAACAAGTTACTTAAACCCAATTAACTTGATTAAAGTGGGTCAATTAGCTGCCATTGTGATCATCAGTTAATTAATATCATAAATATTTAGACCTCATTTCTTGAAAACTGATGCCACCAAATTAATTTGTACTATTTTGATTCCACCATGGTTACAATTATTTTAAGGACTTAATTAGATTAAGAGAGCCTCTGTGGTCCAGTTGAGGTGCAAACCCCCCATTTTACAGCACCCAATCCCCACATGACACCTCATCAATTCAACAAAAGTGCAAAAAATGAAAATGAGCTCACCCACATCAAATCAAAATGAGAAATACACAAGTCAAAGAAAGACCCACACAACCAACCATCGCTTGGCTGGAGACCCACAACCACGATGCCTGAGATCCACCGTCGGTTGGCCAGAGACCCACGGCCACAATGCCTGAGACCCACGCAACCAACCACCGGAGACCCAAAGCCACGACACTTGAGATCCACCACCGATTGGCCAGAGACCCACAGCCACAACGCCTGAGACCCGTGCCTGGGTCTCGCCAGGCCCACGCTTGGGTCTGACTAGACCCACGACGTGGGTCTTGCGAGACCCATGCCGTGACCCACACTCAAACCTACCTCAAAAATTCGTTTTTAATGCTAAAAAATTGTTTATAATGCCTCAAACCTCGTTTATAATGCCTCAAAACTCATTTTTTGATTCAAATCTAGAACCTAAAGGGGAAAGGTTAACCCTTTAGGAATTTTCTCACCCTAAAGGCCGAAAAAAATGTTTCCGGCACTGGAAAATCACCTGAGAAGATGACTCACGAGAGAAGGAAGAAGAAGAAAAGAAAAAAGAGAAGGAAGGAAAGGCCATCCTATTGTTGCTTGAAGAAGAAAAGAAAAAAGATAAGGAAGAAGAAGGTGCTGCTTGTGGCGTGGAGAGAAAAGAAAAGAAGAAGAAAAAAAATGAAAGAAATCTAGTGTATTTGGGCTTATGTTATTTTGGTGCAGTTTTTGAGTTTTTGCTGAGGTGTTGGTTTGGAATTGGAGGCTGTAAAATGGGGGGTTTACATAGCGTCCTGACCAAAATTAAATTCTTAGATTAATTGTTTAACTTAGAAATATAAGGATTTATTTTAAACTTATTCTAAATTCTAGGGCAGAAAAATGTAGTTTTCAGCCTTTAAAGAGCATCTCCAGCAAGAGTGACTATTTTAGCCACTCAAAAAACACTTTTCTTTTTTCTTTTTTCATTTTAGCTACTAATTTTTCATTTGAAGGAAAATATATTCCATAAATCATGGAGTAAGCATGTAACATGGGGAGAAAATCAAGGGATTATTAACTTAGTGAAATCAATGACGGGTCTATAGGGGGACCAGGGATGGCCCTAGCCACTCCCCAAGTCCTCCAAAAAAAAAAAAAAAAAATTACATGCCATTGGCTTGCCCCAAAAAATTTTACAAAAAAAATTATATCTCGGTCCCTCTCCATCGAACTTTTGAAGAAACATGAAATTGAAGTTTTTGCTTCATTATTTTCCAAAGGTCTTGAAGCACTGTAAAGCTGTATTCCTTGCAAGGTTACGATATAGAGAAATGTTAGGACTATCTTTTTATCCTTTTAAAGTTAGTGTGACTTTTAAAATCACCATGAAATTTTAGATGAATCATATATGGATTTTGATCAAATGGTGATTTTAAAAGCCACATCAACTTTAGAAGGATAAAAAGATGGTCTCTAGCATTACTCATACGGTATGTATATATAATATAGTAGAAAAATATTTTAATACAATTATTAAGAAAAAAAATCAAATCAATAAATCATAAGCTTGCTATGGTGAGTGAGAAAGCACTATGCCACTTGGCACTTACTAATCAAACAATCATTTAATTGACAACGTCCTTTTAAATTATAAAAAATTGTCAATATTTTTCCAAAAGCCCTCAAATATAAAAATAACTCCAACAAATTTTAAATAATACCTTTATATTTAATTTGAAAAAAAAAAGAGAGAAAGAAATTAAAAAAAAAAAACCCAATCTTTTTCTGTGGAAGACATGTTGATGATCAAAATAGAAGTAGTTCTTCGTGATCATGATTTTAATTTGCTGGGTTTGCCACTACCCAAAGTGTTCAGTAGAAGCTTTTGTGGTGTGGAGATTACAGAGGTTGACATATGTGAGCCAAGTGAGCTTCCTGGTATAATATATGTCCATCTCATATCAAGAAAAAAAGAATTATATGGACTGGCCAGCCTGATTTTCATCACACGCCCTTTCCTTTTTCTTAGGGCGTGATGATACAAACATGGGATTCTCGTGTATACTTGCTTGATGTGCTTAAGGATATTTTATCGTTGTAGGATAGTATTGACAATTTTTTATAGTTTAGACAGACAATATTGTCTTAATTTAAAGTTTGAAGAGACATTATAAATTAAATAACAGTTTGAGAAAAATCTTGAAATATCCAGAAATCTTCTTCTAGAAACACAATTGCAAAAGCTACCAAACAAAACATAGAGAAAGCAGCCCACTTTGGGATGTGGTAACAAGGTATGCCTAACGATCAAGGCCACTGAAAATGAGCATAAGATAATTCACTTAAGTTAGTACGGCCCTAATAAAGGCCCACTGAAATGAACATAACATGCATGCTTCACTTAATTTACTTTATGAAGTAGGAAAAAGTAAGTATTCAAGTGGGAGAATATATTATGTCAATCCACTACAATCATCAATCGTTTTCTATGTCATTGTCAAACCATATTGAGTTTCATCTTCTTTGTTAATTACCATTTTATCTTTTGTTGTGTGTTTTAGAACATTAAATCAAAACTTAATAATGCAATTCAGTTCGGCAAGGTGAACAGTGAAGACGAGGGTTAGGCAACCATATAATTCATCGTTTTAATTAATTAATAGTAAGAGTTTGGTTAATTAGCAGGACATCTTTAAAATCAATCATACTCTTAAGTTTTTTGATTTTTGGCCCTTACTTTCAAATGCTCACTTTTTTTTGGCACATATCGTAGTCTTTAATTTATAAAAAGCAACCAAAATAATTGTTTTTAATAAAAAAATTCTAAAGAACTAAAAAAAAAAAAAAAAAAAATTGGCTGGCCCTCTCTCATAAAATTTCCTAGTTCCGCCCCTGAGTGAAATACGCTTGATTTGTTTAGATTTTATCATTTAATACCAGCAACGGCTCAAAATGCCACCGAGAAGGCCAAGCAGACGTAACAAGATGCATGGGGCACGGCCAAAGACACTGCCCGACCAAAAGGCCAAAGACTGTGTCATGGGCAAGGCTGAACAGTCCAAGGAAAGCATCAAAGAAAATGCAAAGACTGTTAAGAAAAGCATGAACACTATACCAAGAACTGATGATGATTCCTTCTCTCTCTTTTTTTTTTCAGTTGATTTATCTTGCACAAGAAATAACATGTTTTGATTATGATTATCATCTTTCAATCTAGCTAGGTATTTATTGTTCATTTGTTACATGCATGTGCATGCAATTGATCAGTAGCATTCATATGCTCGATCTTCCATGTAACAAATGTAAAATGAAGTATTTCATCAGTTTCCACCAAGGTTGTTGCAGATCTGATCTGGGCATTCAATATATATTGTATGTGTGGATACATACAAATTACAGTCCTGTACCCTGTAGAAATTAAACAAGAAAACCATGAGAGTTTAATTGTGGAGTACTCCCATATATCAATTAATTGGAGGTCTTGTACGCGGAAATAATAAAATAAAATAAACACAAGTGATTTTAATTTAGGCTAATTTTACAATACAAAACGGTCATTATTTATAGAAATGTGGAAAAAATACAAGATGATATGGTTGTTGATAAAATCAAATCATAATTGAATATATATCTGATTTGATTTTATCAATTACAATTAATGCTAATATATTCTCATAATATCAAATATAAATTAATGATTTAGTGATTAAATTTATATTTTCATATTCTTATTAGTTTAAGCTTAATGAAAAAGTGGTAATTTAACAATGGTGTCACTTCCACACTGGCTATGCACGAGCTTTAATTCACAATTCTTTTCAAACCAATATTCTATTAAAGAATTTGAGACAAAAGGGATAGAAAACCGCTTTCGAAGTGTTTCTATTGGTAAACAATCAAAATAACCTCAAAAGCCCTGATCATGGGTCTTTATATATAATATGTATTATATTAAATTAAACCCTAAGCCTAGTAGAACATTGTAATAAGTCGGTTTAACAAAATTTGGCACAACTAGTTTGTAAACTTATAGAAGATTGTGGCTTTAAATTAACTTTTTTTGTTTTTTTTTTTTAATTTAATTGCAAAAATATCAAAGAAATAGTGATTAAGTAAAGTTTGTTTTTAATATATATATATATATATACTGATAATGACAAGGACATATTGTCGTTACCTTTAAATAAATTAAATTGGATCGACGACGACATGTCATTCTTCTTGGTACAAGTAATAATAAAAACAAAAAAACAAAAGTAACGATCCCACCGACAATTATTGCTAAAACATAGAAATTTCAGACCATTTTTTATTTGGCAAGAATTCTACGCACCACATACATTTATTGTCCCTGCAAAAATACATCATTTTGAAATATGCTAGAATGATAGAATCTAATAAAATTCTCGCATTTTGCCCATTAAAATCTTATGCGGCAAAGTGTCATTTGCCATCAACTTAGGCCATGTGTCCTTTCCCACCTGAAATTTTGATGAGAAAAATGTGAGAATTTTATTAGATTCTAGTATTTCTCTTCTTATAATTAATAGGCAACAAATTGCATTTCATGAGTTTTTTCCCTAGAAGTACATCATTCAAATCCAAGCGGTCATGTCATCAAAGCTAGTGGATAGTACTGTTCACGTAACTAGCTCATTGAATGCTCATAAATTTCTTATTGGCAAGGGAAGTGTCTTGATGCTCATAACTTTCTGTCTTTCTTATTGGCAGGGGAATTCCAAGACCCTGTTTATAATAAATTTTCAACAAGATAAAAATAAGATAAAAATACTTTTAAAAATTTGAAAAAAAATAATTTGTAGTATTTTTGTTTTTATTTTAGTTAGGGTAATTTTGTTATTCTGTTAAAATTTGGCATATATTGTCATTGTTTTAATAGTTTGGGAGGTAAATTGTCGCAATTAAAAGTTTTGAGGTAGATTGTCATTGTGGTTGTAATTTAAAGGAGTTAAGTGAACTTTACCCAAAAGAAAATAATGATTAGTATAGAAAAGTGAAAAAAGTTGTATTAAAAAGTTTTTTAAAAAATGTTTTGTAATGATTTTTTTTTATTTAAATAGTAGTAAATTGTAAATGATGTGATATAAAAATGATAATATTTTTATATTGATTTTTTTTTTTGAAAAAAATGAAGTAATTAGTGCGTAGAAGTGGTGTGTTGTTTAACAAATTAACAAGGCCATAATATGCGGCGACGACTAACAAAAATTTTGGAGAAATATGAAGTGGCATCGGGGCAAATGTTGAATAAGGATAAGACATCCCTCTTTTTTAGCCAAAATACTAGTGAAGAGAGACGAAAGGAAATTACTAGGTTGTCAGGACTCCAAGCTACTAAAAAATATGAAAAATACTTGGGGCTCCCAACTCTAGTTGGAAAATCTAGATCAAAGGCTTTCAAGAACATTAAGGACCGGGTGTGGGCTCGTTTGCAAAGTTGGAAAGTTAATTTCCTTTCTCAAGCTGGAAAAGAAGTGTTATTGAAGGCGGTTATTCAAGCCATTCCTACATATTGTATGTCGGTTTTCCTTTTACCGATTACATTATGTAAGGATATCAATAGGCTTATGCAAAAATTTTGGTGGGGACATAAGGAGAATAATTCGAAAATACATTGGATGAGGTGGGAAAAATTGGGTACTTCGAAGAAAAAAGGAGGGTTGGGTTTTAGAGATTTGGTGCTATTCAATAAAGCTCTATTAGCCAAGCAAGTATGGAGACTTTACCAGAATCCGGATTCATTGGTGGCAAAATTTTTTCAAACTAAGTATTATCCTACTTTGACAATTCTAGATGCACAAGTGGGGAAAAGTACGTCTCTAGCATGGAGGAGTGTTCTTTCGGCTAAGGGAATTATCAAACAGGGAGCTATATGGAGGGTAGGAGATGGGAAAGATGTTCGGGTTTGGGATGATTGCTGGCTCCCAACACCAACCTCTCATTCGGTGCAATCCCCACGAGTTAATTCAGAAGCTACTACTATGGTATGTGATCTGATTGATAGGAATTTGGGTGGCTGGAATGTTGTTTTAATAGATGAAATTTTTTTGGCTGATGAGGCAGCAGTGGTTCGTCAGATCCCTCTTAGCCCACTATTTCCTAAAGATAAGTTAATTTGGAGATGTACAGCAAATGGGCAATTTTCGGTGCGGAGTGCATATCATTTGGCAGCTGAAAAACAAGCGGAGGAAAGTGGGGAAGCATCACAACAAGGGAAGGAGAGTGACATTTGGAAGGTTTGCTGGAAACTCAATGTTCCAAATAATGTCAAGATGTTTGTTTGGAGGGCTTGCCATAATCTACTTCCTACTAAAGCCAATTTACTCAAGCGAAAAGTGATTAACTCAGCTTTGTGCCCCATATGCAACCTGGTAGAGGAAACTGTAGAGCATATTGTATGGTCTTGCCCAGCGGCGTCGGATGTTTGGAGTTGTGGGCCTATAAAATTCAGAAGAGTGCATGTTATAATAAAAATTTTGCACATCTGTTTGAAGAACTTATAGGGCGGTATGACTCACAAGAATTGGAAATTTTTGCGGTGGTAGCAAGAAGGATATGGATGCGACGAAATGAACTTGTTCATAGGGGCAGCTTCATGGATCCACACCTTGTGTTCATGATGGCTACATCCGGGTTGGAGGAGTTTCAGAGAATTAATGCCCAAAGGGAGGAGAGAAGTGTAGCTGCAATCCAAAGCCGAGTGGTTACTTGGCAACCACCACCGGGGAACATAGTAAAAGTTAACTGGGACGCTGCCCTTGATCAAGTAAGAAAGTGTGTTGGGCTGGGGTTAATTGCAAGAGATGAAAAAGGCCGGTTTTTGGGAGCATGTGGAATCCATTTGAAAATTGTGGTAGATTCGGCACTTGCAGAAGCTATGGCTGCCCTACATGCAGTGATATTTGCTAAAGAGATGGGCTTTTCACAAGTTTTATTTGAGGGTGATGCTTTAACGATTGTGAAGGCAATAAATTCTAAGGGTTCCTGTGATAGCATTTATGGTCACTTTGTGGAGGATGTGAAAAGATATAAGAGTGATCTATTATTGGCAAGTTTTAGACATGTTGTTAGGGAAGTTAATTCTGTTGCCCATACCCTAGCAAAGCATGCTTGTACCCATGTCACTGATTTTCATTGGTGGCATTCTATTCCATCTTGTATTGGTGGTATTATCAGAAAGGAGGAGTGTACTCCCCTTTCTTGATTTTTTTGCTCGTTGAGCTTGAATAAGATTTAATTATTTCCTCAAAAAAAAAAAAAACAAGGCCATAATATGCTACGTAATTATTTCACCTATCAAAGTAACTTCCTCATTTATATGCCGACCCATGTTTCATGGAGGCCAGGGTCGTAAGTATACTATAATACTGTTCATTCTTTCTAGCTAGATCGATGAAGAAGAAAATATCAAGAGTTTTGGAACCTAGTGGCTAGTGCATGCAAAGTAACAGCCCGACACTAGAAACATGATGTCAGTTATCTACTCGATCTTAACTTCCTAAATGTTCGCAAAAACATATAATTCAATGCACTGCATGTAATAGCATTCTTAATGCACGTACGTGTTTTTCTGTTTCCCTTCCTTTTTTCCTGCGGGCCAGGCGGGTGGGAGGGGAGTTAAAGTTTGAACGTGTTTTTTTAGGTGCTTTTGGAGATATATATATAGCATACTTTTGGCCATCTCATTTTATTATTTTTCTTGCAGGACTGAATATTGATCAGACTCATATATGGAGCAGGAGCCAACAAGAGATTCATCCTCTTCTTCCTCAGTTGCAAGTAATGAACCAAATCAACCAAATTATTATCAAAATCTTACTCAATCTAAAACATCGTTGCTTGGAAGGTATGTTGATGATATATACATAATGAATTCTCTACTCTTTTCTTGTTTATGAAGCTATTTTTAATTAATAAAATGTAGAATAAAGTCTCAAAAGTCTTTAAGTATATATATTGAGTGATTTCTTATTCATCACTATGAGAATAATTGATTTTTGAAGTGTTTCTTGCAAAACTCTCGGTATATATACGTGCATCAAACAGTGATTCTCATGCATCACTATTCAAAGTTTGAAAC
This sequence comes from Carpinus fangiana, assembly GCA_006937295.1. Lineage (NCBI taxonomy): Eukaryota > Viridiplantae > Streptophyta > Magnoliopsida > Fagales > Betulaceae > Carpinus > Carpinus fangiana. The sequence goes on from CM017322.1 coordinate 39,402,855, forward strand.
AAGCTTATATTGATTATCCCATCTCTTTTTTCACTGACAGGTCTCAAGAAATTCAACCCCAAGGATTATTGACTGATCAGGCTGCTGGATCAAGTGGCCTTTATCAAAGTGGAGGCACTTGGAATCAAATTCAATTCTCAACCATACCAATTCAGCAAGTATATATATATATATATTTCTATACCGAGTTTCTTAAAAATAAAAGTCCCATCCACTAGTTACAGTTTTAATTAAGTATAATATTGTTTTCAATAGGGAATGGAGGCTTGCAGCATCAGATCAGCACTTCCTCTTCATGATCAAGAAAAAGGCATGTCAACCAATTACAGTAGGGTATGCTAGCTTATCATACTATATATGAAATCTCATCTCAGTATATCTATACTTGAATGACCTATTTAATGAGTGTTAAAATATTGATTAAATGATTAAATTTACTTCTTTCTTTTAGGATAAGTGATTAATTTCCTTGCTTTCCTTTATATTCTATTATGGTATCAAAGCCTCTTTGACTGACATCATCCATGGCTGACTTTGAAACAACATAATTTTCATACCCCACCCTCCAGAACCCCTTTCAACCATAAGGGTATGGAAAACGAAAATTCCTCCTTACCTAAAATTTCTTGGCCTTTATAGTTGCACCCATATATATATCTAATATCCTAGCCAATTTAGGATTGTACCCTTTTCCTCCCCTCCATCTTAACCTTCCATCACTACTGTCAATATTCCTGAATTTAAAATTTGGTCTAAACAAGATCAAACACTCTTTGAGTGTCCTACTTTCTTCTTTATCTGAAAATATACTTTCTCATGTTATTGGGCTCCCTTCTTCTCCTCGTGGTGTCTAAGTCACGTTGGAAAAGTGATTTTCTTCTCGATCAAAAGCCGCCCGAATTATGCACATTTGCTTTCAACTAGCTGCCAACGAAGGAAAAAGATAAATTGGCTACATCGAGAAAGCCATGATCTCTGATGTTTATGTACTTCAAGGAAGATTTGACCTCTAAAACATAATATAAATGCCAAGTGAGAGAAATAAGAATAACTTTCTTTTTTGTTTTTTAGCAAATAATATCCACCTAGGACTACGAGAACACTAAAAGAATACCAAGTGAGTACTTAACATTGCCCTAAAATAATATCCAACTCATACCTTTCTTATTGATAGTTCTCATTAAATAGACAAATAATAAACTATTAATTACATAATTGGCCATAATAGACCACCCTAATAAGGAAGGAATCTAACTCTATATTGTACTATAAAATTTACGGAAATAAACTCTTTGTTAGACTCTAATACGGTAGAAGGAAATATTAAGTAATTATAATCACGTCATTTCCCTCCCCTCCCCTAACAATTACCTTGTCCCTAAGTAAAAATTTTAAAAACTACTCGTTGAAATCCCTTAAAACACTTCTAAAAATATCTTCTTCTTTTTCTTTTTTCTTTTTGGATAAACTTTGACTTCATTCCATTAGAAAGAAAAAAAAAACATCTAAAGTACAAAAATTCTAAACATAAAGAGCAAACTGCTCTATGGTTACAGTAATATAAATGTTATTGGGGATCTCCTCCATCCATATTTATTCAATTTATTCTCGTGTGGTGTCTGGCTGAATGGGCTAGGACCACGCTTAATAAAGCGGATGTCACTAATTCAAATCTTCTTCCCCTCTTTTGTGTGGACATGTAAAAAAAAAAAAAATCCCTTCAAAAAAAAATCCCGCATCCCTAAATCCCTGCAGAATTTTATTGCACATAACATCCCCATGGATTCCGCAATCACTGGCTCGGTGTAAGCCTCCCTGGTTTGGCTCAAGGCTGCACAGACTAGCCCCTTAAATCCCTTACAATTACCCCAATACCCATTCGTTTTTGCTTCAAACACAATGCCATATCCTTGTTGGCCTTATATCGGCAACAAGGGGGAAGTTTCCACTGTACCGAAACTTCAACACCTAAATTAGGACCTAGGCCATCCACCTTCTCCAATGACTACCAGAATTGTTGCGCCAGGTTCCCTGCCTCTTTAGCAACGTAGTTAGGATGGCTAAAATCACCCCATGTACTACTGTATTCCGTTTGTTCCATATGCTCCTAGCTGTGATGGCAAATAGATCCATGTTTTCTCTGTTGCACTGGTGCAACAAATATTCAAAAATATCAGTGAATCCCACTGCCTCACACATGCTTTTTGAAACGTACGTCCACTTGCGCCCCGCAAACCCCCCCCCCCCCCCACACACACACACACATCCCTTGCTGCTGGTTCACTGTAGCAGAAGCGACATAGCTCATCTTTCACAATACCTCGTCTGAGAAGATTACTCTTAGTGGGGAGGATATCACCAGAAGCCCGCCACAAAAATACCTTCGTTGGATTTGGAATCTGTAACTTCCAAATAGACTTCCATATAACAGTATATCCCCATTTTTGTGACCCTTCCCCATGCATGGAACCTATCCTCTCATTTTCAAGATAATACGCGCTTCTCACCGTGAATTCCCCTGTATTCGTGGCTTGCCAAATCATCTTATCTGGGTTTTTGTACCGACTCAAGGGTTTTTGTATGAACTCAAGGGGAGGCTACAAATAAGCTCCGCTTCTGCTTCCCAAAAATCATTTTGAATGAGTAAGAAACCGTAAATACTTTAAATATAATAACAACACACATGTAAACTACATGCTATTCTTTTTTCTTTTCTTTTTTGTAAAGAAACAACCATAATTAATTCATGACAACAAAACTGCATGAGCATGTTTTTATGTTTGTACAAGCCCAAACCTTTTTTTTTTTCAATTGCTTATATATTTTTCTTCAAGACAAATTAATTGAGCTTGTTTAACAAATATTTTCAGCAAAGAACGTAGAGTAATATTGTAAATATTAGCCAATATGAAGTGGGAGAGCCATCGTTGAGGATGGTTAGGGTGCCCTGACTAATGTCCTTCTAGGTGTTTATTATCACAATTTTTATTTTATTTTTTTTTTTCTCTTTTCTTGTCAAGTAAATTTTAGAAGAAATTCACTGGATTTTCACTTCATTTTTCTATATACATTATAACATTAAATTGTAAATGAAAATGGCATGGGAAAAGGGCATTCCGCGAAGGTCAAATATTCAGCAAACTAGTAGGATTTTACAAGGTCAAGGCACTCCTAGTGCCTCAACCTCAAGGTATAGTTCATATATATCATTGTGATAATATTATTTAATATTTACTGGAATCATTGGTTCTATATCATTGTCCTGAAATTTTGATGTGAAATCTACAAACAGACCAAAGTCGATTAAGAACGGAGTTTATGATCCAATTTATAAAGTAATTGGTTTGCCTATGGATCCCCATTTACGCATGTTTGTTGGCTTCTTGCAAGAGGTGACCATAGTAATTATTGTTTACATTATTACATATTTTCCAAGTTAGCATACAATTATATTATTAAGGAATTTATATGTTCTTTTCCTTGTAGCAGGCCTGCAATGAACAACTTAGAGAATCAAATTGATCAAGGAGCTTCCTATCTTATCTACAACCCTCACAAACTCACTTATCTAATTATCAATATATATATATATATATATTGAGAGAAACCTACATATGGATTGTAGCTTTATTAAATTTGTACTTCAAGTTTGATCAAGTTATTTGTATTTCCATGTCTATGCTCGAGGATAATGTATGCTTCTTTTATGGTTATTAGAATGGTGGTTTCCCAATTAGCTACTAGTTAGCTATATTGTTATAATTGCCAATAACCTTACCAAATTGGTCAAAACTTGATTTGGAGGTGCATCTGCATACAATCCATATCATTATTGTTTGTGCTTGCTTTAGTAAATCAGCAAGCCTTTTTATATTATTGACTCATTTGTTTGCCTATTAAAAATTTAGTACTATATTTTCCGCTATGAGATACTCATATATCTCTAATGTCATAACATCACGTGGAAATTGGAGGTTTCTGCTTACGATTTTGCTAGTTCAAATATCGGAACGTTACAATTAATATTTGTAAAGAGAATTGGAAACTCCATTTAGATTATAACATAATAACCTCAACGATTTGTCATGATCAGGAGAAGCAAGTAAGCTTTGGGTTGATATGTTGGTATAAGAGCGAAGGTAGTTTCATGCATCGAACGGACCATGTGAATCATCATTCTTTTATAACACTGTCATAAAAATGATATACGTGCATAAAAATTTATAACAGTTATACATTTACTCTAAATCCTGAGAAGCTTCTGAATTCAGATGTCAAGTGCATGTTACTTTGGTGTATTTATGGCTGAAACATATTTATAGGTGAACATCACTGAGCATTGAATGATCACATGTAGCATTATGGGAACACTCTCTTCAAAAAGGAATCCAAACCCTTTGTCAAAATACAAAGCGAAAATGAAATTTTTCCTTATTTTAAATTTAATGGAAATGATTATTCTGAAGCTCAGGCCTAATTGTTTCAATGGGATTTACAAAACTTATATTTATGTACAAGGTGAGATTTATTCTCACATGGTGCATAAGGATAATCATGTAATTAAATCAGTACCTCAAGGAAAAAAGGTAACGAACAAAGTAATAGTACATAGACTTTAGTTCAACTACAGAATGATTACATGGAGTGGTAATATGTAATATGTCATAATCAATAAATACATGATAGGAATTAATTGATTTAATTAAAGTACTTAATTATTAGAGTTCAGTCACAATTATTTAGTAGAATTAATTGTAGTTAATAGTGTCGCGTGACATGTCAGGGTAGACAGGGTCATGTGCCTATTGGAGTTAACAATATTTTTTCTTTTAGGTCCCTCTTTGAGCTAATGTAAATTGAATGTTTAATCTTTAAGCTGATGTATTGATTTATTTGGGTTGTTTTACTTTAATAAAACATGGGCTAAGAGATTATAATCTAAGTGGCTGGAGAGAAATTTGGCTCAGTGGATTTAATCCAAAAGGCTTAAGCATAGATAAACGAGCATTGGGCTCAAGGGATAAAAACCCAAGCCCCAAGCCCATGCATGTTGGCAACAAGAACTGGGCTTGGGTTGCTGTCTCTAGAGGCAGGGGGAGTAATTATTCTCCCTACATGTATTAATTTCCAACTTCTGTTAAGATCCCAGATCTATAAATAATGTGTCATTGAGAAGCAAACCTCACTGAGCCACTCCTCACAGTACCCCGATTCTCTTATAAATACAAGTCTCGTGTATTGGGCAAATATTAAGAAATAAGAGTAAAATATAGTCCTTTAAACTTTAACTTGTGAATATAAGTCATAGGCTGAATCACGTAAATTTATTGTGTTTATTTTTCTTCATTCTACTTTGTCTTTATTTTTCTATATATGATGTTCTTTCTTTCATAAGCAACTGAATTAACTGGAAGACTTGTAAAGTTGCTCCGAAAGCTTTGGAAGGCAGAAACTTGAAAGCAACTTTATGAATGGCCGGTTGAGGAAATTTTGGAAACCTTAATTAAACAAGCTTTATGGGCATTACGTCACAATCAACTGTCATAATTGTTTCTTTAATTCTAAAAAGATTTTATTTTATCTAATGGTGTTTTTCTATCCGCGCAATTCGTTCATTTCCATGGATGTACTTATCAAGAGGTAAGGGTGTTCAGGAGGGACGGTTATAATCGTATCGCTAATCGTTAATCGTTTATAATCGCGTTTTAATAACCGCTAACTGCTAATCGTTTTGTAAAGCAGTTATTAAAAACCGTTAACCGCCTAGGGTGGTTGTGGTTAACGGTTTTAGGGGTATGAAAAAGCGGTTATAACCACTAACCGCCTTTATTTATATATAATTATATAAAAATATATATTAATTATTTATATTAATTAAATATAAAAAAAAATCCAAAACGATGCCGTTTTGGTTGGAGAATAGGTTTCATCTTATTCTCCCGAAGCTGCAGCTCCTCATTCAGACATTCACACAAGGCATTTAATAGATTTGGGCATTATGACTATGTATGTGAAATAAGCCCAAAAAATAGCAAGTTTTTCAGCCAATTTGGCAGAATTTAAGCCCAAAAAATATGATAAAATAAGCTCAAAATATATGAAAAATGAAGGCTCAACCAAAAGCCAATTTTTAAAAAATCGGTTATGACCGCTTGTTAGCGGTTTGAATAACCACTAACCACCGGTTATAAAATAACCGTTAACCGCCTAGGCAGAAACGGTTGCAGTTATTAAAAATTCGATAACCGCCTAAAGCGGAGGCGATTGCGGTTATTACAAATAACCGATGGTTATATCCGCTTGAACACCCCTATCAAGAGGTGTTAGTGCACAACTTTTCATTTCCAATATATATAAACTTGGATTCTATATAGGACAGAAGAAAGCCAAACGAAAGTGTTTTTTTAGCAATCCAAGAATCAATATGAGATGAAATTTTTTCAAGCAAACTACCACAATCATTGGCTGTTAACTTCCTTGAGATTAAAGGGACGTCCCAATGGTACCTGACAGGAAGTTGAGATTGAAGCTCCCCATTGTATTCAACTGAGGATCCAGCTTCCATGCGGTAGTTTTCACTACCTACCGCATGACTCTACCATTTTGAGCATTGAAAAAGTGTGTAGGTTTTAAAAAAATTAATAAAAAAACTCATTAACAATTATTATTATTTTTTGTAAAAAAAAAAAACTAAAAATAAAAATGGAATTTGGCCAAGGGAGTGGCCGAAGCCACCTCCCATGACCGGTCTAGGGGTGGACGAGCCACCTCATGGCCTTTGGGGTGGTCCGGCCACCCAAAAGAGGCAAAATAATAATAATAATTTGGGGCTACCCCTGTTTAGCTTAGGGGTGGTTTCGGCCATCCCTTATGAACAATATAGGAGAGGCTAAGCCACCCCAAAATCAAACCCCATTCAATTTTTTTTTTCTTTTTTTTTTTTCTTTTCTTTTGGCCTTTTGAGGGTGGCCGGACCATCCCAAGGGCCATGATGGTGGTTCGTCCACCCCTAAAACGGCCATGGGGTGGCTGTAGCCACTCCTCTGGGCAAAATGGGGTGGCTGTCCCCTTTGATTTTGATTTTGATTTTGATTTTGATTTTGATTTTTTTTTTTTTTGCAGTTTATTTTTTTAAAATATTTTTAGTTTTTAATATTTTTAATTATTGATTTTTTTAATTATTTTTATATTTAACGAATTTATATTCTTTTTTAGAAAAAAAAGAACTATTTTTTTATTGCCCAAAACGACCTTGTTTTAGGCAACAGAGTAATTTTCATTATCGCATATTCGCATAGAAGCGGGATCCTTCAACTAAAATCAGAAACACCCGCAACAAATACAGAGCTGATCTCTAGGTTTCTCTGAGTATCTCTGAGAAGGCTATAGGTGAGGTTTAGGGCAAAAACGATTGGAAGGCAAGATGAACAGAATGCAAGGAAGTACCACGCTCTCAGAAGGGGAACAGTTGGGAATAGATGTGGAGGATTGTGAGGTTGCTGAAGCCAAAAAACAGAGTAACAATTGTCTGATAGGCAAAATTTGGGTGGGGAAACGTGTGAACAAAGAAGGTTTTATCAATGTATTCAAGCGAATATGGCGAACAGAAGGAGAGGTTATTTTCAAGGAGATCCAACCCAATGTGTGGATGTTCGATTTTAGTTTAGAGACAGACAAGCTGAAGGTTTTGAAAGGCCGCCCATGGTCTTTTGATAGGTTCATCATCGCCCTGTTGGACTTTGATGGCAGCATTCCGGCCTCCCAGTGGAACTTTACGACTTCACCTTTCTGGATTCAGATTCACGACTTGCCGTTGATCTGCATGACGAAGGCGATTGGAAGCAAAATTGGACACTTGTTGGGAGTTTTGGAGGCAGTAGATATCGCAGGGGAAGGGGTTGAATGGGAAAGTGTAATGCGCATACGTGTAATAATTAATATCCAAAAACCATTGGAGAGGGGGAGGTCTCTAACCATTGCAGGAAAAACACATTGGGTGAGCTTCAAGTATGAAAATTTACCCGTCTTTTGCTTCAATTGCGGTAGAATTGCACATGGAGAAAACGGATGCCCAGTTCGTTTGCGCTTAGATCAAAAGAAAGAGTGGGGAGTGTGGCTTAGGGCGAAAAAATTCAAACGGCAGGGAGCAAGCAGGGGTGCTGGGCGACAGAAGTTGGATCTGCATTTTTTCGGTGACTCGAGCTTGGGCGGCGAAGTGTAGACAGAAATGGAAGGATCCGTGTTTGGGGGAAACCCTAAGCCAGATCATCACCAATACAAGGTAAGTGCCATAAACCGAATTAATTTTGCTTATACCTTGCCGAAATCAGTTGTGGGTGGAGTTAATATAGGAAAGAATGATTTTATCTCATCAACGGGTTTGGAGGGATCTGCGGTAGACCTACAAGGCAGGGAGCATCAAGGTAATGAAAGGGGAAAGACGGGGATGAGTGATATTAAGAGGGTTTCGGATCAGTCTAGCTGGGCTCAACAAGTAGTAACCGGGCCATTGAAAGATTTGGGCCCTTTTTCAATAGCTAGGCCGGCTGGGGAATTACAACCCCTTAGTGGTAAAGAGGCGAGAGGCCTTCCTAGCTCGAAATTGAGTGAAATCGTGACTCACAATGGAGGATTATCGGCCCAGATTGCAGCAGCTGTAGACCCTAGGGGAAAAATGGTGGGCCAGCACGAAAATGACGTGAATTACATGGACTCAACAGAACAAAAACTGGAGGAAAAATTCGAAGGTAAAGATGCAGTCAATTCTAATAAAACAGAGATGGAGAGGGGGAATAAAACTAAAAGAAAAGTGGGAGAACAGGATTTTCAGGAACACAATAAAAATACTCTCAAGATGTGGAAGAAAGTAGAACGAAGTGGTGAGGGGGAGAATAATTCAGAAGGCTCAATTCATGGATTATTGGGAAAAAGGAAAGGAGAATTAGAAGAGTTGAGTGGTGATGACCAAAGGCACCTCAAAATTCATAAATGGGAAGATTATTTAGAAGAGGAGTCTGATTTTGAAGAGGATATGGCAGAGGCTGCATTGCAGCCCCGCCAACAACCATGAGTCTTATTAGTTGGAATTACCGGGGGCTTGGGAACCATTGGACAGTTCGGGACCTTTACCAACTGGTAAAGGAAAAAGAGACCCAACTTTTTGTTTCTCATGGAAACAAAAAGAAATAAAATAAAGATGGAAGTGATCCGGAGCCAGCTCGGCTATGCTGGTATGTTTGTAGTAGACCCGGTGGGAAAGAGCGGCGGGTTAGCTTTATTGTGGAAAGAAGTGGAAGAAATAGAAATTCAGAATTACTCCCGGCGCCACATTAATGCAATAGTGACAAACTTGACCACTGGAGTCCAATGGAAACTAACCGGATTTTACGGCCATCCGGAATGGAATAAACGGAAGGAATCATGGGATTTGTTACAACACTTACAGTCCTATTCTCCCATGGCCTGGCTGTGTATAGGCGATTTTAATGAAATAGTCGAGCAAAGTGAAAAATGGGGTGCTAATCTAAGACGAGAAGGGCAAATGGAACAGTTCCGGCAGGCGCTAGAAAAGTGCAGACTTAGTGACCTCGGATATACGGGACCAAGGTTCACATGGACTAACTGTCAACCAAATGGAAATTTTATAAAAGTCAGACTCGACAAAGCGGTGGCTAATATGCAATGGTGTCAGTTGTTCATAGGGGCTAGTGTTCAGGTTTTAGCGGCACGTTCCTCAGACCATAAACCGCTTATGTTAGCAATGGATTCGGATATACAAGAGAATGGTAAGAGCAGAAAAGGGTTTAAGTTTGAAATGAGTTGGACGTTAGAAGAGGATTATCAGCAAATAGTTAAGGAGGCTTGGAATGCGTTTCCAAATGACAATACATGATCTAAGCTATCTAAGTGCAGAAAAAGTCTCCTTCGGTGGTTTAAAGCAAAATTTGGCAATAATGTTGTCCTCATTAAACAGAAAACTAAAGAGTTGGAAGTGCTTCAACGAAATGAAGGTCCGGCAAACTGTGAAGAAATTAAAAAATTAAATGGGGAAACCGAGGTGTTGTTGGAACAAGAAGATTTGTGGTGGAAACAACGGGCAAAACAGAATTGGTATAGACATGGAGACCGCAATACTCAATATTTTCATGCTTGGGCAAATCAACGAAGGAGAATTAATAGAATTCAAAAGATTCGCGACACAGACGGACGGGAATGGCAGCACCCAAGTGAGGTTCCTCAAGTTTTCCTACACTATTATCAAGAGTTGTTTAATTCATGGGTGTACAGGAGATTGAGACTTGCCTAGCTGGATTGGAATGCCGTGTAACTGCAGAGATGAATCAGGCATTGTGTCGTGAATTTACTGAATTAGACGTTGATGATGCGCTAAAGCAGATGCAACCCATGAAGTCACCAGGACCCGACGGATTCAGCGCTGGATTTTTTCAATGGTCATGGACTACTGTAAGGGGTGAGGTATGTAAAACTGTGCTTGATTTTTTAAATTATGGAATTTTTGATAATTCGTTAAATGATACAAACATTGTCTTAATTCCTAAACTGAAAAGTCCGGTCAGTGTTACTGATTTCCGGCCAATTAGTCTGTGCAATGTCTTATATAAGATTATTGCAAAAGTTTTGGCAAACCGAATGAAAACAGTTTTACCCCATATTATATCTCACAATCAAAGTGCTTTCATACCTGGTAGACATATTACTGATAATATTATTGTAGCGTATGAAGCTTTCCATACTATGGCAAATCGTTTGAAAGGGAAACAGGGATTTATGGCTCTGAAGCTCGACATGAGTAAGGCGTATGACCGGGTAGAGTGGAATTTTTTGGAGGCAATTATGCACAAAATCGGCTTTGTAGATAAGTGGGTTCGGTTGATTATGACACGTGTCCGCACGGTAACATATGCGGTGCTTATTAATGGTCAAACATACGGGCAGATTAATCCTTCGCGTGGTATAAGACAAGGTGACCCTCTATCTCCATATTTATTTTTAATTTGTGTTGAGGGTTTAAGCCATTTGTTGCAAAAAGCAGAATTAGATCATTCTCTAACTGGTTTGGCAGTAGCAAGAGGAGGACCAAGGATCAATCATCTTTTCTTTGCCGATGACAATGTCCTCTTCTGTAAAGCTAGTCCCCAGGAATGGGAAAATGTCCAATCAATTTTGGAATTATATGAAAACGCCTTAGGACAAAAGCTAAATAGGGAAAAGACATCATTATTGTTTAACAAGAATACACCGCAAACTGTTAAAAACAATATTGCTTCCATGGTTGGGGTATCTCCAACAAATTGTTTTGAGAAGTACTTAGGTTTACCGTCTATGGTGGGTAAATCCCGAGTGGCATCCTTTACGAGTATTAAAGGGCGCATTTGGGATAGAATAAACGGGTGGAAAGAGAAGTTCCTATCTCATGCAGGGAAAGAAGTCTTAATGAAAGCTGTGCTTCAAGCAATACCCACTTATACCATGAGTGTGTTCAAATTACCTAAATCACTGTGTCAAGGGATTAATTCCTTGTTCTCGAAATTTTGGTGGGGTCAGCAAAACAATAGTTCAAAAATTGCATGGATGAGATAGAGTAAGATGGGTTTGGCAAAACAGAAAGGCGGTTTAGGGTATCGTGACTTGGAGCTTTTTAACAAGGCTTTGGTAGCTAAACAAGGGTGGAGAATAATGCAAAATGAAGGGAGTTTGGTGGCACAAGTCCTTAAAAAGAAGTATTTCTCCAAGGAGTCTTTTCTTATGTCTCGACTGGGGAGCAATCCCTCATATGTATGGAGAAGTATCTAGGGAGCCAAAGATTTAGTGCAAGCTGGAATGTTATGGAGGGTAGGGGACGGCAATTCAATTAAGATTTGGGGCGACAAGTGGATTGATTCTACTCACTCGGGTATGATTCAATCCCCAGTGCGGATCCTGGAAGAACATGCCAAAGTAAGGGAGTTAATTGATGTCTCAACCAAGTGGTGGAATTATGAACTGATAAGAGAAATCTTTCCAGAAGATGAGGCTAAACGTATATGCAATATGGTTGTGAGTCCACTAGGTCAAAAAGATCAAATTGTTTGGGCAGGTACGAAGAATGGAATTTTCACGGTTCGTAGCGCATATCATAGGGCAAAGGAAATATCCTTGGCAGATGAAGGTGAAAGTTCAAACGAAGGGCGAAAGGAAAGAATGTGGCAGATATTATGGAAGATTAACTGTCCAAGAGTGGTACATCTATTTCTGTGGAAGGTCTGCAACAACATACTACCTACCAAAGCAAATCTGGCTAGACGAGGTGTCACTCATGACGATAAATGTCCAATTTGCAAACTGGAGAGAGAAACCGTCGGCCACAATCTATGGAGCTGCCAAGCGGCCAAAGATGTATGGTTGGAATGTCCATTGAGAATTCAAAAAAGTCCGTGCGATGAGGATGATTTTTCGAATATATTCAAGCGCTTAGTGGAGCGTCTAACGGCGGAGGATTTGAGGATATTGGCTTTTGTTGCAAGACAGATTTGGTTTCAGCGCAATGGGGTTGTATTCAATGAGGTTTTCAAATCTCCGAAGGAAATTATTCAAGCTGCTTATAGTCAGTTGGATCAATACGACAAAGCAACAATCAAAAGGAGCAAAGACGAATCCATTAGTGTGACTAAATCTGGTATAGGGCGTTGGACTAAACCACCATGTGGAGTCATAAAAATCAATTGGGATGCTGCGATGGACACTCTTACAGGCACGGCAGGTTTGGGTACGATAGCAAGAGACTATGAAGGAAGGGTGGTGGCCATGTCCAGTTCAACTCGACCGCACATCAACCATCCTACAACGGCAGAAACTTTAGCAGCTTGGCAAGCGGTGGTCTTAGGAATGCAGCTGGGAGCAACTTATTTGGAGTTGGAGGGCGATGCTTTGGAGGTGGTTCAAGGACTCAACCAAGTTGAAGACTGTTGGGGACGAGATGGACCCGTTTTGAACGATATAAAGACGTTGTTCCAGAGTTTTAACACATGGCAAGTCAAGCATGTCCGACGGGAGGTCAATGGTGCTGCTCATAGTTTAGCTAGGTTGGCTTTATTGAATGGGAATGACCATACATGGCATGATAATTTTCCTTTGTTAGTGATGAATATTGTAAGTGCGGATCAAGCTTCATGATTTTTCTTAATAAAGTTCGTTATTTATTTCAAAAAAAATAAAAATACAAAGCTAATCTTTGAGGGATTGGCTGAAAGCCCAGATAAAGCTGCAAACGTCTGTAACAAAAAACTTGATGGCCCAAAATGAATGACGCTTAGTGGGCTAAAATTCACTAATGCACTCTCCTAATACCAGGCCCATAATTTATGTTTTCTGTTTTCTTTTAAAAAATAATTGACTATCACATTTTCCATTTTGGAAAAGGTCAAAAAATGCTACATCAAGGTTTAGATTTATGAGAACGGTCTTCATCTGGCTTAAGAATATTGCCGTGCCCGCAGGACGGTGTAGAAATAGGCATATATATATGATGGAGATATTCAAATGTAATTAATGTCAGTCCGATCAATATTTTAAGGACATTTAAAAAAGAGTAATTTTAAATACTCGATTCTCATTTTGGTAGGGGTGTAAAGGCGGGCGGTTAAATAACCGCCCGCTAACCGCTATAACCGCTAACCGTTTTACCGCTTAACCTCTAACCGCTAACCGTTATAACCGCCTAGCGATTAGCGGTTAGCGGTTATTGGGTTTAATAACCGTAACTGCTAACCACTTTTTATATAATATATTTTGATAATTATAATTATAATAATATTTATAGATATAACTTAATTGATATAATTTAATCAATTGATCATTAATGATTAAATCACATAATCAATTGATTATTAAATCATTTGATTATATAATAACAAATTATATATATATATATATAATATGACATAATTCATAAGTCATAAGTCTACAAGTTAATTATATGATTCATATTATTCATGTATAATGATAGTATGATACTTACAATTAAATTAAATAATGTGTTACCTATAACCACAATTGAATCAAAGCATTATTAGATACTTTATACTTAAAAAACATATATCACATTATCTTAGATTTTTAGATCTAAGATAATTTTATTATATTAATATGAATTGTGATTTGTGAGATAATATGATCATATAATTTAAATATGAGTGTATGACCATTAAATCATTAGGAATTTAGGACTTAAGAGTCTGAGCATTATCATTAGATAATAAGTTCAATTAAAAAAAGAAAAAAGACTATAAGTAAATATGATAATAATTTAAATCATTAATCATATGATCTAATTTAATGAGATCATATGATTATATAATATCAAAGACATAAGTTTGTAATTGAATAAAATATTTTTGAAACTGTATATATTTATATCTTCTAGCATTTATTTATTTAATTTTTCCACATATATATATTGTCTATTTTATATTAATAATAATAAGAATGAATTTCACATCAAAACGTCAGTTAGAGAAAAACACATTAAGGGTTAGGGTATGGATTTTCATCTTATTCTCTTCTCCTTCCCTATCTCACTCACTCTGTCGGCCGTCCCTCTCTACAGACTCTACCTCTGGACCATCTCTCTCTCATCGCCACTTTTTCTCTGACTCTCTCTATCTCGCGGTTTTAATGTTTTATTTGAATTATTTAATATTTTATTTGAACATTTTTTTTATATGCTGTGTTGAACTTTTTTTATATGTTTTATTGAACTTTTTTTATATTTTTTTATATGTTGTGTTGAACTTTGTTTATATATATATATATATATATATATTTTAAGTTAACTGAACTTATGATTTAATATTTAAGGATTTTTTTAAAAAAAATTTAAAGTAGGTCAAATATTTTTTATTTTTCAATATGAGATCTTTTTATATTAATTTGGCCTAAGAAGACACTAAAAATACAAAAAAAACAAATGAGAGTGAAAAATACTATAGTGCTTTAAAAAAGCCGAAAAAGGCCCAAAAAGCCAAATTTTAAAAAAGCGGTTATAGCGGGCGGTTAACTATTTTACTAACCACTAACCGCCGATTAACCGCTAACCGCCGATTAACCACTAACCGCTATCCGCTAACCGCCTAGCGGATGCGGTTAGTGAAATTTAATAATCGCTAAGGCGGTTACGGTTAGCGGTTTTTGCCAATAACCGCTAACCGTAACCACCTTTACACCCCTACGTTTGGGTCTCATAAAAAGTCTGAAATTAAAGACAGTACTATTGTAAGTGCACTTACAAGTATTAAATCTAACATTAAGAAAACACAAAGAAAAATAATAGTTAATATACCTAAATGGACCATAGCCAATTAATTTAGATTTTTGAGTTAAAGTGGTGTTTAACTATGTATATTAATGCACTTTTGATAAAAACTCAAAAACCGCTTTATCTTCTAGCTGGTGGCTAAAACTTAATCACCAATATCATAATACAAACTGAAAGTTCAGGTGTCATTTCCAAGCAATTACTCGCTTCAAACTTGCCCTTTCTCTCTCTCTCTCTCTCTCTCTCTCCCCGCCTCCCAATTGCCATGGCCAGCTCTTTCATGGACATACCTTTGTTGCCTCTCTGCTTCTTCCTTCTGCTTCTTCCTACCGCTTGTTCAGTTTCCTTCCAAATAACTCGCTTTGACCCCATTGCCACCGATATACTATATTATGGAGCCGCTATTCCTGTGCATTGGATGATCACATGTAGCATTATAGGAATACTCTCTTCAAGAAGGAATTCAAATCATTTGTCAAAGAACAAAGTGATAATGAATATTTCCCTTGTTTAAAATTTAATGGAAATGATTATTCTAAACCTAAGGCCTAATTGTTTTAGTAGGATTTACGAAACCTATATATATGTACAAGGTGAGATTTATTCTCACATGGTGCATAAGGATAATCATTTAATTAAATCAGTTACTCAAGAAAAAAGAAGGTAGTGAACACGGTGACAATACATGGACTTTACTCTTTAGTTCAACTATGGAATGATTCCATGGAGGGGTAATATGTGATATGTAATAATCAATAGGTACGTTATAGGAATTAATTGATTTAATTAAAGTACTTATTAGAGTTTAGTCACAATTATTTAGTGGAACTAATTATAATTAATAGTGTCGGTGACATGTTAGTTCCAATAGGGCCATGACCATGTCTATGTAGATAGGGTCATGGGCCTATTGGAGTTAACAATATTTTTTCTTTTAGGTCCTTCTTTGAGCTAATGTAAATTGACTATTTAATCTTTGAATGGGAGGTTTTTAATCTTGGCCGTAGATTAAGAATAATTGGAGACGCCTTGGTACTATTGTTCCACATGATATATATGGAAGTCGAGGTTGTCGAGCCTTAGTGGAACACAGATTTGAATTCCTCCGAATTTCATTAAAATTTGAACATATCCCAACCTTAGATAGGTGGTGGGCTTTACACCTTAGGATCTGGCTTACATACTGTTATTAAAATAATAGCATATATGTTGTGGTTAAAGCAACGGTTGAGATTGAATAAAGTTGACTTTTTTTTTAAAAGCTTTTAATAAGAGAGAGAAAATAAAAAGAGATTTTGAAATATTCAATCTTAACCATTGCTTTTTTTTTTTTTTTTTTGATATGTCCACACAAGAGAAAGGGGAAGGGGGATTCGAACTAGTGACCTCCGTTTCATGAAACGTGGTCTACAGCTGATTGAACTACTTATTGGGACTTAACCATTGCTTTTACTACAACATACATGTTGTTATTTTAATAATAGCATGTAAGCCGGATCCTACACCCTAAGCTGCCGGGCAGATGGACTCCAAAGTCTTCTCTCTCTATAGTGACATTTTGGCAGCTTATTTATAGTAAATCCTCTATAGCAACATGATTAGATTTTACGTCATATAGCCAATTTTTTTTTTTTTTTTTTTTTTTTCTCTCATGACGTTCCTCAGAACAATTGCATTAAAAATTCCTTTTGTAATCTCTTATAATCATATTTGATAATGTGATTTGATTACTACACTTATTTAAGTACCCCAATTCTCTTACAAATAGGAGTCTCGTGCATTGTATAAATATAGTCATTGGAGCTTTAACTTGTGAATATAAGCTAGACTGAACCACATAAAATTCATTGCGTTTATTTTTCTTCATTCCACTTTGTCTTTATTTTTCTATCTGATTTTCTTTCTTTCAAAAGCAACTTGGAAGACTTGTGAATTTGCTTTGAAAGCTTTGGAAGGCAGAAATTTGAAAGCAACTTTATGAATGGTCTACCGAGTCTTAGATGGAATTTTGGAAACCTTTAAACACGCTTTCTAGATATTAAGTCATAATCACGCGTCTTGCCAAAGGAATATTTATTCAACACACTTTAATAAAAGGAAAATGCTAGGGGTTCTCCCCGTAGGTTCTCCTAGCGTTCTCCTAGTCTTACGTAAAACATGATTTAAGAAAAAATAAAATTGTAATGGCCTCACCACCGGTTTTTTTAGACATTAGCACTAAATTTGAGGCATTAGCACCAAATTTGTGAGGCATTAGCATCAAAATTGAGGCATTAACATCAAATTTAGGATAATCAAATCAATTTTGAATGATATCATCCCTAAAGGGTTAACCTTCCACCCTTAGGTTTTAGTTTTGAATCCAAAAACAAGTTTTAATGTATTAGAACCTAATTATTAACTTATAAAAATTAATCTATTAGCAAAAAAATGGTACTAGAATTTCATTTTTTCTTAAATTATGTTTTACGTAAGACTGGGAGAACGGCAGGAGAACACTACTGGAAGAACCCCTACCAAACCCCTAAATAAAATATGTATCCTCTGAGATGTTTGGATTAATGTTTGTGTTCCTAAATTAGTAAAATGAGAGTTAATAACTATTAAGAACTTTAAAAAAAGAGTCTCTCACATATTGAAGGACAATTGATATTTATTAGACTGGGTCAAAAGAAAAAAAAAAAAAAATCAAACTAATTTAGAAGAAATTTATTAAGCTCTTTTGACGGGCAAAACAGTCGATGCTGCTGGCCGCAGCCTTGGACTAATGTCCCTTTAACTTGTCAAAGGGGCATTAGTAGGGCATGCAAGCCAATTAATGTTATAAGGTTCGATCAAAGGGTCGTAAGTTCATGTGCCACTTAATGTTCCTGTTCATCCCTTCTAGCTCCTTGTCTCTCTTTCCCAAGCCATGGCCACCATTTTATACAGCATATTCAAGCTACCACTCTTCTTAATATTGCTTTTTCTTCTTCCCTCTGCAAATTCAGTTTCTTTCAAAATATCTCGCTTTGAACCCAACGCGTCCAACATACAATATCATGGAGAAGCTGCACCTTCTTATGGAGCCATTGAGATGAACAAAGCCAGTTCTACTTTCGGTGTTGGCTGGGCCACCTATGCAGAGAGGGTGCCACTCTGGGACTCAAATACTGGAAACGTCTCCGACTTCACAACTCATTTCACCTTCATTATTGACACCCTAGGCAGAAATACTTATAGTGATGGTCTTGCATTCTTCCTGGCTCCTGCTGGGTTTGAAATCCCACCGAATTCAAGAGCTGAATATCTAGGCCTATTCAACAGCACAACCACGTATTCATCTCAGAACCAAATTGTTCTTGTTGAGTTCGATTCTTGCGCTAACCATGAATGGGATCCTCCGGTTGAGCATGTGGGAATTAACAGCAACTCAATTGCTTCTGCCGTTTACACACCTTGGAATGCCAGCTTCCACAGTGGAGACATTGCTGATGTATGGATCACCTACAATGCTTCTACCAAGAATTTGAGCGTCTCTTGGTCCTACCAAAGGACTTCTAGTTCTCAGGAGGATACCAGTCTTTCCTACCCTATTGATCTCTCCAAGGTTCTGCCTGAGTATGTCACAATTGGATTTTCAGCTGCATTTGGTCCTGTTGCAGAAAAACATACGCTTCTGTCATGGGGATTCAACTCAAGCTTGGACATAAAAGGGACAAGTGGAAAGAAAGAAAAAAATACAAGATTAATCATGGGTTTCGCAGCTTCTAGTAGTGTTTTGATAGTTGGGTCAATTATAGCATTTGCAATATTCTGGGGGCATAAGCAAAAGAGAAGAGTAACAGCGCAAAAGAGAGGAGAAACAAGAGAGACGATGAACTTAGCATCGATAAATGGCGACCTAGAAAGAGGAGCAGGGCCAAGAAGGTTCTCGTATAACGAGCTTGTTTCAGCTACCTACAACTTCTCAAATGAAAGGAAGTTGGGCGAGGGAGGTTTCGGTGCGGTTTACAAGGGGTATTTAATTGATTTAGACATACCAATCGCTGTGAAGAAAATCTCAAGAGGATCTAAACAAGGGAAGAAAGAATACATCACCGAGGTGAAGATCATTAGCCGGCTGAGGCACCGAAATCTTGTGCAACTCATAGGATGGTGCCATGACAGAGGTGAGTTCGTACTTGTCTACGAATTTATGCCAAATGGTAGCCTTGATGCTCACCTCTTTAGGAAGAGGAGTCTAATCCCTTGGGCAATGAGATACAAGATATCTCTTGGGTTGGCCTTCGCGTTGCTTTATCTTCATGAAGAGTGGGAGAAATGTGTGGTGCATCGGGATATCAAATCCAGCAACATCATGCTAGACTCTAGTTTCAATGTCAAGCTTGGTGACTTTGGGTTAGCTCGGCTTATGGATCACGAGCTAGGTCCTCAGACAACCGGATTGGCCGGAACTTTAGGATACATGGCTCCAGAATATATAAGTACGGGTAGGGCTAGTAAAGAGTCTGACGTGTATAGCTTTGGGGTAGTTGCCTTAGAAATTGCTACTGGAAGAAGGTCAGGTTATCCCATAGAAGATGATTCCAACGCAGGATTGGTTCAGTGGGTTTGGAATCTTTATGGGAGAGGAGATCTTCTTTTGGCCATGGATGAGAAGTTGCAAAATGATTTTGACGAAAAAAAAGTAGAGTGCTTGATGATTGTTGGACTTTGGTGTGCTCACCCTGATCGAAATCTGAGGCCCTCCATTAGGCAAGCAATTAGCGTTCTTAATTTTGATGCAACAACGCCAAATCTTCCAACACAGATGCCTGTTCCCATATATCCTATACACATAGCATCAGTCAGTTCTAGTGGACATTCCATAACTACAAGCCTTCATGAGGGTCGTTGACATTATTTCTTTGGTTTTAAAAATTGCTTATATTGTCTCGCTATTTGATGCAGAGAGCAGAGCCCCACCCATGAGAGAGTCCTAGTTCGGGCATTATTTCAATAATGTTTTAGTTTATCTTTATCTTTTATTTGTTGCGAGTTGAAGTTTATGTTTTTGTTATCATATAATTAGTTACTCATTCTCTTTTATTTTAATTCCATAGAATATGTAGTCTATAAATATTGATGTACGTAATCCATGAGTTAGAGAAAGTTGAATGATAATTGAGAATTTGTTTCCAGTTTTCCTGGTGTGACTTCAGACTTTTCTGGTGTGACTCCAGATTTACCAGGTCTCACAGTACTCTTTGAAGAGGTGTTAATACGTACAACTTTTCATTTCCAATACTTAATTAATGGCAATTATAATATCTTGAATGGATGCATTTATGCGACATGAGAATGGTCTTCTCCAGTGTCGTGTAGAAAAAGAATAATATAATTTATAGTAAGAAATAATAGGGAAGCTATAGACTCTCCTGATATTTCTTAAACCAATAGAACATCCAATGCAATGAAACCAAAAGTGTTACTCCAAATTTAGGGTACTTACTTTTGCTTTTTTAAACATGATTTTAATATAAAAATGTTTTCTATTTGTTCCCAAAAGATAGCTCAATCGGCTGGGATCACGTCTAATAAAGCGAAGTTTACTAGTTCGAATCCCCCCTCTCCCCTCTTGTGCGGACATGTAAAAAAAAAATGTTTTCTATTTTCTCTCTCTTTCCTATATAATTTCTTTGAAAGAATATTTAAATGGTTTTTCTTTTCTTTTTTTTTCCTAGCATTTATTTGAAAAAAAATATTTAAACAATACAGAAAAAAGATAAGGAGAACTATTGTGGATCGTTTATTTAAATATAGAGGTAAAAAGTAGTTTTGTTTCCTAAATTTAAGAAAATGTAAATGAAGCTGCTGCTATACATATAGTTCTACTCTTAATCCTACATTACCTAGCCAAGGAGTAAGAGTAGTGTACTCTTAAACATCGATGGGTTTTCTTAGTGGGTCTAGATTCTGAGCCTCTCTAGTATCCAAAAAAATAATAATAATAATTGTCACCCATTGGAACGCATGAGCCAGGTTGCCCTTAAGGGCCCTAACATTGAACCTATAGCATCAGTTAGCTCTAGTGCACCTTTGATCACCCGAAGCCTTCACGAGGATCGTTGAACTTGTTTCTTTACTTCTAAAAACTGATTATTATATATATAGTCTATAATTGGCTGTCTATTTGTGAGATTTGTTGAGTTCTATACACTACAAAAAAATAGAGGTTTGGTGATGGTTTTTTTGTGATGGTTTAGAGCGAAAAACTGTCACTACAAAGGTTTGTAGTGACGGTTTCAAATAGTAGCTAAACAATGGTAGGAAAATGGTAGAAAGTGTCGGTTTAGGGAAAACCGACACTAATTAGTGTCAGTTTGTCCAAACCAACACCTTTTAAAAGGTGTCGGTTTAAAAACCATCACCTTAAAAGAGGTGTTGATTTTTTTAAAAACCATCACCTTTTAAAATGTGTCGATTTTTTTTTCAAAACTGTCACTTTTTAAAAGGTGTCGATTTTGTAAAAAAAAACCATCACCTTTTAAAATATATCGGTTTTTTAAAAAACCATCACTAATTAAAATATGTCGGTTTTTTAAAAAACCATCACTAGATTTTTTTAATATTTTTTTTTCAATTTTTTTTTCCCAGCTTCTTGCACAATGCAAGAAGTTGGCCAATTGCCCATCTTAAACATAATTGGAATTCTATAAACGCAAAATTTTCAGCCATTTTGTTCTAAGTTCATACATTACATCACTTTTCTGTTTCTCAATACTCAACAGACGAATTAAAAAAAAAAATCCAGACAAAAATAGGAAGAAAATAAAGAACTTCACTAGTTTAATGCAATTAAAACAATAAATCATTACACTTGAGAGATTGCCAAGATGATCCAATTATTTCGTGTCCCTGACATTTAAGGGTCTCTACAAGGCATCAATCCCTTTCATAATCTTGATTTTGAACAAAATTACAAAATATTTGAATACATGAGAAACTAACATAACAACAAGAGACGAGATTGGAGTCTAGAGAATATGCGTGATCAATTCACAAGAACATTACACTGCCATCTCTTGAGCCTCCTCTGCTTCTTATCATCATCATATGACTGTAAGAAGAAAACATCATCATCGGTAAGATAACAAAATCCAGCAAAACATTCTTCACATAATTAAAAGAGGCATTAGTTTATCATCTAAATAATCGTACAAGAAATCTTAGACATTTCCCATCTTGAACCAATAGGTTTTATTTTTTAAGCCAACCAATGTTAGACAACGTAGTATTTCAAGGATATGAGTCACTTTATTCAAGCATTAAGGTGATCAATATATAAATAAAGACTTATCTTTTTTCTTTTCAATTAAGGCAAGCTATGATGTGGGAACTTCCCAAAACCAATCCCATACCAGTTTCCCCCATATCCAAACACTGGTTGTAGTTAAACATGTTTTTTCATCTTTACCTGTGTACTTTGAAAATGAGGAAGCCGAACTCTGTTGGAGCCATCAGCTAAAAATTTACAGGGTAATCAATTACCATAGCAAAAAAGTCATCGGTGACCTGCAAACATATATAGCAAAAATGCATGTAAAAACAGTTTCTATTGTTACTTCCAATCTACCATAAATTCTAACTTGTAATAGTTCTGTCTCAAATAGAACATAAAACACTAGAACTCAACCCTTGAGAATCAGAGATTCATAATTTATAAAATAAGAAGAATGTGACATGAAAATGAAATGTATCTTCCTAACAAGAACCATCATTCATTCTACAGAATTACAGAACTTACAACAGTTAACATGAAACTGCAATTTTGCCTATTTTGTACTAATGAATACAAGATGATTGATCATGACATCAAATAAAAAATCACAATTGCCCCTTTTAGAAGAGTGAATTAAACCTAGCATAGCAACTGATTTTATAAAGAAGCCATAATATTTTCAAGGCACGACAAAATTCACAATTGTTCTTCTCATTTGACATTGCAGGGCAAAAGACAACACACACACTCACTTAACTCAATTCAGCCTTAATTCTAATTCAATTAAGACATAATTACTATACAAGGAAAGAGTAAAATAATATTGTAGAACATTAAGCAATAGTAATATGATAGTTTTATCTACACGTTAGTATAGAAAAAATATAATACTACATGATATCTCTCATTGGTTTACTACTCAGCAGTTTTATCCATGAAAGAGAAAAACTTGTCAAGTTAAAATTTTCAAGACAATAGGGATATATACGTACTTTATGATGAACTACAAGAAATGTGCGTAGCTCCATTCATCATAAGGCCTACTTCATCATCTGCAGTTGCAACTCCATCACCTGCATATATATATTATTTGATCCCTTAAGTAACAGCTATTAAACAAATGCAACCTATTTTTTAGGAAGATGAGAAAATATTGAGCTAATTAATAAATTTATTTTGTATTTCTGCAATTTTCTTAACTCTTTTTGTTGATATTATATATTCAATGATCGAATTGCTAAAGAATTTCTAAAGATATATAGAAGTGTATTAATTAGAAAAGTAGTAAGATTTTCAAAACATAGCACTCAAATAAAAATGATTCTTGTAGGCAGAGAACAATCCTGATTATAGTCCAGCAGGAATAAAAATAGAGGAAAGCACAGATGGATATGAATAAACAAAGAAAACTAGATATTACAAATGCAATGGAATACATAGAAAACAAGAAAAATCATATATATGACAGGTAAATGACACTATTTAATTAGAAGAAATATGCTCTGTTTCTTTCAACAAAAAATTGTTGATGGACAATATTCTCCTCTATTAAGGAGCATCATTTCCCATGTTCCTGTATATCCTCCTCTGTTACCCAACATTTTTAGGAGACCAATTGGTGATTTCGACCAAGAAGAGAAAATTCATTTGAAAATCAGTATCTTACATGTAAATTATTTTACTGGAGTTAGATATTACACCATCAAATATCTCAAAGGGAAGCAAATGGAGTTAGAAAATAACAAGCATAAAAACAAAGACAGAGGCAATTATTAAATCAGTACAAACCTTTCTTTCATTCACTTGATCAGCATGTCCATCTTGTGCAAAAAATGCCAAAATCAAGTTCCCAAGAAATGCTCCAACGTCAAAACCCATAGGCCCATAGAAGGCAAATTCTGGATCTATAACTTGAGTTGACTCACAAGTAACCATGACAAAACTAGTGTGGAGATCTCCATGTATAAGAGCCTGTGCTCTCTCACCAAACCTACAGGAAAGCCAACTCTTCAATATCATAAGACACTGGAAAGTGGAAACAATATAAAAAGAAAACAACAAGAAAGAAAGAAAGAAAGAACAATACTTAGATTTCAACTCAGCAACTTCAATCTTCAAAACATTATCCTCCCAAACAGCCTCAGCATCACGATCAAGATAAGGGGCAGTCTAATGATTATATTGAGAAACCTTGTACGGGTCAGAAAAAACAACCTACGCAGTGTGCTTGCATAACTCTGTGTTCCCACAAAATTCTGCATAGAGCAAGCACGAATCATATATATAAGTACGAATCACCACTACAAACAAATTAAAGAACCAATATAAATCATCACATGCATTATGCATACCAGAACATTTGTGCTCCGTGGTGGAACGATAAAGGAGGGATGTAAAGAATACAAAAAAATAAAAAAATAAATTGGATGACCATATGGTTGATTACAAAGAAATAACTCTATAGATTAGTAGCCAACATGCTTGACATAAACAAAAGAACTAAAAGAATAAAAAGAACAATCCTCACTTCATACCAAAACACCAATTCAATTTCATTAATCTTATCTAAACGCATATCCACATAATGAAACTCATTCACAGCAAAAGCCAATCACATTCACATATTACCATGAATCATAACAGGAAATGCCTCAGAATCTCCAGCAACTTGGAAGACTTGCATTGCTTTGAAAGCTTCGGAAGGCAGACACAATTGAAAACAATGCCCTATCGAATCTTTGAAAATGAGAACCAGTCCGGTTGGTGCAGCTAGCTGAGAGAGAGAGAGAGAGAGAGAGAGAGAGAAGTCTTGCTTGGGCAGCAGTTCAAGCCTTCAAGGTCGTCAAAAAGATATTTTGCCATTTCTAGGTATTACGTCACAATTTGTTTTCGGTCAAAAGCAAAAAATCACGCACCTTGTCTATTAAATATATTATGGAGGGCAGAAGAATGAGAGAGAGAAGAAGACTGTAGAAATTGTAAGAAGAAGACAGAGTCAGATCAATTCGGCACATCCACGAGCTCAAATTGTGGCGCCACAAGTCAAAGAGGAAACTCTAGAAAAAATATCTGGATTAGGCTCTATTGATGGTCAAAACAAGCAATGCTGCTGGCCTCAGCCCATAAAAAGGTGGTTGGCTAATACTCAACCAAATGTCATCAATAAACCATTAATTCCTTGATTTTGTGTGTTGTTTGATTAGTTTTTGGGTTTGAATGGTATCCTTGTTTTTCAGCTGTTAATGCATTGGTCTTCATTTTTGGGTTCGAATGGTATCCTTGTTTTTAAGCTGTTAATGCATTGGTTTGGGAATGAAGACCAATGCATTAACAGCTGGATGTGTCCCATGAGGCTTAACAGAAACTGATATTAAATATTCAATCCAATAGCTCTCCAACTTTGTCTCCCTGTTCGGTTCTCCTTGTCTTTCTTTCCCAATTAGCCATGGCCACCATTTTCTACAAGCTACCACTCTTCTTTTTGCTTTTTCTTCTTCCCTCTGCAAATTCAGTTTCTTTCCAAATATCTAGCTTTGAATCCAACGTATCCAACATACAATATCATGGAGATGCTGTACCTTCTTTTGGAGCCATTGAGATTGTTGGGTCATTAATCAACTCTACAGAACCGGCCCAACATCTTACTGGGCCCAATGAAAGCCCACGTCATCAGAGCCCAAGAGTATCTCGAGCCTCGAGGGCCCAAGAGCATCTCAGGCCTCGAGAACCCGAGAGCGCCTCGAGCATCCGAGAATGCCTCAGGCATCGATCATCCGAGAACGTCTCGGGCCTCGATCATCCGATACCTTCGACACTTTGAGTCTAAGACTTCCAAAGCCCTGAAATCTAGGGATCAGGGGATTGAATTCATAAGACTCGATCTTATCCATCTAATTCAAATGCCAAGCACCTGAAATCACGGAATTAGATACATTATCTACAGGAATTCGAAATTCAAACGTCATAACAACCAAATCCTATCTTGATCTCATCAGATCTTGAAACGGATAAACTACTCAAATTCCTCGATAACAAACTGCCTCGCAGAACATCAGGGAAGAGTCAGTCACTGGTTAGAGGACTACCACTCCATGCCTATATAATACAAGTCACTACCACAAATTCTGGTAACGCAACTCTAGCACTCTTTACGCTTTTGCCGTTTTCTCATTACTCTCAGAAAAATACTGACTTAGGCATCGGAGTAGCCCCGCCGGCTCACCCCCGGTCTCTTCGATCCTATTGTTTTCTTCATTGTGCAAGTGAGTTCGTACCTGGAGCACTTGAACCAGGGACCCAACAAGCATGCCACGTCATCAATCGAAAAACTGTGCATCAACAGTTTGGCGTCGTCTGTGGGAAACGTAGATTCTTCAATCACTTCTCATTCATACAAAAATTCGACATGGTGAATACACGCTCTTCACACCCGCCGCATCCTCGTCTGGTGCAACCGCCCCCTAGCGCCCCTGGGGGATCCAATAGTCCAGAGTTGGAGGACTTTTTAAGAAACATGGCAGAATCAATGGAGGTTCTCAGGAAGCAGAACGAGGAGCTCAACACTCGGCTCACATTGGCTGAGGCACGGAGCAGCCAGAAGGAAAGGGAGCGCGAAGAACGTCGTGAGAAGGAAAGGCATGATAGAATTCGCAGGGAAAAGCGGCCTGTTAATCCTCACCAAGAGGATAACGGGAGCATGGTTCAAGGGGATCGTCGAACGATCCAAGACGAGGAACACTACGACAAGTCTCAGGGGGTGGAAACTGAGAATGGTGGATCACGCCAAGAAAGGTCTCGGCACGAGAAGTCTCATGAAGAAAGGTCTCGCCGAGATAGGCGCGAAGGAGAGAAATCTCATCGATCGAGACGACATCATGACAAGTCCCACCATGACGAAACTCAGCACAGCCTCCAAGAGACAAAGATGAAGGATCTGGAGGATAAGTACGCTAGGATTCTCCGCCGAATTGATGGAGAGGATCCGCATCTCACGGCATGGGACATGCTAGAGGATGAGAGCCTCCCATTCACTGAGCGGGTCAAAACGTATCCTATGCCTGACAAATTCAAAATGCCTCAGATAAAGAAGTATGACGGGAGTGGAGATCCGCAGGCTCACTTGGAAGCATTTCGAGAACATCTCATCTTGCATGGTACTCCCGACGAGATAGCATGCAGGGCTTTCCCCCTAACTCTGAAGGGAGTAGCGAAAGATTGGTTCACTAAACTCCCCCCGAAGTCAGTGGGCACCTTCAAAGAGCTAGGACGCTTGTCCCTAACGCAGTTTCTTGCGACGCGGAAGAGGAAGAAAAGCGTCACTTGCTTGTTAACTCTCCGCCAGGGACGAGAGGAGTCCCTGAAAGACTTCATGCTTCGCTTTAACAAAGAGAAGCTCGAAGTAGATAGCCCAAACGATAAAACAATGCTCAACGTACTAATGCAAGGTGTAAGCGCCGAAGGGCCATTAATGGCAGAAATTGGGAGGAAAAATACCCAAAAGGTTACCCTCTCCCAATTCATAAAGCTGACCGAGGAGTTCATTCATCAGGAAGAATTGGTTGGAACTCTCCTTAAGGCCCAGACACTGGAAGAGCAGTCCAAGCAGGAAGGCAAAAAGCCCTAAGTGACACCTAAGCCAAAGAAAGAAAAGAATTCCCTAAAAGGGGAAAAGAAACCGGGACCTCCTTTCGTAAAAAGTGAACCTCGAAAGACAGAGCGCCCAAGGTTCCAGCTAGAAACCTTCACCCCCTTAAACGCCAACTTCACCGAAATGTTCATGGCCATAAAGGGGGATCCAGCATTCAAGTGGCCACCAAAGATGAGAGCAGAACCCTTCAGGAGAGATCCAAATAAGTTTTGTGAATACCATAATGATCATGGGCATTTGATAGAGGATTGTATTTCTCTTCGACGGGAAATTGAGACCTTTGTGCGAAATGGGAAGCTGGTCAGATTCCTTGCGCAAGAACAGGTTCGAGAAGCGAATCAACAAGGACACCAGCCAGCAGAAGGCAATCGAGAAGGCCTCGGACATGCTGGACAAAGGCAACAAGACCAGAATCCGAGAGAGGACAGGTATAATCGAGAAGGGGAGCAGAGGCCTCTCCGGAATCAGGAAGTAGTCCGAGAAATCCATACCATCTCAGGCGGAATTACCGGTGGTGGGGAGTCTAACTCAGCTAGGAAGGCGTACGTGAGAAGTATGCATGGCGAGGTATTTTCCCTACACCGACCTACGAAGACAGCAAAAACAGATTCTGTGGTGTTATCTTTTTCGGAGGAGGAGGCTCGAGGGGTTGTAATGCCCCATGATGACGCTTTAGTGGTAACCTTGACAGTTGCCAACCACGGAATCCATCGAATTCTGGTAGATAACAGGAGCTCTGCTGATATTTTGTATTGGCCAGCTTTTCAACAGATGGGAATTGATCGCGACAGGACCAAACCATTCGGGTCTCCGCTAGTTGGATTTGGCGGGGAGGTAGTGTACCCTATAGGGATCATTCCCTTACCGGTAACAGCAGGAACCGCACCGAGGCTGTCCACGGTGATGGTGTGATGGTGGATTTCTTGGTGATCGACCAACCCTCCGCCTACAACGCAATCGTGGGTCGACCGGCATTGAATAAGTTAAAGGCCGCTACCTCAACTTATCACCTTATGATAAAGTTTCCAACGGAGGAAGGGGTTGGGGTCGTACGAGGCGATCAACTTGCAGCACGGAAGTGTTACAACACTTCCATGAAGAAGGTCTCGGGCCCAACCACGCTCACTGTGGCCTCGGTGTCCGAGGCCAAGGGAGAACCAGCAGAGCCGCTCGAGGAGGTGTCGGTAGGAGAAGGAAGAGTCCTGCAGATAGGAACGTGTCTGCCCCTAGAAGCTCGAGAAGGCCTCATGGATTTCCTCCAAAGAAATCTGGAGGTATTCGCTTGGTCGCATGAAGACATGCCCGAAATTAGCCCCGAGGAGATAGTCCATGTGTTAAATGTGGACCCTGACATGAAGCCGATAAAACAGAAGAGAAGAAAATTCGCACCCGAAAGGGTCGAGGCCGTAGCCGTGGAAGTAGAGAAGCTCTTAAAGGCGCAATTCATCCAAAAGGTCTATTATCCCGATTGGTTGGCCAATGTAGTCCTAGTGAAAAAATCAAACGAAAAATGGAGGATGTGCGTAGATTTCACCGACCTTAACAAAGCTTGTCCCAAAGATAGCTTCCCTCTCCCACGCATCGACGCGCTGGTTGACTCTACCTCAGGGTACGAACTACTCAGTTTTATGGACGCCTTTTCTGGTTACAATCAGATCCTCATGCACCCAGAAGATCGGGTAAAAACTGCATTCATCACTGATCGAGGCCTTTACTGTTATAAGGTCATGCCTTTCGGTTTGAAGAACGCAGGCGCCACATACCAGCCGCTTGTGAACAAGATGTTCCAAGCTCAAACTGGAAGAAACATGGAGGTGTATGTGGACGACATGCTGGTAAAAAGCATGGAGTCTGTTGGCCACATCCACGACCTCCAAGAAGCGTTCGAAACACTGAAGGCGTACAAAATGAAGTTGAATCTTGCTAAGTGTGCATTCGGGGTATCCTCCAGGAAGTTCTTAAGCTACATGGTCTCGAACAGAGGAATCGAGGCCAATCCCGAGAAAATTCACGCTATACTAGAGATGCAGTCCCCTAAAACTACGAAACAACTTCAACAGTTGACTGGAAGGCTAGCGGCCCTGAATCGATTTATTTCTCGGTCCACTGACAAATGCCTTCCTTTCTTCATGATCTTAAGGAAGGCCTTTGAGTGGTCTAGTGAGTGCGAGGAAGCTTTTTCTCAGCTAAAAAAATATCTGACGAGCTCTCCTCTGATGAGTCGGACGATCCCAGGTGAGGTATTATACCTATACTTGGCTGTCTCTCCCACATCAATCAGTGCAGCTCTGATCAGAGAAGATGAGGGAGTATAGAAACCTGTATATTTTGTAAGCAAGGCGCTACACGGCGCGGAGGAGAGATACCCTCAAATCGAGAAGTTGGCATTTGCTCTCATTATGGCCTCGAGGAAGCTTCGGCCATACTTTCAATCTCACACCATCCGAGTCCTCACGGAATACCCGCTCAGAAAAGTAATGCAAAAGCTGGATATATCAGGAAGACTGGCAAATTGGGCTATTGAATTGGGACAATTTGACCTCGATTACGTCCCGAGGAATGCTATCAAAGGCCAGGCCCTCGCGGATTTTCTAGCTGAATTTACGAACCTGCCGGAAGTAGAAGATTCGGAGATGAAAAGAAAGTGGATCATCTATGTGGACGGTTCATCGGAAAAGAAGAATGGAGGAGTCGGGATAGTGCTCATCACTCCGGAGGGGGAAGAATTGAATGGATCCTTGAGATTGGAATTCAGAACCACCAACAATGAAGCCGAATATGAAGCTGTCATAGCAGGCCTCGAATTGGCCCTCGAACTCGGAGCTGAATCCGTGGAGGTGCGGAGCGACTCTCAAGTCATTGTGGGCCACATCCGAGGAGAATTTGAAGCAAAGGGGGAAAAGATGAAGAAGTATCTGGCGAAGGTACAAGGCATGCAAAGTTCTTTCCAAAGGTTCGCCATCACCAAGATCCCCCGTGCGGATAACGAGAAGGCAGACCGCTTGGCCCGCATGGCCTCTGCAGAATACACTGAAGCTGAGGAAAACGCCGAATACATCAAAAGCCTAAGACAATCCTCAATATCCGACGAGGCCTCGATTGTAACATCAATCGAGGAGGCCTCGGATTGGAGAAAGCCAATTATCGACTACTTACAGAAAGGGAGTCTACCATCCGAGAAGAGGACGGCCATGCAGTTGAGGATGAGGGCTGGAAGGTTCACAATGGTTAACGGCGCGCTCTACAAGAGAGGGTTCACACTACCTCTCCTAAAATGTGTTTCTCCCGAGGAAGGAAACTATATCCTCCGAGAAATTCATGAAGGAATATGCGGAAACCATTCAGGTGCACGAGTGCTAGCACACAAGGAGGTAAGAGCGGGGTTCTATTGGCCTAACATGAGCAAAAACTCTACAGAAATTGTCAGAGATTGTGACAAGTGCCAAAGATTTGCGAACGTCACCAAACAGCCCCCGGAAGAGTTGAGTTCAATTTCTTCTCCTTGGCCCTTCTCACAATGGGGGGTCGATATAGTGGGACCGTTGCCCCGAGGAAAGGGGGTGTTCGATTTGCAGTAGTAGCAGTGGACTATTTTACTAAATGGGCAGAAGTGGAGCCCCTAATAAACATAACGGCCAAAAGCATCGAACGATTCCTATGGAAGAATGTAGTCTGCCGCTACAGTGTGCCTCATGCATTTGTCACTGACAACGAAAAGCAGTTCGACTGCGAACCATTCCGAAAGTGGTGTGCCGAACTTCACATAAGAAACTACTTCTCGTCTCCGGGGCATCCTCAAGCAAACGGGCAAGTAGAGGCTACCAATAAAACTATTTTCAAACTTTTGAAAAAAAAGTTGGATAGCAGGAAAGGAGATTGGGCAGACGATCTCCCGGAAGTCCTATGGGCTTATCGAACTACAAGAAGGACCCCTACAGAAGAAACCCTTTATGCTCTAGCATTCGGAACTGAAGCAATCATTCCGGCAGAAATAGGGTCGAGAAGCTTCAGGGTGGAATTATACAAGGCAGAAACGAACGATGAAGGACTCAAACTTCATTTGGATTTGCTGCAGGAGAAGCGGGATCGCGCTCAAATCACTATGTCCGCTTACCAGGAAAGGACGGCAAGGTATTTTAACAAGAAGGTGAAGCCTCGGAACTTCAAGATTGGAGATCTGGTCTTGTGCAAGGTCACCCTCGCCACCAGAGACTCATCCGAGGGAAAATTGGCTCCAAACTGGGAGGGTCCTTACAAGGTGATCGACTGCCAGAGGCCGGGAGCATACTACTTGGAAGATCTGGCAGGAAAAGTCCTTCCGAGGCCTTGGAACGCGGAACATCTAAAAAGATATTTTTCATAAAGTGTAATTCCTTTTTGACCAATCATTGATTTGTCATTTCGAGCATGATTTATTTTCAATAAGAGAGCTCTCAAATTTTGTCTTCACAAATGAATAAAATTACTCTTAAGTGCTCGGACAAATCAGTTCAACACTTGAAACATTTTTAAAAAGTGTTCGATGTCTCGAGACCTTGTCGAGTATCCGAGGTCACGTTCTCGGATAACTTTAAATGGACTCGAGACCCAACACAAATTTTTGAAGTGTTCGATGTCTAGAGACCTTGTCAAGTATCCGAGGCAACGTTCTCGGATAACTCTAAAGGGAATCGAGACCCAACACGACAAATTTTTGAAGTGTTTGATGTCTCGAGACCTTGTCGAGTATCCGAGGCCACGTCCTCGGATAACTCTAAATGGAGTCGAGACCCAACACAACAAATTTCTGAAGTGTTCGATGTCTCGAGACCTTGTCGAGTATCCGAGGCCACGTTCTCGGATAACTTTAAAGGGAATCAAGACCCAACATGAAAAATTTCTGAAGTGTTTGATGTCTTGAGACCTTGTCGAGTATCCAAGGCCACGTTCTCGGATAACTCTAAAGGGAATCGAGACCCAACACAAAAAATTTCTGAAGTGTTCGATGTCTCGAGACCTTGTCGAGTATCCGAGGCCACGTTCTCGGATAACTCTAAAGGGAATCGAGACCCAACACGAAAAATTTCTGAAGTGTTCGATGTCTCGAGACCCTGTCGAGTATCCGAGACCACGTTCTCAGATAACTTTAAATGGACTCGAAACCCAACACTTAGAACATTTCCAAAGTGTTCGATGTCTCAAGACCTTGTCAAGTATCCGAGGCCACATTCTCGGATAACTCTAAATGGACTAGAGACCCAACACTTTGAAGAAAAAAAAAAAAAAAAGAAGTATTGAGAGATCATTCACATTTCACAGTTACAACAACAATGCAAAATTTGGAAGAAAGGTATTCATTAACATTTTATTGATGAATGTCTGTACAAGAGAAAGTTAATCGTGGAACTTTACAAAAAAATCATTATGTATACACTATCTACAAATCCCCTTGGGGAGCGACAGGGGGGTCTCGTTCGGCAGAAGAAGCCTCAGCATTCTCAGATGCCTCCCTAGCTTTATCTCCCTCCTGAGCAGCCTCGGGCCCAGGGGCTGGCGGTTGATAGTCGAATTCAGCTATGCCAGCAGCGTCGGGCATCTCTTCTCTTCCCAGGGAGACTAGACGAAGCATGGCCTCGGTGGTACAGGGAATGTTCTCAATATTTACAGAGTTGAGATCTACTCTCTGAGCTGGGTCCCTCCACCAAGTCCTGAACGTCTCGAATCCGAGATAGATTCCATCGGCCCAGGCGGCATCCCTAATCCTCGAAGCAAAGGACAACTGATGTAGATAGTTGGCCGCCTTTGCTTGAGCCTCCTTCAGCTCGAGCCTCTGCTTCTTGTGCTTCTCTGAGAAGTGCTTGTACCTCTCTTCGGCAACGAGCCTGCCCTTTGTGACCCTCTCGACTAAGGAGCAGCTCTCCTGCAGCTGTTCAAAGGTCTCGGCATGCTTCTCCTCGAGCTGCCCCAACTCCTCTTTTAAAATGGAGTGGTCCTCTTGGAGCTCCGCATGCTCAGCCTGCAGGGCGGCATGGCTTTCTTGGAAAGCCGAATGCCTAACCCTCATGCCCTCAAGCTCCTCGGACATGGTGGCAAGCTCGAATCTGGCTCGGTCCCTAGCCATGGAGGCCTCGAAAGCCTCGCGCTCCATTACCTTCGAGTGCTCACCAAGAACTCGAAGGTCGTCTTCGTGCTTGGCGACCACCACCTTAAGCTTGGCGTTCTCCTCTTCAGCCTCCGCCAGCTTCTTCCTCAGGTCCTCCGCCCCACCGTTGTTGGCCGAGACCTTCATGAAGTAGCAGTACAGGATGGTCGACCTGAGGAAGGCCTACGAGTAATAAACATGGTGTTAGACCTAAACAAGAGACAAAAATAAAGTACCATGACGAAACACTTACCAAGAATTGCATGGTCAGCATCTCCTCTGCCATGCCTCGGGCTGAGACATCACGCCCCTTCAGCTGGAGCTCCTCGTGGTCGACCATATCCACCACGACCTTAAAGGGATTTCCCTTCAAGTCTCCTCCCATCTTCGCCAGCTTCCCTCTGAAGGTCCAGTTGGCCCTTTCTGGCTAGATCTCGGCCGTGCTCTCGGAGGACTCAGAAGCCTCGGACGCACCTGCAGCTCGAGGCCTCTTCAGAGCAGAGGCCTCCTCCACCTCGTCGAGACTCGGGCACCTTGGCCTTTTTAGAGTCGGAGCTCGAGAAGAGGCCCCTTGCTCAGGGATTGGAGACAAGGGCTTATAGGGGGTCCTTAAGGCGACCACATGAGAAGGCCCCATGTTATCATCCGCTATCCCAACGGAGTCATCGGATTCTCCATATATGTCCTCCAGGATATGCTGGATGTTCGAGCCCAGGGGATGATTCGGCCCGGAAGGGATTGGCCCCTCCAGTACTTGTATATGCTCCTCAGCCTGTCCCACTATTTTCACTGGGACAGCGAGGACCAGCTCATTGGCCAATAACGCAGCTACCTCTTCTACTCGAGGCACAGAAGGAGGAGGCACTCGACTCCTTCGAGCTGCGAGAAAGCCCGCCACGTTCTTCGTCTGGGTGGTTGGAACGGCAGTCTCTGCCTCAGAAGCTGCTGGCTCAACCATTGGGACTGTCGAATCAGCCCCTACTACCAGCTTCCTCTTCCTGACAAGGGGTGCCTCGATCAACTCAATGTCCGACTCCTCCTCGGCAGCTGGGGTTGGCCTCTGGATTACCTCGACAGGCTCCTCACCCTCCGATTCGTCCTCCTCATCAGCCAGTCTTAGGGCCCTGGCCACCTTAGGAGGATCCCTAACATTCCTCTTCTCTGCCACCGGGCTCTTCCTGAATGGTGGCACGATTGGTAGGGTTGGTGGAGTGGGAGGCCTCGGCTCCCGAATCTAAAATCGCCCCCCAGTTTGAATGAGGTAGTCGACTTTTTTGGGCTTCTCGGGCTTGATCAGTACGCCCTTGCCCTTGTCGACCCTCTTACTTTTGCCCTTCTCGACCTTTTGGGCTGGGTCTTTACGCGGAGTAGAGTTCCGAGTATTCACCGCCGGAGGGTTCCGGTGTTCAGGACCCCGCAGGTACTCCTCTCTCAGCGCCACTGCCACGTGTCCAGCGGGCGCGTAGACCATCTCCATAAGCCTCAGCATCGTGCCAAGCACGGCGTAGTTTAAACACGACACGTGTTTTCAAGTCCACTGAAGGACTTCGTTAACCCGAGCCACCTCATTTGGCGTCAGGTGAGGTTCTTGAGAACCCTTCTCGAAAAGTATGTTCACGTCCCGTGGAACTCTGATGTCGTTAGCCTTCTCTGTAGGGGCAAACTCTCACTGCCCCGAGGCGAAGAAATACTTGTTCTTCCATCCTCGATTGCTGGAGTACTTGGTCTCCAGAATTATCAGTTTACCCTTCCTGGTCTGAATGTTGTAAACTCTGCCTCCTGGGTTTTTGTGGACGCGGTGTAGGAATAAAAACTCCCTCACAGTCAGTTGGCTCTCATTGCCCAACGCCAGAGGCCACAACACCATGCAGCCAAAGAGATACCTCCACGCGTTTGGAGCAAGCTGATGGGGAGCCAAGTCCAGATAGTTGAGCAGCTCTCGAACCATGGGAAGAAAGGGGAGGCGAAAGCCTGCTCGAAACATCGCCTCGTACAAACAGACCTCATGGCGGTCTGTACGAGCGATGGCGCCATCATTCTTGTCATCAAACCGCAGTGAGATATACGGTGGGATGAAGCACTCCCTTCGAATCCGACGCTCGTCGGTCCTTGATAGCCTGCCTTCCCATGTGGCAGGGTGGGAGTCACCAAGTCCGTCAGAGTCCTCACCACCTCTCGGCATTTTGTTAAGAAAATTTGCAAAGAAAGAAGAAGACGAAAAAAAAAAGAGTAAGAACAGAAGGCTTAGAAGAAACGCAGAAGCTTGCAGGAGGAGAAAATAAACGATGAAATTTAAGAGTAGCGAATTTATAGATAAAGCAGAGAAGATGAGACGTCGGCGCAGTTTAAGAGGAGGCAGCGAAGAGACGTACCTCGAATCCCTGAAAAAAGGCTTCGAATCCTCGACGGCGATTCAGTTTTAATGACTGACAACTGACAGCCGCTCGGACAACCACTCCTAGTTTGACACGCGGCACCTTCTCGAGAACTGAATTGCTGCATTAAATGCTCGGCGCTTCCTCAACCCTAAGCGTCTCGAGCCATATTTTGGCGGGAACTTTCAAAAAAAAAAAAAAAGATTTCTAAAGATACTTTGAAACTCAACTGTTTCTTGCCTGAGTTGATCCATTCTTCTGAAGCACTTGAATTTCCATAGTCCTCGAGACAAGGAAATTGGGGGGGTAACTGTTGGGTCATTAATCAACTCTATAGAACCGGCCCAACATCTTACTGGGCCCAATGAAAGCCCATGTCATCAGAGCCCAAGAGCATCTCGAGCCTCGAGGGCCCAAGAGCGTCTCAGGCCTCGAGAACCCGAGAGCGCCTCGAGCATCTGAGAATGCCTCAGGCATCGATCATCCGAGAACGTCTCGGGCCTCGATCATCCAATACCTTCGACACTTTGAGTCCAAGACTTCCGAAGCCCTGAAATCTAGGGATCAGGGGATTGAATTCATAAGACTCGATCTTATCCATCTAATTCAAATGCCAAGCACCTGAAATCACGGAATCAGATACATTATCTGCAGGAATTCGAAATTCAAACGCCATAACAACCAAATCCTATCTTGATCTCATCAGATCTTGAAACGGATAAACTACTCAAATCCCTCGATAACAAACTACCTCGCAGAACATCAGGGAAGAGTCAGTCACTGGTTAGGGGACTACCACTCCATGCCTATATAATACAAGTCACTACCACACATTCTAGTAACGCAACTCTAGCACTCTTTACACTTTTGCCGTTTTCTCATTACTCTCAAAAAAATACTGACTTAGGCATCGGAGTAGCCCCATCCGGCTCACCTCCGGTCTCTTCGATCCTATTGTTTTCTTCATTGTGCAGGTGAGTTCGTACCTGGAGCACTTGAACCAGGGACCCAACAAGCGTGCCACGTCACCAATCGAAAAACTGTGCATCAACAGAGATGAACAATGCCAATCTTCTATTCCGTGTTGGCTGGGCGACCTATGTGGAGAGGGTGCCACTCTGGGACTCCAATACTGGAAATCAATCCGACTTCACAACTCATTTCTCCTTCATTATTGACACCAAAGGCAGCTCTGCTTATGGTGATGGGCTTGCATTCTTCCTAGCTCCTGTTGGATTTGAAATCCCACCGAATTCAGGAGGTTCCACTCTAGGCCTATTCAACTCCTCCAGTACTGTTGATTCATTTCATAACCAAATTGTTCTAGTGGAATTCGATTCTATCGCTAATGTTGAATGGGATCCTGCAGTTGAGCATGTGGGAATTAACATCAACTCCATTTCTTCTGCCATTTACAACTCTTGGAATGCAAGTTTACACAGTGGAGATACAGTAGATGTATCAATTGTCTACAACGCTACCACCAAGAATTTGAGGGTCTCTTGGTCCTACCAAAGGACTTCTAATTCTCAGGAGAATACTAGTCTTTCCTACCCTGTTGATCTCTCCAAGGTTCTGCCTGAGTGGGTCACCATTGGATTTTCAACTGCTTCTGGTTCATTTGTAGAGCGGCATTCGCTTCTGTCATGGCAATTTAGCTCAAGCATGGATATAATTAAAGAGACAAGTGGAAAGAAAGCAAAAAATATAAGATTAATCGTGGGTCTCATAGTTTCTGGTGTTGTTTTGATAGCTGGGTTGATTGTAGGATTTGCAATATTCAGGAGGCATAGGCAAAAGAAAAGACCAACAGTAGAGACGACAGTAAACTTAACATCTATAAACGAAGACCTAGAAAGAGGAGCGGGGCCAAGAAGGTTCTCTTATAACGAGCTTGCTTCAGCTACCTACAACTTCTCAAATGAGAGGAAGTTAGGTGAAGGAGGGTTTGGCGCGGTTTACAAGGGGTATTTAACTGATTTAGAGTCTTAGACATACCAATCGCTGTGAAGAAAATCTCAAGAGGGTCTAAACAGGGGAAGAAAGAATACATCACCGAGGTGAAGATCATTAGTAAGTTGAGACACCGGAATCTTGTGCAACTCATAGGATGGTGTCATGACGGAGGTGAGTTCCTACTTGTCTATGAGTTTATGCCAAACGGTAGCCTTGATGCACACCTCTTTGGCAAGCGGAGACCTCTCCCTTGGGCAATGAGATACAAGATATGTCTTGGGTTAGCCTCTGTGTTACTCTATCTTCATGAAGAGTGGAAGCAATGTGTGGTTCACCGGGATATCAAATCGAGCAACGTGATGCTAGACTCTAGTTTTGCTGTCAAGCTTGGTGACTTTGGATTGGCCCGGCTTATGGATCACGAGCTAGATCCCCAAACAACGGGATTGGCCGGAACTTTAGCATACATGGCTCCATAATGCATAAGCACAGGTAGGGCTAGCAAAGAGTCGGATGTATATAGTTTTGGAGTGGTTGTATTAGAAATTGCTACTGGAAAAAGGTCAGGTTATCCCGCGGAAGAGGATTCTGATGTAGGCTTGGTCCAGTGGGTTTGGAATCTTTATGGGAGAGGAGATCTTCTTTTGGTTGTGGATGAGAAGCTACAAGCGAATTTTGACAAAAAACAGATAGAGTGCTTGATGATTGTTGGACTTTGGTGTGCTCACCCTGATCGAACTCTTAGGCCATCAATAAGGCAAGCAATTCATGTTCTTCATTTTGATGCAACAGCACCAAATCTTCCAATACAGATGCATCATGTTCCCGTGTATCCTGTACCTATAGCATCAGTTAGCTCCAGTGCACCTTTAATCACCACAAGCCTTCAAGAGGGTCGTTGAACTTGTTTCTTACTTCTAAAAACTGTTTATTATATACATAGTCTATAATTGGCTGTCTATTTGTGAGATTTGTTGAGTTCTATATGCATGTATCACAGTCGTTAAAACGTTTTTTTTTTTTTTTGACATGTCCGCACAAGAGGAGGGAGGGGGACTCGTTAAAACGTTGTTATTCAACTTTTCATTTCTAATACTTTATGGCAAATGCTCAATGAGAAAGCTTAACGTGGGGAACATAATGTGTTTGAGTAATGTACATTTTCTACAATCATTATGTGTGTTTTACGAAATTAGAAAAGTCAGCTGATGTATGAATTGAAATAATAAACATTTTCTTGTCTAACCTGCCAAAAAAAAACCAGTAATTATCTTCTTGGAGTTCTGTAATTTTTGTCCTTGACTCATCCTCTTGTATAGACATGTCAAAAAAAAAAAAAAAATACATTTAGGATTCTTAAAAAAAAAAAAAAAGACGTCATATATATATGACTGGTTTTTCTTAAAAATCGGTCATTATTCATTAATTAGCATTATTAATTATGTTAATTATATTTAAATATAATCTTAATGTCACTAATTGCGTTAACTATATTATAATCCATGTATTATTATTGCTAATTTTTTTTTCCTTTATACTATTCATTTTAAATCATATATATTTATAAGAACAAAGATTTATTTATTTTTTATTTAAAGAGGTGATATATATTTTTATATGTCTTTTTAACTTATAATAAAAAATGATATGTTTAAACTATAATGAAGAATCTCGGGCATAGCGCTGCTTATAAAAACTAAAACTAAACAGGTTAAAAATTAAACTAGTTCATGTGTTTTAAGTAAAAAACGAATGGTTTTGTATTTTAAAAACTATGTGTTTAGTATCCCATTGGACTCTCACACCAACTTAATCTCTATATATAACCCAACCATTCAAATCCCTTCAAAAAAAAAAAAAAAACTCAACCATTCAAATAGGGTTCTCTGTTCTCTACTGTCACTTTTATCTCTGCCACTCTTTCTTACTTCTAAGTTATCTATGTTTAGCAATATACTGTTATATAACATTTAGTATGTTATTATTATTATTGAAATAGGCGTAATAAATTTTTTTACACAACTTTTTTAACCTATAATAAAAAATAAGATGAAGATGTGTTTTAAGTTTTGAAATTAAATTATAAAAAATGATATCCCGCGCATTGCGTGGATTATGAGCTAGTAGTATTTAATTTGAGGAGGATATATATATGTGCTTTTATTTTTTAAAACAAATAATAATAATCATACGTTGATCCAGCTCCAGAAGAAAAAGGAAAATTATATATATAGAATAGACTCTCAAAACTTATCATGACAGGTTTTCATACGTTTTTAGCATGCCCATGATTGTTCTTCAAAGCTTTCGTCCCTCTTCAGCAATTTAGTTCTTTCATTTCTTTTCAGTATTCTGTTTTCGTGCCATCGCTTTGTTCCCTTCATTCTTTCTTTTTTCTACAATAAAAAAAAAAATGAAAGCCTAAATTAAAAATACATATTATAGAGGACTTGTGCAATTTGGTTTGTTTATAATATGTATGTTTTCCCCTTAGCACATTATGTTGATTGGCATGTTTCACATGTTGTTGAATTTTAGCACTTGATGAACTTCACATGGGAACGAATTATATATTCTTTCGCCTTTTCTTTTTTCCCGAGCAATACAAATTAGGTTCACATGGAGGAGGGAGGAAGAGTATTCTTTCGCCTGTTACTAAAGAATACCGTTTGCTCGCCCGCAGATTTTTGAAGGGGTGTCCTACTGGCCGACCACTGTAAAAAAAAAAAAAAAAACCCATAAGAAGTTGACAATTGACATGAGAGTTTCTCTGAAACCCGTGAAAAAGCGAACCATTTTTGATAATTTGATACATTTGTTTTCACAGACGTTGAAAAGTTCACCCTATCTATGTGGTACACGCTTTAGCTCTCTCTCTCTCTCTCTCTCTCTCTCTCTCTGACTCTGTCTCTTGTGTGAAAAGAACTGAAAACAATTGATATAAATGTGTTTGGCTAACTTAACCAAACCATGAGTATTGTATTTTTTTTTTTTTTTTGACATGTCCACACAAGGGAGTAATCCAAGACTCAGTTTACAATGAGTCTTGTATTGATATATATAGATGTACATTTGAGAGTTTGGATAGTAATCCAAGACTCAGTTTACAATTCAAAATATGAGAGTTTGGATAGTAATCCAAGACTCAATTTACAATTCAAAATACAAAATAGCAAAGTATATCTTATCTTGATGAAGCTACACCTTTGTAGATATATGTGAACTTGAATTTAAATTTAAATCAGAAACAGATGTAGAGAAGTGTAACTTATCATATTGGTTAACATCCCCCCTCAAGCGAATGGGAGGTGGACAAACCATGAGCTTGTCACGTAAAAAGAGAAATCTGGAGGATGTCAATCCTTTGGTAAAAATATCAGCCGGTTGATCACATGTAGAGATAAAACTGAGGGAAATATCTTTATTTAAAACTTTTTCCCTAATAAAATGATAATCAACCTCGATGTGTTTAGTCCGAGCATGATAGACAAGATTCGAAGTAAGAGCAATAGCACCAAGGTTATCACACCGAAGTAGAGGAGGGGCAGTGATGGAAATTTGCATATCCTTTAATACCATTCGTAACCAATAAAGCTCAGCAGTAACCATAGCCATAGCACGGTATTCAGCTTCGGTGCTTGATTTGGAAACCACAGACTGCTTTTTAGCACACCACGAAACAAGACATGGACCAAGAAACACACCAAAGCCAGTAGTGGAGCGACGGTCATCAGGGTCACCAGCCCAATCAGAATCACAGTAGGCTTGCAAAGATAAAGAACCCCGAGAATAAAATAAACCATGATCGATAGACCCCCTCAAATACCGCAACACACGTTTGAGGGCTGTCCAATGGGCAGACGTGGGCGAGTGTAAGTGTTGGCACAGTTTATTAACTGAGTAAGCAATCTCTGGACGGGTCAAGGTACAATATTGAAGTGCCCCAACCAACTGTCTGTATTCAGAAATATTTGCAAGAATCGGACCATCTGATGCAGATAATTTCGACCCAGATACACATGGAGATTTATAAGGTTTGGCACCCACCATTTTTGCCTTGTGCAATAGATCTACTATATATTTAGATTGTCTCATATGTAGACCAGAAGACTCACGATGCACCTGAATCCCCAAGAAATAATTTAACTCGCCTAGTTCCTTCAATGCAAAGTCATTCCGAAGCTTGATAAGAAGAGATGCAATAAATGAACCATGTGTTCCTGTGACTAAAATATCATCAACATACACCAAAATAAAAAGATGCACAGCCCCTTAATGAAATAAAAATAATGAAGCATCAACCATCGATTGAACAAAGCCAAAATCAAGAAGAGACTCAGAGAGACGATTAAACCAAGCACGAGGTGCTTGTTTTAAGCCGTAGATGGCCTTATTAAGCTTACAGACATAGCTAGGGAACTCTGAAATCACAAATCTCTGTGGTTGTGCCATGTAAACATCTTCTTGTAGATTGCCATGAAGGAATGCATTGGAAATGTCTAACTGGCGAATGGGCCAATTAAAATGGACAGCAATAGCAAGAACAAGCCTAACCGTAGCTGGCTTAATAACTGGACTAAAAGTCTCGGTGTAATCTATTCCACACCGTTGATCAAAACCTTTGGCCACTAAACGCGCTTTATAGCGCTCAATAGATCCATCAGCCTTCTGTTTTACCTTGTAAACCCATTTATTCCGAATGAGATGACGATTGGCTGGTAAAGGACATAACGTCCATGTGTTATTAGCCAAGAGAGCATCATATTCTTGATTCATCACCTCATGCCAGTCAGGTGATTTAAAGGCCTCAAAGAAGCATGAAGGTTCTTGTACTGAAACATTAGTATGAAGAGCCCGCAACGGATGTTTAGAAGAGTAAAACATCTTATAGTCACCAAACTGCTTTGGTTTAAGAGACCCTGTCTGTGAGCGAGTAACCATTTGATGTGGCTGGTGAGCAGATTCATTCACCCGAGGGACAAAGCCAGACATCGAAACCTGCAAAGGACAAGCTGAAGCCGTAGGTAATGAGTTAGGTATATCATGTTCAACACGTGTATGAGCCACCAAATGGGGAAAAGGAATGACTAAAGGTGAGTTATTGGATTCACATGGGTCCTGGGCGTCATTTGAAAAGTGAGGTGGTGAGGCTATGATGTGATCACTAGTAGGACAAGAGGGAAGTAGTGTGGGGACCATAGGAATGGCTAAAGGAGAGGTATGGGTATCACATGGGTTATGAGCATCACGTGAAGTGGGGGTAGGTGAGGCAATTAGGTGATCACTAGTAGGACAAGGATGAGGTAGTGTGGGGACCATAGGTAGATGAGGTGGTTCTTGTATTATAGTTGCAGGTGTATTGGGTGATGGTGGCATATTATGAGATGTATGAGCTGAACGTGTAAGTGTTTCAGGTACAGCCACTGTCAATGAACTCTCTGCAGGCAAAACATCACGTGAAGGAGCAGGTGAAAGAGACCTATGAATGGCAGGAAAAAGAGACTCATCAAATACCACATTACGAGACAAATAAACCTTACGAGAGACCGGATCAAAGCACCTATACCCTCTATGGTTGGAGGTAAATCCAAGAAAAATGCACTGCTTACTTTTAAAGGCAAGCTTATGAGGAGTATAAGGACGGAGGAGTGGGTAACATGCACACCCAAAAACTCTAAGTAAGGAGTAATCTGGTTGTTGATGATAAAGTTTAAAAAAT
The DNA here is from genome assembly GCA_006937295.1 of Carpinus fangiana. NCBI lineage: Eukaryota > Viridiplantae > Streptophyta > Magnoliopsida > Fagales > Betulaceae > Carpinus > Carpinus fangiana. The sequence continues at coordinate 39,447,229 of CM017322.1, forward strand.
GGAGACTCATTGGACAATATTGGAGTGGGCAAACAATTAATAATATAGGCAGACAGAGAAAAAGCATCAACCCAAAATTCAGTTGGTAAATGTGACTGAGCAAGGAGAGATAGTCCCATCTCCATTAAATGGCGATGTTTCCTCTCTACTAGTCCATTCTGTTGTGGTGTATGAGGACATGAGCGGCGATGAATTATACCATGCAAATCAAAAAAATCTGAAAAAGCTTTGGAAACAAATTCACCTCCATTATCTGATTGAAACTGTTTTATTCGATGAGAAAGTTGATTCTCTACAAGAGACTTAAACTTGACAAAAGAAATAAAAACATCAGATTTCCGAAATAATGGATACACCCAACAAAAACGACTAAAGTCATCTATGAAAATTACATAATAACGACAACCACTAAGTGACACAGACGGTGAAGACCAGACATCTGAGTGCACCAGTTCCAAAGGTGAGGATGTAACCCTTGAAGAATGGGCATAAGGGAGCTGTTTGGCCTTGCCGTACTGACAGAATTCACAAACAGTTGATTTATTGGCAGAAGACGAAATTGGAAGATTATGAGAACGAAGAACACGAGAGACAACTGTAGAAGCGGCGTGACCCAATCGAGCATGCCACGTGTCGAAGGAAGTAGACACACCAAGGAAAGCAACAGCAGAACGTACATGAGATAGAGAGCACTTCTGCAAATTTATTGGATACAGCCCATTGACACTAGGACCTTCATGAATTGTTCTGCCCGTCAGATTGTCCTTAACAACAAAATTGGAACCAGTTAGAATAAAAAAGCAATCGTTATCAATGCAAAAACGATTAATCGAAAGTAAATTTTTGGCAACATTAGGACAATGAAGAACACGGGTTAAAAGAAAATTGGATTGAGGAGTTCGAAGGTAGGTGGAACCTATGTGTTGAATCTGGAGACCAGACCCATTACCCACAGCAACAGTATCATGACCAGTAAATGGTTGCTGGATGGACAAGTTCTCTAACTCAGATGTAACATGAGCATTGGCCCCACTATCGGCATACCATTGTTGGTTCTCCACAAGAGCATTATTTTGAGCAGCCATGGCAGCTAATTGAGAAGGAGGATAACGCCCTTGGTACGCGTAGTCCATTTGGTGGAAACAGTCAAGAGCCTGATGACTTAGTTTTCCACATATTTGACAAGGAGGCTTATTACCGGATTTTGGAGTAGTAGTCTGGCCAGATTGGTGAGAAGTGGCGGATCCGGATGAATAAGGAGCAGATTCACGTGACAATGAGTGGCCTTGATGAGAATTACGTGAGTCCTTCTTAGATGCAAAGGACATGGGTCCACGTGACTTCCTGTTGGAAAAGTGGTTAGGTGACTTTCTATTAGAAAACATGGCAAATGAGTTGTTACCCAAAGGAATGGAGCTGTGGTGATTTTCAAGAAAAATCTCATTAGACAACAACTCGGCTTGAAAATCTTCAAACGTGTTGAGGCTATTCCGAGTATTAACCGACAATGCAGTAACAAATGGGCCATAAGAAGCATTCAGGCCACTGAGAACATACGAAACCAGATCATCGTCATCAACAGGCTTGCCTACCACAGCCAGTTTGTCGGCCCATAGCTTGGCTGATTGGAGATAATCTGTGCAGGACTGAGAACCTTGATGAAGATGCTGGAGTTGTCGCTTCACATACGCAATATGAGAGCGAGATTCCGAAGCAAACCGGGTGGAAAGATGAGTCCACACCTGGCAGGAAGTTTCCATATCATACAAGGAGGCTAGAACCTTCTCAGTAAGAGTTGAATTAAGCAAACTCAAAATAAATTGATCCTTCTTTGTCCAAAGAACAAAAGCAGGATTGAGAGTCGTGATTCCTTTATCATCAGAAATCTTCTCGGGGGGGCACGGCTCAGAACCATCCACGATGCCCATGAAGTCATTAGTCCGCAAGACGGGACGAATTTGAGAAAGCCACGTAGTGTAGTTGGGTCCATCCAAGCGGACGTGCACTAGGTGAGCAACATTGGGAGGAATAAACCCAACCAAAGTAGGTGAAGCAGCCATGAGAAAGCGGAAGGTGGAAAAAAAAATGGAAAATAAGCGTGAGCTAATAAAGCTCTGATACCATGAAAACAATTGATATAAATGTGTTTGGCTAACTTAACCAAACCATGAGTATTGTATTGATATATATAGATGTATATTTGAGAGTTTGGATAGTAATCCAAGACTCAATTTACAATTCAAAATACAAAATAACAAAGCATATCTTATCTTGATGAAGCTACACCTTTGTAGATATATGTGAACTTGAATTTAAATTTAAATCAGAAACAGATGTAGAGAAGTGTAACTTATCATGTTGGTTAACAAGAACTACATAAATAAAGGTTACCCAAACGCCGGATCATGACTTTAAAGAAATGTTAGGCCGTATTATCTTGACCATTTTTTTTTAAAATGAATTCATGAACTTTGTTGTAACTGGCCTATGAATGATCTTGTCTCATCCAAAGTTTTTCCATAATCCCATATTTTGTCGGTTGCATATCTTTTCTTTTTTAGGGCCATAAATGTTTAGAAATATTTGGATCTCTCTGGGGAAAAAGAAACAGATATATTTATCTTACAATGCTCGTTAGTATAATCAAACGTAATGCCATCAATACACCATTTTTTGGACTCAAAATCCACTGTTTCCCCTTTGAATATATATGTCATTTGGAAATATTTCTTTTCTCATTTTAATTAGTAAAAATTTTATTACCGGATTTCTCCAAAATTTTGGCAAATTCTAATTACTTTAATTCTCAGTTTGATTTTTATGTAATAATTAGAGTTTTACCTTTTTTTTTTTGAAAAAAAAAGTCAGTTTTCCTCAGCTATTTAAGCCAAGATTGTGAGCTGAGTTCAACACCCTTGATTTGAGAATAATATTTCATATTTCATAATAATTCTCTGTTTTTCATTGGGCGGTTAGAATTTTCTCTAGATTATATATTCGCGCGTTATTTTATCTCTTCTTAAATTACCTTACAGCTTCAATCCTCAGTTTAGATCACTGGCCTACGATATCAAATTAAACAATCATAATTTTATTCGGGTAGTCTTCTTAGCATAAAAGTCAACAAAGAGGGTATGTTCAGAACAATTTAAGATGGCAACCGGCATTATTTGAGAAATAACGCATTGTCCTTCGGTTTTGTCGCACTTGCTTTTGTGAATTGAAAAAGTCAAAGAGCTTCATCCCTTTTGAGTCAGATTGCAGATGGAGAAATATATAATAAGTCAGGAAACCGTGTATACATGCAACCTCCGGACCAAGCATCGATCATATATATGGCTTTTCTTGTAGATCGTCAGCATCTTAGTGATTCTGATTCAATAGATTCCCACGACATTTGGTTGAAACTTTCTTCCATGATATGTGCAAGAAACCATAAATATAAAAGGATTTCGATGCCTAAGTTGGATCGTAGATGGAGCAATTAATAATATTATAAAATAAAAGTCAATACTGTCATTTGGTTGAAACTTTCGCCCATGAACGTGACATACTTGCATACGGGTGCTAAGCATTTATATGAGGCGTTTGATCAACTTGATCATATTGTGGTAGTAGGATTCATAATGCCACGTCCCAAGTGCAAAATCTGTTTTTACACTAGCTTGAAATATTTTCTTCTTCCACCCTGTATCACCTAAGAATCAATTAATACTCATATATACTGCTAAATCATTTGTAAACCTCAATTAGAGCTAAATAAGTAACTCAACAAAACTTGATAATAAAACAAACTTCCTTACTAAATTAAGTACTCCGATCCGTCAAATATAATAAATCCTAAAAGACCTAGATGAATGAATGCAAAGCTATACCTTACAATCTTGTAGGATGATACTACAAACCCTAATGGAGCCAAGGTTAATTAAAACAGTTGCAGGCCATGGTGAAACTTCCAAAGCGGCCACATCATGTAGTATTAATTCTAGTACCCCCATAGAGTTATTAAGCGAAAATTGTACTATTTGTAATGGTTCAGAAAAAGCGTTAGTTAAATCCACATTATCATCTCAAAATAACTAGTTAATTTGAAACTTTTCTAGAATCACTTATAAAGCTTAGCTTTACCTAATAAGTAATTAGCAATGCAGACTTAACACCCATAAATAACTTTACAAACCACTCAATTTACATTACTAATCTTTCTAATTTGGAACCAGCCGGGTGTTACACATAATTTGGAAGTGCCAATGAATACCGACGAGTTCAACATGAGGCCATTCGGATCGACCATTTAGTAAATCAATTTTAAAAAAAACTAACGTACAGCCTGTGAATTAGCTAGTAGGGCAGCCGTATATATGAAGAACAGCTACTCCTAGGCCTTGACATCAAACTGACCAATTCATTTTCTCTCTGTGTTTCAACCATGAAGGTCTCCAACAAATGTTCTTCCCTTCTTCAATCTCAAAAACTCCACTCTCTTCTCAATCAGCTCTTCATCATCTTTTTAATGTTGCTTCCCCATGCAAAATCAATCTCCTTTAACTTCTCTACTTTCCAGACAAATATGAATGACATAACATTCTAGGGTGATGCATTCGCGTCCGGAGGAGTTCTCCAACTCACAAAGAATCGACTCGACGCCCCCAGCACTCAGAGTACTGTGCGGCTTTGGGATGCCAGGACAGGGAGGCTTACAGACTTCACCACCCACTTCACCTATGTCATAAACGCGCGCCGTTAATATTTCAAAGCATGGTGACGGGCTCTCCTTCTTTATTTCACCATTTCAGTCCAACATCCCTAAAGATTCAAGCGGTGGGTTTCTTGGACTGTTCGATTCGGCAATAACCGCGTTCAACATGTCTTTGAATCAAATCGTTGCAGTTGAGTTTGACACTTTCAAAAATGCTTGGGATCCAAGCGATGATCATGTCGGAATCAATGTCAACAGCATTGCCTCAGCGGCAGATGTCACGTGGAAAAGTAGCATGAGGAATGGATCTACGGGAAATGCAAGTGTCTTCTTAACGTATGCTGCAAATCCAGTCTTCAGTGGGAATTATAGCCTTTCATATGTTGTTGATTTGAGGAATTTTTTGCCGGAATGGGTTAGTGTTGGTTTCTCCGCAGCTACAGGTCAGGGGACTGAAGAGTTGCATATAATAAGTTCTTGGTCATTTAATTCAACTTCTGATCAGACCAACGATGGAAACAGAAAAAACAAATTGGGGTTGGTTTGGCTGTGGGTTTTGGTGTATTGGGGATACCATTATCTATGGGAAAAGTGTTAAGAGTTTATGCCCTAAAATTCAATTCCTATTGTACGGCATTTTAGTTTATTCAATAAAGTTGTTTAATTAATTGCTGAATTATTTCAAAAACATTGGGCATATAATTTCTGAACATCACGATAGTCATGAAGAAATTCATAATGCTATAAATATCAAATGCGGAATAATAAATTAGGGATAGTAAAATAGACTAGAGATAAAATATTTTACGTGGTTCAGTCTATAACATACGTCTACAAATAAAGCTCAAACGGCTACATTCGACTTTTATTGAATTGATATGTTTACAATATGTACATAATGCTTTATTAATTATAGAGTTACACATAAATGTAATCTTAATCAAATTTCCTAATTTAAGGTGATCAAATCATAATCAAATCCCTAAAGTTAGGCTAACATAATTTTCATCAATCTTCATCAAATACCTAACTTTAGGGTCATTCAAATATACTCTAACATCTTCCTTCAAAATCAAGGTGGAAGATCCTGAAATCATACTTTAATTTAAACAATACCACAAAGCCAAACAAAAGATGAGCTGACTATGGGTAAAACTTAGAGCCAATTATGCATTAAAATGGCCTGGGTTTCAAACAATATCACAAAGGCCAAAGAAAAATAGGCCAACTATGGGCCAATGGATGAAAAATTTGACCTCTTTTGATTTTTTTTTTGGGAAAATTCAGTTTTAACCCTTTGAAATTTCAGTGGTTTTTCAATTTTAACCACAAGTTTAAAAAGTGGCAATGTACCCCCCTAAAGTGTCAAAAATTGGCAATTTTAACCCCCCCATTAGTTTTTTCCGTCAAATTGGACGGAAAAGTATGAAATGACGAAACTGCTCTCAGGCTTCTTTTTTTTTTTTTTTTTAATTTCCGTCCATTTTAACGGAAAAAACTAACAGAGTAACATTGCAAGTTTTTGAAACTTTAGGGGGTGGATTGCAAATTTTTAAACTTTGGGATTAAAATTGAAAAATCACTGAAACTTCAGTGGTTAAAACTGAATTTTCCCTTCTTTTTTTTTTTTTTTTTTTCAACAAGAAAAACAAAATAAAGTCCACAATACCATTTGGATCAATCACTGGCGTAAGCTGGTGGCTCTAATACCATAAAAAAAATTTGTGAGACTAGCTCGGCTTATAAAATCGGTTTTATAAGAGAGTGTTACCCATTATTTATAAACGTGCCCAAAGCTTTGTCCAAAAACAATGTGAGATTATTCCTCAACAAGTCATTGTGCCATGCATCTATAAAGCTGTTATGTTTCTACCACCCCTTCCGTTTTATTACTTCAACGGGAATGGTCGATAGAGAGAGATGAGAGAGTGGACAAGAGTGTGAGAAAGGAATCTCTGGTGGAGCAACCATGGCCTGGTGGCCAGCATCCATGGGGGTAGGTCGCAGTTGAAGAGTTGGGCATTTGAGCGAGAAAAAGAAATGTGCTTTAAGGTAACTATTGTGCATGAATGCTTTAAGAGGGCTTGGAGCTAGCGTTATGGTCCCTTGTGATCAGGGGCGGAGGGAGGGGTTGAGGGGGGGCACTTGCCCCCATCAACTCCTCAAAATTCTCCTTACCCTTGGTAAAAAAAAAAAAATGACATGATTATGGATTTATGCCTCCCCTAAGCAACTCTTGAGAGCAAATGCCCCCCTCAACCAAAGGTTGAAGATGTTACAGTTGAGTCAACTTTAATCATTATTACTTGAAACTTGCAAACTTGCAATTGCATAAGAACAAAAGGTTGAAGATGATGCAATTTTCAATATTTTTCTTAAATTATGGAAGAAGCTAAGGTACATGCGTGCAATAGAAAAATAAAATAAAATAAAAAAGGTATAACATACAACTTGCAACTTGCAAAGCACAAGAAAAAGACCAAAAAATCTTTATAAAATTATAAAGTCTTGTTCACATGTTCAACTCTTCCCAATAATTTTCTTAAAGTATGGAAGAAGACATGGTACATGCTAACATGCGTGCAAAAGAATAAAAATAAAATAAAATACAGCGTGCAACTTGCAAAACCAATAAGAAAACCAAAAAATCAATTGTTATTTCTAACATGTTCAACTCTTCCCAATAATTTTCTTAAAGTATGGAAGAAGGCATGGTACATGCTAACATGCGTGCAAGAGACAAAAAAAATAAAAAAATAAAATACAGCATGCAACTTGCAACTTGCAACTTGCAAAGCACAAAAGGAGACCGAAAAATCAATTGTAATTTCTATCTTTCTAAGTCACATGTTTTATTTTCTAGAGTAAAATTCAAAGAGGCTAAAGATCAATTGTCAAATGTCCTTACATCTTACAAAAATTACAAAACTTTGAGGTATTTTTCTTCTTAAAGACTTGTTGATTTTTCCTTTCACTTTCCAACTTCAACGAAAATTTGAGGTATATGATTGTACCAAAAATAATACTCGCAAGTGTACGAATCGTGTGCAGTAAAGTGCGCGTAAAAATGCGAGGTCAATCCACAGGGAATTGTGTTTTGTGTTAAAATCAACTTTTCTATTCAAACAAATCCTATTTTAACCTAGTTCCTAGAGTTCGAAGTTCGTTTTGCAATTTTGATAAAACTAATTTAAACAACAAACAAAGTAAAAACACCAAGGTTTCCGAATCCACCTCGTCTAATCAAACAATTTATTCTCGCATTTTACATACACAATTGATAATTTAAAATGCTTTTTATCACTGTTCAACAGTCGTGAACATGCATATAAAATCATTCGGTGAATCTATCCATTAAAGAATCACAACGAGTATTTAATTGAGATCAAATCATCCACCGTATCCGTAGATCACGATGGATATTCGTCTCAATCCAATCACTCAATGTATCCCCAGACAAAACACACCGAATATAAAATAATGCATGAAATCAAAAAGGGCGCTCAATTATACAAAATAAATCAAGCAATGGAGGGACTTTGAACAACTATATAAAACATCAAATTGTGTATATAAAATGACAAGAATACAATTGTTCATCAAAGACGAGGCTTCATCTTCAACCTCAGTTGAAGGTTTAGCCCCTCATGATCACAACAGACATGTCAAAATCAATTGAAAACATGAAGAAACGAAACTTACAATCAAAAAGCGTTCACAAAGGCTTAGACACGACAAAATTCGTGTTTTTGCTCTCTACGGCGCCTCCCAACGTAGCGTTTACAAATAAAAGAAGCAAATTTATACTAAAAAAATTAGGTTTTCTCTCGTGCTAACAGGTTATTACGAGTGCGTTAGAACGCAACATGTGCGTTCGAACGCAATGCGCTCGATCGCAGCATATGCGATCGAACGCATATGAGGCTTCATGCTCCGTGCGGCGCGGCCGTTCAACGTGAAATGCTAGGGTTTCAGCTGATGTGGACATGCGCTCGAGCGCGACTCCTGGGCTCGAACGCAGGTGCGTTTGAATGCAGTGTGTGCGTTCGAACGCACTGCTGGGGGATTCTTCCTTCATTATGCACATTTTTCACCCCTTTAACCGCATTCTTATGTCAGTAACCTGCAATGCACTTGAGACACCAAAAACTAACAAAAGCATCAGAAAATAACACAGCTAAGAGCCTAACTAATATAAGTTAAGGGGCTCAAATATGCACTATTTGACTCTCATCAGTATATATGTAATTAAATTTGTATATTTAGATTTAAATTGTTGGTTTTTATTTTCACTTTCCAACTTCAATGAAAAATTAAGGTATGGAATTAAATTTTTATATTTAGTTTTAAATTGTTTTTTTAAATTAATTGTTTTGATATTTATATTGCTATTCTTGATAATTGTTTTTATATTTAATTATTTATTAATTTATATAGTTTTTGTTTCATATTTTAATTGTATAAAGTATATAATTATAGTTATATGGGATTATGGAAAAAAAACAACGATTCTATAGAACTTCAATTAAATTCTAAACGAGTTCGTGTTAAAATTGGTGAGCCGAGACAAATATTATATTTTCAACCTATTAACAATCATGCCTTCTTGGACCCATGTTGCAAGCCCCGTCTTCTATAGCCTCATGGATGTTTTCATTTTGTCCCACTATAGTGAAATTTTTTTGCCCCCCTCAATGAATATCCTAGCTTCGCCCCTGCTTGTGATCACAAGGCTATCAAGACTTTCTTTAGGTTTTGGGAGACTTCTCAAAGAACTAATTAAACAGCTTATTGTGACCCCCTTGTAATCTTTTCTCGTATTTGCTTAGAAAAAAAAAAAAAAAATACACAGCTTATTGTGATACGTATGGGCCATGGCAGACTTAATATATGACAATTTCAATCTGATCATTGCTTTTCTCAACCTTTGGTGAACAAGAAAAGTAAAATTGAAAACACTAGGAACCGAAAAGAGTAGAGTCACATTAATATATATATATAATCTTTTATATATTTTTGGAATAGGTTAGGATATAAGCAACGTTGGAAATAGTAGCTACTTTGAAAGAGCCACGGCCTCCTAATTTTCATTCCTAAGACATAAATATTTCTTTAATGAAATATGCCTGATGATACTATTCAAGGGTTAATTTTTATAGAGAAACCCTTGCAATATGATAAATTAAGGCTTGTATTGAAAGAATCCCTACAAATTCCCTTGCCAAAAAGGAAATAATTAAAATATATATTATTACCCTAAATATCTCCTAACAGGTATTATTTTATAATTTTATTTGCGCCGAATTCATTTATATATAGGTGTAAAATTTCATAACGAAGAAAGGGTGGCTGATCAAGATTGATGATACCCGTAGCAATGTGCCTCAAGCTTTTTCGAATTTGCCAAACCAGCTTTAGAAGTTAGAACAGATCATGAAAAAAGACATTTTTTTTATTATTATTGTTAGTTTGAAGTATTGGCTAAGTTTCGTGATCAAAATGAAAAGAAAAGAGCCAAGCGTTCGGACGGGATTCATTGCCGTTCGGACGTGATGCAATCAAGGACTTCAGTACTAACCCGAGAGCTCCGTTCGCAGGCCCGTTCGCATCCCGTTCGCAGCCCGTTCGGACGCCTTCGAACGCGCCGCTCCAAGATTGGATAACGCAATGGAAGAAAGCGATGGAACCCTAGACCGTCCGGACGCCCATCATTCCCGTCCAGACGGCCAAGCTTTAAATGAAGTCTTTTCACGTATTTTAAAGAGCCCGTCCGGACGGCCCAAGTTCCCGTCCGGACGCTACCTACTGTAACAGTTGTATTTGGATTGTAACTGTGTCCTAGGTTTAGGTCTTGTGGGGCTATTATAAAAACACCTCTATAGAATGTTAGAGGTACGGATTTTCACCCCCAAAGAGTTCGTGAGAGGCTGTACTTAAAGAGAGATTTATTGTGAGCCTTGTTGTTCCTCTTAGAGGATCTTTGTTAGTTTGTGAGCATAATTGAGAAGTCTATCGGAAGGGTCCGGTAAAGGATAATCACGTTGAAGAAGATTGTGAGCAAGGAGACGAGTTGGAGGCTTGTCGATCTTACAGAGCCGAGGTCTTGCAAAGGGTTGTAAGTGTTCCTAGTGTCTGTAATCTCTGGATAATTTTCTGATAGTGATTTCCTGGGTTTGGCTGCCCCGGAGAGGTTTTACAATTAGATCGGTTTCTAATTGGTTTCCTCTTCGTCACCAAAATCCTTTATGTTTGATTGTTCATATTTTGGTGATAGCTTGCTTAGATTTAAATATCCGTTAATTCCGTATAAACTGTGATATTTTATCTGTTTAGCGTTTTTCAATTATTATTTTCCCTTTTCCCAGGGCAATCGAGGATGTAGATGACATTCTTAATTAAACTAATATAACCAGGTTATATATATCGTACCTTCGAAAGTTCAGAACAACTTAAGACGGCAACCGGCTTTATTTTTATTTGAGAAATAACGCATTGTTATTCAGTTCGTCCCACTCTTGCTTTTGTGAATTGAAAGAGTCAAAGAGCTTCATCTCTTTTGTCTTTCTCGTATTGTTAATTTGCTAGAGTCAGAGTAGATGAAGCAATTAGCAATATATAATAAAGTCCGGAAACCACGCGTGTACACCCCAGTCTCATAATATATTGTCGCATGCAGCCTCTGGACCAAGCATCATGGCTTGTCTTGTTGATCGTCAGCGCATCACATTGATTCTGATTCAATATACCAATACATTTGTTTAAAACTTTCGATCATTATATTCGTGATGATACTTGCATTCGATAACTGCAAGAAACCATAATATAAAAAGATTTTGATACCTAAGCTGGGGTAGATGGACCAATATAAAATAAATGTGAACAAAGAAACCGTGTACCAAAAATAAAATAAAATAAAATAAAACTCACATATAAAAAACTCTCATATTTATTTATATATGAGGCGTTTGATCGAGTTGATGTTGTGGCATGGGAGCTGCCGGCTGACGACTTCAACAAGAGGGCAATCGAAAGGACCAAGTAAATCAATTAAAAATTTGAAGAAAAGCTTTGAAATAGGACAACGTACCATATGGTTGGGGCTGCTCCTAGGCCTTGCCATCTACCTGACCTTCATTCATTCTCGATCTCTCTGTGGATGCATGTTTCAACCATGAATATTGTATCCAACAAATGTTCTTTCCTTCTTCAACCTCAAAGAATCCATTCTCTTCTCAATCAGTTCATCATCTTCTTTTTATTTCTGCTTCCCCATGCAAAATCAAGTTCCTTCTACATCTCTACTTTCCAGACAAATATGGAAAACTCTATAATATTCCAGGGCGATGCGTTCACCTCCGCCGGAGTTCTCCAACTTACAAAGAATCAACTCGACGCCTCCATCACTCACAGTGCCGGTCGTGCCACGTATGCCAAACGTGTGCGCCTCTGGGATGCCAAGACAGGGAGGCTTACGGACTTCTCCACCCACTTCACCTTTGTCATAAAAGCCGATAATATGTCAGAGCATGGTGACGGGCTCTCCTTCTTTATTTCACCATTTCAGTCCGACATCCCCAACAATTCAAGCGGCGGATTTCTTGGACTGTTCGATTCGGCAACCGCGTTCAACATGTCATTGAATCAAATCGTTGCAGTTGAGTTTGACACTTTCAAAAATGATTGGGATCCAAGCGATGATCATGTCGGAATCAATGTCAACAGCATTGCCTCAGCGACAAATGTCTCGTGGAACACTAGCATGAGGAATGGGTCTACAGGGAATGCATGGGTGAGTTATAACTCAACCTCCAAAAATCTAAGTGTCTTCTTAACGTACGCTGATAATCCAGTCTTCTCTGGGAATTCTAGCCTTTCATATGTTGTTGATTTGAGGAATGTTTTGCCGGAATGGGTTAGAGTTGGTTTCTCCGCAGCTACAGGGAATTGGGTTGAGTTGCATTTAATAAGTTCTTGGTCATTCGAATCAAATTTGGAGACCAACGATGGAAACAAATTGGGGTTGGTGATTAGTTTGGCTGTGGGTTTTGGTGTATTGGGTTTTGGATTGGGTCTATTTTGGTGCATCTGTTGGAGAAAAAGGGCTGGTAGGAAAATAGAAGATATGGAAGGAGATATCAGCATGGATGATGAATTTGAAAAGGGAACCGGCCCGAGGAGGTTCACTTACCATGAACTTATCCGGGCAACAAAGAACTTTGCCGAAGGAGGGAAGCTTGGGGAGGGAGGATTTGGAGGCGTTTACAAGGGATTGTTAAGTGAATCCAATACTGATGTTGCTGTTAAGAGGGTCTCGAAGGGATCAAAGCAGGGGAAAAAGGAGTACATAGCAGAAGTGAGAATCATTAGCCGTTTGAGGCACAGGAATTTGGTTCAACTAATTGGTTGGTGCCATGAAAACGGCGAGTTCCTTCTTGTCTACGAATACATGCCTAATGGAAGCCTTGATACTCATCTTTTTGGTGGAAAGACCATGCTGACATGGGGAGTGAGGTATAAAGTAGCCCTTGGATTGGCTTTTTCACTCCTCTACCTTCACGAAGAGTGGGAACAATGTGTTGTGCACAGAGATATCAAGTCGAGCAATGTCATGCTTGATGCTAATTTCAATGCCAAGCTTGGCGATTTTGGCCTTGCAAGGCTTGTAGACCATGAATTGGGCTCACAAACAACCGTTTTGGCCGGCACAATGGGCTACCTAGCGCCAGAGTGTGTCACCACCGGCAAGGCCAGCAAGAAATCCGATGTCTATAGTTTTGGGGTGGTTTCCCTTGAGATTGCATGCGGAAGAAAACCAGTGGAACTGAGGGCAGAACCCAGCAAGGTGAGGCTGGTGGAGTATGTATGGGAGCTCTATGGAAAAGGCCAGCTTCTTGATGCTGTTGATAAGGGATTAAGTATGGAATATGATGAGAAACAAACGGAGTGCTTGATGATCGTTGGATTGTGGTGTTGCCATCCTGATCCCACCATCCGGCCGTCGATAAGGCAAGTGATAAATGTTCTTAATTCTGAAGCTCCATTGCCAAACCTTCCATCAAAGTTTCCAGTGCCAATGTATTTTGCACCTCCAATGCATATGTGTAGATTCTCCTACACATCGTCATCTGGTCACAGGGTCCAGTAAAGATCAAACGCAGTGTTCGTGTAGCAGTTGTTCTACTACTCATTCATCTGCCTCTGCCGGCTCTAGAAAAGCTCTTTCAAATTTAGGCAAAACTAATGTGTAGTTTGCTTCATTAATTACGCAATATTGTGTTTTTATTTAATCACACACTTGGATAGAATTGTAAGCATTAATTATTTGGTTTGGGCTTGTATTGAAGATGTGTAGTTTGCTTCAATCTTTAATTTATTTCTTCCTTTATCATATATACAAATTATTAAGAAATTTAATCAAGCAGTTGATGCAGTGAGAGATTTCAATTGAAGCATGTCAAGACTCAAATGTTTGTATAATATTTTCTCAAGTAACATTGGGAAAAACATGAGCCCCAAGTCACCAGACTAGGTCAATTAATATAAGCTTAAATTCTGGTAATCAATATTATCGATCAGCATACTGGGATCTAAGCATTCGAATTCGATTTTTTTTTTTTTTTTTTTTTGGGTGAAGTACAAAATTGCTTTATTTTGAATAGGCAATATTATTCCAACAATTAATGCAAATTAATGATATAGTAATTAGACTTTGACCGGACTGTTTAATTAATTTCATGATTATCATTTTTTTTTTTTACATATCCACACAAGATCGAGAATGGGGAGGGATGATTCAAATTAGTAACTTCCATTTTTTGAGACATGGTTCACAGCCGATTGAAATACCACTTGGGAACATCATAATCATTTGTTGGTGTAATATGAAGAACATGATCAGCTTCTAATCCGAAATTATTCCAGCACATAGCTAGACCCACGAAACCGTACGGTGTGTGCCAACTCGATCAACAATAATTAGCTCTCTAACTTTAATTAATGGTCGGAGTTCGCCAACAATTTCGTTAATTTGTCTTGTACGTACATTGGATATATATGCCGTAGTTAACTCACTGCTTGGACCCTTGTTTAGTCCGAAGGACACATCATGGATGGGTGTTTTGTTGGGATTATATGCCGGGAATCTCGGGATATTATTAATTTTGACTTAATAATAATTTTAAGAATTATATTAAAAAAAATGAAAATAGAAATATAAGAGTGAAGCGCAAAGCCCAAAGCCCAAAACAATCTGATCGTGAAACCCGCCAAGCCCAGACTATTTTTTTTTTTTTTTTAAGCAAAAAAGGTAAGAATGAGCAACCGGTATAATTTTTCTATTTGGGCTTTACCATCTGGATTCCTTACACTATAAAATGTTCAGTTTGAATCATAGCCGCTATCTGCGAAAACGAGTTTGTAACCACAACCCCACCAAAGTGTAAATCAGTAAAGCCCCTTCTTAACAGCATTTGGTTTACGCAACTACTACTACTATAAGCGGATTCAAACACGCAACTATTAGAATGAAGGAAGGGTGGACTTTCCCCCTACCGCTTTACCAACTCAACTATCACCTTGGTGGTAGCATACTACTTTATGTATATAGAATAAAGCTTGATTTATGTATATAGAAAAGAGAAGGAAAAAAAAAAAAAAGGCTATAAAACTATGAAATTCATATTAATCCATTTTTGGTAACTTTTTTAAAAAGCTTATTTGATACTTTATTAAATTTTTCAATCTTTTAGTATATGAAAGGCCTAGTATATTATATTTACCGTTGAAAGAAATTTTTGGACGGCTGAACTAATGATGGGATCGGGCTCAATATTGTGGGAGAATTGTTGGCCGTCAACTTCAAAGATCTCAAATTTTAAAAATTTCTAATGAGCGTAAATTATATATGTGTGTTATTAATTTAAAATGACTAATCAATTATAATTTTAGATATACCTAATAAATAATTAATATATATGAGACTTAATTAGTACTCATATAATAGGCTGCATGACTCTCACTATATGTCATATGATATGATGAAGGAAAAAAAATTCCTAAAAAGTGACCTTCAGTACGTATTAGGCACCAAAAAAATTATACTTGTGAAGAACCTTAATTTATTTACCAATTGAATGCCTTCTGGCTTCTCCTCTTCTCCCCCGCGACCTTCGAGTTGGTTAGTTTCTGTTAATATGGTTAACTTTTGTTATGATTATTGTTGTCGCCACAGAAACAGAACCCACCAGTAATGAAGGTGTATGTAGATTGTAGATGACGCTATATATATATATATATATATATAATTATAGCAATCTAAAAGGCAGGCCATAGGTGTGTGAACAGTGAAAACGAAGAAAAACAATTGATGTCATGTGAGTCATCTAGCTATGTCTTTTTCCCAGCCTTTTTTTGTAGCTGTTTGTCATGTACCCAAATCTAATGCCATCTGTTGGGGTTTGGAGAATATCGAGGATAACCACATGACTACAGTGCAGAAGCTCCCAGATGGATGAGTTCTTGGTGGGTTTCGTGAATCGAGAAACAACATCCCTTTCTTTATAATTAATTACCTGTTTCATATGATTTGTCTCTTTCATTGATTCATTTTGATCAAAACTTTTGAAGGGTGTTTTTTTATTCTTATTCTTGGAAAAAATGGTGTGATGTCAAATTGAGTAGGTAAATTAGTTATCAAACAAATAAAATAGATATGTAATCCAATGTCTCTTTCCCAAGACAATGATGTTGCCTGTATTTTCTAACACTTCGTCAACATTAGGCCAACTAAAGAGGAGGCCTTAACAATAAGACATTATTAATAAGCCAATATTGTCTCTTTCCTAATTAAGGTCGAATGAATGCAGCACTCCGTGTGAATTGGTTTGTTAATTTTGTGTATAGGCTAGATGCATATTCCTTTAGAAATGTCTTCTTTTTTTCCCCTTTAAGTTGCAAGATGCAAAAACTCAACACTATTAAAAACAAAAGATAGCCAAGGACACGTTGCTTATTCTAAATGAACGACGTCAACAATAAACTAATAATAAAAAAAGTTAATGGATAGTCGGACTATTCCTTCAACTTTAAGGGAGTAATCATCCAAAGATGCGGTTGGAATAAGCTGAGCACGTACCCGTCCAAAGATATGGTGCGACCATTCATAAAGTTTCAAAAAACGTGCGACTAATTTGTGAGAGTTGCAGGGATTTGACCCTAATTAACAAGAACTAAATGTAGTATACAAGAGGAAATAGGATTCTCATGTGAACCGGATATATATCATCTATTTATTTAAAATTTGTATTTATATGAAGTCAATGTTTGCATGTTTTTTTAAGGAAATTTGTGTCCCCAATGGACAAAAATGTCATTCAACATGTTTGTGTTTCTAAAAAATTAACGTTTGAATTTCTAGGTTAGTAGAATGGCACTAATGACTATTAAAAATGTTAAAGAAAACATGTGAGAATTGAGAAATGACACTTATCACATATTTGAATATGTTTTGAGGAAATTTCTGTTATATATATATATATATATATATCTTTTTCACAAGTATTAAAGTCTATAAAATCGAGAGAAGGAAGGATATATCAACTTTTATCAATCTCTCCATCATTTCCTCAGAAATGTTATGGCACACACGTTTATACCATAACATTGAAGAAGATTTTCAGGTTAAGGACCTTTTCTTCCTCACTTTTCAAAGCATGAAGTTCCATCATGATAAATTAAATTAAATTTATATAATATCCATCATATAAAAAAACTGCCTAAACTAGCTAGGAAATGGAATCATAGATGAGCTTTCGGTCAAAGGTGGCATAAAATAACCTAGAAGAATGAATGGTGATCTCCTAATTAAGCACCAATTATATAAAATTTATCAACTGGAGAGCAATTATGCAATTGAGGGTGTCAAATGCTTTACATTTTTGTCCTCTTTCGTTGATTAAAAGTTTCAGTCTATTAAATATTAATATATCCTCCCATACTTCCCTGTCTTTCGTCATTTAAAATTACTCCACTTCGGAGCGTGCTCTGGTGATATATAGTTTGGAATAGTTTTCCTAAATCAAATTTATTTATCTAATTTGGATATATAAATTCTCCCAAAAGAGTATTTAAATATATGGTTAATAATAGAGAAAGAATAAGGATGTTATCGACTGCATGCATTTAAATAAGTTTAATCCTCGATCTCCTCTACACTTAGATGAAATTTTTGAAAATGAATGAAAGATATATAACATCAACAACTGTTTGAGTTTGAATTATATGCGGTTGATTTGATTATTCAAACTCTTGAATATATATTTGATTCAGGAACATTATCTCTAACATATATATCATGATCAGTGCTAGCTAGCTCTAAAGTCTAAATCATAAGACTGATCGAAGAGTGCACTTGAGAGAAGATAGAGAAAAGAAACTGCCTCGGGAGGCCCTCGTGACAATGTGACACCCATATATTCTCCTTTTGGTGAAAGCTACTCTTGTTCTTTGTGTGTGTCACAAGACAATATAAAGCACCAAAGTCACATGATCGATGGCATGGCATGCGTAAGTCTTGCGGTGGGGTTTCAGTTTTACAGGTACGTTTGTCATGAATTTGAACATAATATTAATTACTCTTTCATCACTCATGTCTACAATATGGGTTTAATTAGTTTAACCCTGAATGTTTAACGTATCATTTTTGTCGTTAATTAAGAGTTTCCTAGAGTGAAATTACAGACTGTAGTACGTGTGCATGTTTATATTATTATTAATGTTTATTAATTACCACCACTTCTAATTTTAACAACTCAGAGTTAATTAATTTGTCACAAGATCTATATTTACTATATTTTTTCATATGTTAATTATTGAGTCGTTAAATACAAATAAATGTTGATTCATTATAATAAAAACGTAATTCATTGTCTCTAAGAGGTAGTTCAATCGGTTAGGACCACTCCTAATAAAACGGAGGTCACAAGTTCGAATCTCTCCTCCCCCCTCTTGTGCAGACATGTCAAAAAAAAAAAAAAAAACGTAATTCATTCATTCATGCACGATCCATTATGAAAAACTATATAGAGATCAGTTTACAATTAATTACTTTTACATTTTTTCTATCAAATACAATTTATGATTAGGGATCCAAAAAAATCTCCATCTACTTGTTAGAATGATTGATTCCATGCATGTTGTTTATCTAATCAATCATTTTTTATTTTTTTATTTTTAGTTTTTGGTTGTACGTTGACCCGATGGGTTTTGGAACAAAAAAAAAAAAAATAACCCAACAAATATATTCATAAAAATAATAATAATAATAACCCAACAAACGTTGGGGCAGGTTTTATATCCCAACCTACTAATTAACCAGATCTCAAATTTGTCAAAGAAATTTGGTATAACGGATATTCAAATTCAATGTAATCTTTGCCAACTTATAATTTGGACAATTTTAGGGATTTTTTAGACTCCAACAAATTCCCAAATTGTCTGACAAATTCTTAAAATTGTAAAAAGTACATTAAAAACAACAACCCCTTCCTATGAGCACGTGATACTTTTACTGGCTAGGACTAAATTACCCTTTTTGTTGTCTCAAAGACTGGACCAGGCGCCCCTCAAGTGAAACCCTGAAAACTATGAAAAGCTCGGGCAGGCATTTCCTTCACTTGAATGCATAAAAATTAAGGAAAAACAATTAAAACAGCCTGTAAGAATTAGTAGAGTAACATTAAAAAAGAAGCAGAAGGCCTTCCTTAAATTAACTACGCGGGGTTATTAGATGTCATTTGCATGGCGAAATATATCTCTGCACGTTTTTGCAGCAATATTCAAGGCTCCAAACACGCGAAATATATATAGTTCGTAAAAACCAGTGAGGAATGCATAGATATTGGCATCTATTACAGGTACATCCAAGCTCCTAGGATAATTATTATTGATGCACGCATATATATATTTTGTACCTTTTTTTTATCATTTTCATTCCAAAAGCATTGCTCAGGTTGTTTGTATAAGACAGTGTTCGTGTTCTTTGTTTTTCAAGAAATTGATTTTCAGGTCAGCATGGAGAAGGTAATCACCTGGAGTAGAAGGCAATGGGGTTTGCTTGTTGGGTGCTTAGGAGCGATTTTGCTGGTGTTCTTCTTGCTTGCTGATCATTCTGGTTATCATGAGAACACCCCATCTAGGTTCCTCCTCATCTTTTGCTCCCCCAAACATAACATTAATTATAAGATGTCGAAGTTCAGAGGAAGTCTGCATTGCTTTAGGAGAATTAAGAGATGTCTGAGAGAGTTGTATTAAGAAACCGGAAAATGCCACACTGTGCTTTAGAAATACTTTTGTTGTTTTCTTTTATACTTTTTTTTGGGAGGGGCATTAATATATATTCAGTCCATTGTCTTCATTTTTGTCGTTATTGCCAATGTTTGTGATTCACCTGCATACTCATTAGTCTGTCATGGTACAATAAAACCCAAAAACAATTTTTGTGGGTGGAATTGGAGAAGCAAGTTATTGTCCTATTCACCCGATCATAAAGAGTAAGATCACATGCTTGGCTCAAGCAAAGGCAATTCTGTGACTCCACAGTTTCTGGTCCCTTCTGACCATTTATGTCGCCTGGCATCTTTTTTCGTTTGCCTTTATCTTTAAGTAGTACTACTGCACAAGAAGAAGACGATTGGTGATATATAAATAATACTCTAAAAGCAAAGGTCGTTTCTTGTTCATTGATTTCTTGAGGTTGTGGTGTATAAATTCCAGTAGGGTCAATGAGTATTCGTTCAAGCTTACTTTTACTTGTTAATTAATATATAACAGTGGATTCTTTTGATAGCTTCTTTTTATTATTATTTACATATAATGCAGGAGAAGAGTCCTTTGGGGGCGGCGCGTCAAAGGCCAAAAATCTCTTGAGGTGAAGCTGTATACCGACATCAATCAGCTGGTAAATGCATGAATTCTCCCGTTTTTCACATGTCATCGTCAGCAAAACAAGCATCATTAAGAATTTTCTAATGAAATTGAATTACTCCATTAATGCACTTCACATAATCTTTTCATCAGGTGATGTTGGATAATGGGATCGTCCAAGTCAATTTCTCAATACCGGATGGTCATGTCCTGGGGATAAGCTACAATGGTATCCCTGACATACTTGACGACCACAATCGAAGAGAAGATAGAGGGTACGCGGGATTTTCCTCTTCCTTTTTAAATCAATCTTTTTAATTCATCTTTGACATAATCTGCTAACATGATCTAGGTATTGGGACGTAGTTTGGAATGAGCCAGGAGGCCCAAGTATCTTTGAGAGGTAACTAACATTAATTATGATCAATATTTGCCATGGTTTTGTATTCTAGGGAGGAAATTTAAAGTAGCCTTTTCCCAATGAATAATTTGCAGAATAGAAGGAGCATACTTCACAATTATAACCCAGAATGAAGACCAAATAGAGCTTTCTTTTACCAAGATATGGGATATTTCGCTCCGTGGAAAAAGTGTTGCCTTAAATATAGACAAAAGGTTCATTTTCAAGTCTTTTTTTTTTTTTTTAATCATCAATTTCAGAACAAAATGTTAGTTTTTTTGTTGGCTCAATTCGGTTCCAAAATACAGAGGTTACTGTTCACGAGATCAAACACTAATATAGAGTGATCCGAATCCAATCTCCACCGTTCATAATGAGGATTCATGTGTCGTGAATATGCCTGCAAAGTTTCAGCTCAATCGGACCACAAACGCTTATCGATCGGAGCTGTTGATCAAGACTGAACAGCATTTCCAGAATGCGATNTTTTTAATCATCAATTTCAGAACAAAAAATTGATAATATAACATTTTACAGGTACATCTTGCGGCGTGGGATTTCGGGATATTATTCCTACGCGGTATTTGAGCGGCTTGAAGGATGGCCGGAGGTGGGGATTGATCAAATTAGGATTGTCTACAAGCTCCGAAGCGACAAGTAATTCTATAGAAGATGCATGTTATATATCATTTTATTTAATATACTAAAAAAGTGAATAATAATCATAATATATATATATATATATATGAATTGGACAGATTTTCCTACATGGCGCTATCAGATGAGAAGCAGAGGATCATGCCAACAATGGAAGACCGTATACATGGCCAGCCACTCGCCTACCCTGAGGCTGTTCTTTTGACCAATCCAGCCAATCCTCTGCTTAGAGGAGAGGTACCCATAAATCCATTTCTAGCTACCATATTGATCATAATATTACACTATTATTATTGTTTAAGACCCATGACACTGTGGGCGTAGGTGGATGACAAGTATCAATACTCTATAGAGAACGAGGTTAATAAAGTTCACGGATGGATATCCCCTGACCCACCCGTTGGATTTTGGATCATAACACCCAGCAATGAGTTCCGTACAGCGGGGCCAAACAAGCAAGACCTCACCTCCCATGCTGGCCCCATTGCCCTCTCCGTAAGTCCACCTATATATCATCTCTGGACCCTCATATTTTGTCTTTCTTTTTTGACAATCTTCAACCAAACAAACATAATAGTCTTCATTTGAATTTGGTTGTTAATTTATATGTAGATGTTTGTGAGCACCCACTATGCTGGGACGGACGTAAGGATGAATTTTGAAGAGGGAGAGCCGTGGAAAAAAGTTTTTGGTCCCATATTTGTCTATCTTAACTCAGCTTCAAGTCAAAACAATCCCCAACAAGTACTTTGGGAAAATGCTAAAGAGCAGGTATAATATTTAAGTCGGGGTGGCGTTCTTTTCCTTGGAATTTATAACTAACAAATTATTTATTAATTAACTAGCAAACATTGATTTTTACCAGATGTTGAGTGAAGTAGGTAGCTGGCCATACAACTTCACCGAATCAGAAGATTTCCTTCCTTCTGATCAACGAGGAACAGTTGCGGGTCAATTGCTAGTCTCTGACCGGTATGTCACCAAGTAGCTACTTGCATAATTTCTCCACGAGTAGTGATTTTGGTAATACCGGCATGAACAAACAGTAACTGTTAAAAAATATTATCTTTTTAAAAAAATTACTGTTTATTTTTTAATATAATATTTTATATTTTTTAACACCGGCGTGAGTTACTGTTCACTCACGCCGGTGTTACCAAAATCGCTACTCTTTCTCCACACATATTCAAGTGATACTCACAATGAGAAATCAATACATTAGGTACATCAATGAGAACCTAATGTGGGCGCAATCTGCTTACGTGGGTTTGGCGGCTCCCGGAGAGGTGGGATCATGGCAAAGAGAAAGTAAGGTAATATTTAGTCATCAATTCTTATTAGTTTAAACTTTCCCGATAAGTAGTAATTTAACTTGAGTTCAAATCTTATCATTCACTTCCCGCTTCAATTAATTAAATGTTTCACATGTTGGTTCCCACTTCTTAAGAGAGACTTCGAGCCTACAGTTTAGATAAGTGATGATTTAAGTAATTTTCCCTAAAAATGATGAAGAGTGATCAAATGCTAATTAGCTCTAAATTCTATTTCTTTATCAATTTGTTTCAGGGTTATCAATTTTGGACCCAAGCGGATGAGAAGGGATATTTCATAATAAAAAATGTCCTACCCGGGGAGTATAATTTGTATGCATGGGTCCCTGGTTTTATTGGTGATTATAAGAATGATACCACGATTACTATTAATCCAGGTTAGCATATGCTAGATGAGGATTCTCTCAATTTCAAATGATTCATATTAAATTTTATAGATCTAGTCATGATATACATGTTGTCACATCATTTAAAATTAATGGCATGACATCATGTACATGTATACTATTTTCTAATTGTACATGTATACTATTAAATGTAATAAAATATGCTATATCTCTGTTGAACATGCTAACTAATAAAGCTTTATTAACTTGCAAATGCAGGTGGGGAGGTCCAAATGGATGTCCTTGTGTATGAGCCTCCAAGACAGGGTCCTACTTTGTGGGAAATTGGGATCCCCGATCGCACCGCCGAAGAGTTCTATATACCGGACCCATACCCAACGCTCATGAATAGATTGTACATCAATCAGCCTGCTGAAAAGTTAGTCACGTACACCATATGCAGACACACATTGCTGTCGTAATTCTAAGAGAAATTTTGTTGCTTACTTTTTAAAATAATGTTGAGTCGCAGGTTCAGACAATATGGCTTGTGGGAACGGTATGCAGACTTATATAGTGAGCAGGATCTCGTATACACAATTAATGTTAGCGATTATAGCAAAGATTGGTTCTACGCGCATGTTACCAGGTATATATTTATTTTGGGCTAATTAAATCCTCTTTAATTGTCTGTTTGAATTGCAGTTAATCCGGTTAGAACTAGTTTTGAATTGTTCGAGCATTTACCCGAACAACAAATTGCGACAAATCCTGATGCATTTGTTCTAATTCTTGTTTCTAATATTGCATTGCAGGAACATAAATAATCGGACATACGAAGCAGCAACATGGAAAATCGTGTTTGAACTTGAAAGTGTGAACATCGGATATTACACACTCCAGTTGGCCTTGGCGTCGGCCAATGAAGCTGATTTGGAGGTATAAAACATTCAAAACAACGCAAGCCCACATCCTAGTATATATTTTTAGTTTTGTTTTTTGGTTACTATTTTGCATATGGATTTCTGATAATTGGGTTGTTTAATTTAAAGGTTCGGTTCAATGATGCGAGTGCCCAACCTGCACACTTTTCAACAGGAATTATAGGAAAAGAGAATGCCATCGCGAGGCATGGTATTCATGGATTATATAGGTTTTACAGCATTGACGTTGCAAGTAATGTATTACAAGAAGGAAACAACACAATCTATCTAACACAATCAAGAAGCAGAAGTCCTTTCCAAGGAGTCATGTATGACTACCTTCGTTTAGAAGGACCTCCTGAGGGGTACTGACCCTACACGTACAAGATTTTAAATCTCAATTGCCCTCTACATCTTAGAAAGCCACGGTGACAAATAACTATGTTGTATATTGTAGCTATAAAAAGGTTAAATTATTTGTTATTTTTTTGACATGTCCACATAAGGGAAGCGGTGGATTCGAACTACTGACCTCTGCTTTATGAGCCATGGTTAATTCACAACTGATTGAACTGCTCCCTTGAGGACAGTTATTTTTTATATTGTAAGGCTAAGAATCAGTCTTTCTTTGTAACAAATGAATAATAAATGGAGTCTTGAAGTCCTAATCCTATTTTGCCTTCATATCTTCTCTTTTTACAATTCATATTTTCGAGCAAATTTGTGGGTCTAGCTTCAATAACAAAAATTAAATAAATAAATATTTCAAAATCTTTTTTTTTTTTCTTTTTTTCACATGTTCGCACAATGAGAGAAAAATTCGAACTAGTAACCTCTGCTTTATGAGGTGTAGTTCTCAACCGATTAAACTACTTTTTAGGAATGATTTCAAAATCGAATTGAAATAAGGTACAAGGGTCGACCCTCATCATTTCGACTATGGAATTATTCTAAGAAATGTAAAATTTCTTTCTCCTAATGAAATGATGGAAACAATAGATATCGAGTAACAAAATCTAAACGATATTGTCAATCTCCTAAATTTATAAGTGTGAAAGTGAAAATGTGTAGTATTTTTTTTTTCAGAGTCTAGGGTCTCTAGTGGGTTTGAACCTGAACATTGAACACATCATTTCTATGATTAGAAAAGTGTCCTAGCCTCCATTCAACAAGTTTAATTAATGGAATGAATTTCCAAGCATTTTGACCCACCCACCAGTATATCAAATTTATAAGAAAAAGAATACACAGGAATTCCAATTTCTATGGTTAGACAAGTGTCCTCGATGCATTCCATACGTTTAATGGAAAGAAAGCATGCCCAAGCATTTTGGCCCACCCACTAAGTATATCAAATTTATAAGAAAAAAAAAACAAATATATATATATATATATATATATATATAGGAAATCGAGTTTCAATGCTGAGTAACTCTCCATTCTTGAAATCCTAATTAATATATCACTAATTAAAAAATAAATGGTGTAGATGTTTCAACATGCATCGTCATCAAATAAATAAGTGAAGTACTAGAGTTAATTAAACAACGTCTGGGATCTTGATGATTTATTTTCTTTACCATTTCTATCATTTCATTTTCCAAAAGCATTGTACTTGGAGGTCTTTATAAAGCAGTCTGTCTTTGAGGATTTTGTTTTTATGAAATTGATTTTCAGGTCAATATATATGGCCGGGCTTCACTTGTTGGGAGCTTAGGAGTGATTTTGCTGGTGTGCTTCTTCCTTGCCGATTCTTCTGAGAAGGCCCCATTAAGGTTCTTCCTCGTCTTTTGCTACCTCTAGTGAGAGAGAAAGTGAGGAGATCTAGAGAGAGTATTCTATTGCACTAATATTGCCTAAGAAGAATGTTGATTCATCCTATAAGTTCGATCTAGGAGGTCTTGATACGAAATCCATTATAATAAAAACGTAATTCATTATTATTATATATTGATCACGATCCATTATCCATCTACTTGTTAACTGATTCCGTGCATCTTTTCTTTTTTCTTTTTTCTTTTTTCTTTTTTCTTTTTTCCCTTTTTTAGAGTTATCTCACTTTAGATTTCTGTTGACTCGATGAGTTTTGTTTTGGAACACAAAAATAACCCAACAAATATATTCATTAAAAGAAATTAAAAAAAACCCATGAAAAATGTTGGGGCAGGTTTTATATTCGAGCATACTAAACCAGATCTCAAATTTGTCAAAGAAATTTGGTATAACGGATTCAATGTAATCGTAATTTGCCAAATTAATTTGGCCAATTTTAGGGGGATTTTTTAGTCTCTAACAAATTCCTAGCTAATTTGTCTGACAAATTCTTAAAATTGTCCAAAGTTGGCACATATCGATTACATTAAATCAAGGATAATGCTTAGGAGAAGCATTATTTCTGGAATTCCATGCCACATTTGTAATTATAAATGTGTCATGGAACATTGCTATTTTCAGGACAAATTCCGGAAAAAGTGCTACTTCGTAGCATTGTTCTTACATCAACAACCCCTTCCTATTAGGGATGGGTATCAGTTCGGTTGGTATCAATTGGGGCATTTTCATTAACCGAACCGTGAAAGTTGGCTAAGGGTTTGTTTGGGATTGTGATTTTAATAAATACAATTTTAAAAATTGTATTTTTTAAATTACTACTTTCTAAAATCGCAAAGACATTTGGTAAAATCTTATTTATCAAATACTTGTTATACAAAATCGTAATTTTGGTTTAAATTTACGCTTTTTCAAATAAGCACTTCATATCCTTCTTATAGAAATCGTAGACTTTTGTTTCCTATTTTAAATGGGGTTTGCTAGGGTTTCTCCCCCTAGTGTTCTCCTAGCTTTTTTCAAGTCTTACGTAGAACATGATTTAAGAAAAAATAAAATTGTAGTACCGTTTTTTGACAACAGATTAATTTTTATGAGTTAATATTTAGATTTTAATGCTTTAAAACTTATTTTTGGATGTAAAACTAAAACCTAAAGATGGAGGGATGCTATCACCCAAAATGGATTTGATCATCCTAAATTTAGTACTAATGCCTCAATTTTGGTGCTAATGCCTCAAATTTGATGTTAATACCTCAAATTTGGTGCTAATGCTTAAAAAAAAATTTGTGGTAGAGACCACTACAATTTTATTTTTTCTTAAATCATGTTTTACGTAAGATTGGGAGAACGCTAGGAGAACACTAGGGGAAGAACCCCTAACATTTTTCATTTTAAATTAAGTATTTTTTAAATCACAATACCAAATATATTACATTATGCGATATCTTTTAAAAACGCATATCATTATTATTGAGAAATCGCAATGGATTCAGATAAATCCTCTTTCCCGTTTTAGAGTAATGCTTATAGCGCTCTTGCAACTGAAAGCATGTTTGAGCTGAAAGAAGCAATAGCTATCCCAAACGCACCCTAAGTCGGTTAATTAACGGACTTCATACCGATTATAAGTAATAGTTTCGACTTTTTCAGTTAATCAGTTAGTCAATTAATAGGTGGTCGGTTAATTGTCAACTACAAGTTTTTATGTTAAGATTTATCAAATTCCTTCTAATTCCAAAATTAGAAAAACATATATTTTATAAATAAAAAGAAAAGGTAAATCCATGGAACACATACTAAAAGAACAACCACAAATGAGTTGAACAAAACAAAACGAAACAAGTAATTCTAGAAGTCTTTCTGGTGTATTTTCAGAAATTTGTCAAAGAGATTTGGTAATTGGTATAATAGAATCAATGTAATCTTTGCCAACTGAATTTGGATAATTTTAGAGATTTTTTAGATTATAACAAATTCCTTCCTTAATTAACTGGCCGGACGCGGTTATTAGATGTCATTTGCACGGCTTAATATATTTATCTGCGCATTTTTGAAGCAATATTCAAGGCTCCAAACATGGAGATGTAGTTAGTTTAAATACTAGTGAGAAATGCATAGATATTGGCATCTATTACAGGTACTTCCAAGTTCCTAGGATAATTATTATTGGATGCATGCATAGATATGTTTTACCGTTTATATCAGGTTCTTTCCAAAAGCATTGTTAAGGTTTTTTGTATAAGACAGTATTTGTGTTCTTAGTGTTTCATGAAATTGATTTTCAGGTCAGTATGGAGAAGGTAACCACCTGGAGTAGAAAGCAATGGGGTTTCCATGTTGGGTGCTTAGGAACGATTTTGCTGGTGTTCTTCTTGCTTGCTGGTTCTGGTTATCATGTGAACATCCCAGCTAGGTCCATCCTCATCTTTTGCTCCCCCAAATAGAACATTATAAGATGTCGAGAGAGAGAGGGAGAGAGAAGTTCAGACGATGTCTGCATTATTTTAGGAGAATTGTGCTTTAGAAATCCTTTTTTGTTGTTTTCTTTTACTTATAATTTTTATTTGGGGGGGGGGGGGGGGGGGNGGGGGGGGGGGGGCTCCATTATTAATATTCAGTCCATTGTTTTCATTCTTGTTCATTGATATCTTGAGTTTGTGGTGTATATATTCCAGTAGGGTCAATGAGTTTTCAAGCAACAGCGGATTCTTTTGATGACAACTTTTTTTACATATAATTAATGCAGGAGATTTCTTGAGGGCGTAAAAGGCCAAAAATCTATTGAGGTGAAGCAGTATACCGACGTCCATCAGCTGGTAAATGCATGATGAATTCTCCCATTTTTCACACGTTCTAGGCAGAAAAAAAAACATAATTGAATAATTAGTCGCCATTAATGTACTTCACATAATCTTTTCATCAGGTGATGGTGGATAATGGGATTGTCCAAGTCAATTTCTCAATACCGGATGGTCATGTCCTGGGGATAAACTACAATGGTATCCCAGACATACTTGACCATCATAATGCAAGAGAAGATAGAGGGTACGTGGGATGTTCCACTTCCTTTTTAAATTCAAGCTTCTATTTTTTTTTTTTTGCATGCTATAATACTTTTCTAATTCTTTGACATAATCTAACATGATCTAGGTATTGGGATGTAGTTTGGAATGAGCCCAAATCTGAAAGTATCTTCGAGAGGTAACTAATTAATTAATTAAAATTCTCTAGCTCGATCCCCTAATATTATGATCAATATTTGCATGGTTTTTGTATTCTAAGGAGGAAAACTGAATTTATGTACACGAATAATTTGCAGAATAGAAGGAGCAAACTTCACAATTATAACCCAGAATGAATACCAAGTAGAGCTTTCTTTTAGTAAGATATGGGATATTTCGCTCCATGGAAAAAGTGTTGCCTTAAACATAGACAAAAGGTGCATTTTTCATCAACTGATAATCTTATAATAATTAGTCTAAAATTATAAACCTTGTTAATATTATTATAACATTTTACAGGTACATATTGCGGCGTGGGAATTCGGGATATTATTCATACGCAGTATTTGAGAGGCTTGAAGGATGGCCGGAGGAGGAGATTGATCAAATTAGGATTGTCTACAAGCTCCAAAGTGACAAGTAATTCTATAGAAGATCGATGTTATCATTTTATTTTATTTATTAAAAAAGTACTGAATAGTAATCATAATATATTATTTGAAATGAATTGGCCAGATTTCGCTACATGGCGGTATCGGATGAGAGGCAGAGGATCATGCCAACAATGGATGACCGTGTAAATGGCCAGCCACTCGCCTTCCCTGAGGCTGTTCTTTTGACCAATCCAGCCGATTCTGAGCTTAAAGGAGAGGTACCCTTAAATCCATTTCTACCATATATATTTATAATATCACTCTATTATATGTTATATTATTATTGAGAAACGATAGAAACACAACTTTTTGACACAATTTTGGCCTAATTTTTTTTTTTATGTCGTCATTTTTTAAAAAAAATCATCTAAAGTAATAACATCCTATGTGGTCCTTTTTTTATTTGGTATTTTTTAAAAAATAAATAGTTATTCTTACGAAGAAAACGACCACTTTTTTTATAAAAAAAAAATGGTTATTACTTCAAAAAAAAATTTGTTTTATATTTTGTATTTGAAAAAAAAAATGACCTCATAAGATAAAAGTTGAATCAAAGTTGTGTCTTTATCCTTTCTCGTTATTATTATTTGTTTTTACTTTTAGCACGTGTTGGCTAATGGTTTTAAGCCACGTGACACTGTGGGGCACAGGTGGATGACAAGTACCAGTACTCTTCAAAGACGGAGGATAATAAAGTTCATGGATGGATATCTAATGACCCACCCGTTGGATTCTGGATCATAACACCCAGTAATGAATTCCGTATAGCGGGGCCAAACAAGCAAGAACTCACCTCCCATGCCGGCCCCATTGCCCTCTCCGTAAGTCCACTTATATATCATCTCACGATCGACCACATATTTGTCTTTTTTTCTTCTTTTTTTTTTCTAGCGACCACATATTTGTCTTCTTAATTAATTAAACAACCAAACAAACAAAAATGGTGGGATTTCTGTTTATTATATCATAGCAGTCTTCATTCGAATTAGGTTGTTTATGTGTAGATGTTTGTGAGCTGCCACTATGCTGGGAAGGACGTAGCGATGCTTTTTGAAGAGGGAGAGCCATGGAAAAAAGTTTTTGGTCCCATATTTGTCTATCTTAACTCAGCTTCCAGTCAAAACAATCCCCAACAAGTACTTTGGGAAAATGCTAAAGAGCAGGTATATATAAATATTTAATAACTCGGGCCGGGGTGGTATTCTTTTCCTTGGAATTTATAACTAAATTATTAATTAACTAACAATTAATTTTTACCAGATGTTGAGCGAAGTGGGTAGCTGGCCATACAATTTCACCCAATCAAAAGATTTCCTCTCTTCTGATCAACGAGGAACAGTTGCGGGTCAATTGCTAGTCCAGGATCGGTATGCCACTTGAGTAGCTACTTGCATAATTTCTCCACACATATATATTCAAGTGATACTCACAATGAGAATTAATCAATATATTAGGTACATCGATGAGAAAATAATGCATGCAAAATTTGCTCGCGTGGGTTTGGCAGCACCCGGAGAGGTGGGATCATGGCAGAGAGAAAGTAAGGTAATTTTTTGTTACTAATTATTAGAATATAAATTAAATGATCTATTTTTATTAGTTTAAGTTTTTTTTTAGACAAGTAGTTATTCAACTTGAGTTCAAACATTGTCTCTGTCATTTGCCTCTCATTTCAATTAATCAATGTTTCACATGTTGGTTCTTACTTCTTAAAAGAGAGTTTGACCCCACAAGCGATAATTTTAAGTAATTTTCTCTTAAAATGATGCAAAGTGATCAAAAACTAATTAGCTTTAAATTCTATGTCTCTATCAATTTGTTTCAGGGTTATCAATTCTGGACCCAGGCAGACGAGGAGGGACATTTCATAATAAAAAACGTCTTACCCGGGGAGTACAATTTGTATGCATGGGTCCCTGGTTTTATTGGTGATTATAAAAATGATACCAAGATTACTATTAATCCAGGTTAGCATATGTTAAATGAGGATTATCTCAAATTCAAATTATTCATATTAAATTTTTATAGATTTAATGATTCATATAAATGTTGTCACATCATTTAAAATTTTAAATAACGTGAGACCATATATGCCATTAAATGGAATAAAATATTTATATAAGCTTCGTGCTTTGACTTCTACCTTAATGAGATCAGTATATCTTTTCAACAAAGAAAAAAAAATTCAATCAAAGATACTCTATCTGTTGAACATGCTAACTAATAAAGCTCCATTGACATGAAATGCAGGTGGGGAGGTCCGAATGGATGTCCTTGTGTATGAGCCTCCAAGATATGGTCCGACTTTGTGGGAAATTGGGATCCCTGACCGCAGTGCCGAAGAGTTTTATGTACCGGACCCATACCCAAATCTCATCAACAGATTGTACATGAACAATCACTCAACTGAAAAGTTAGTCACATACACCATATGCAAATACACATTGTTGTTCGTTGTAATTCTAAAAGAAATTTTGTTGCTTACTTTTAAAAAAAAATTTGAGTCACAGGTTCAGACAATATGGCTTGTGGGCCCGGTACGCAGACATATATCGTGAGCATGATCTCACATACGTAATTAATACTAGTGATTATCGCAAGGATTGGTTCTACGCGCATGTTTCCAGGTAAGTATATAACTGTCTATCTGAATTGCAGTTAATCCAGTTATGCCTTATGCCACGTGTTATGACTAGTTCTGAATTGTTGGAATTGCAACAAATACCAATGCATTTGCAGGAACATAAATGACGGGACATACGAACCAGCAACATGGAAAATTATGTTTGGACTTGAAAGTGTGAACAACAACGGAAACTACACACTCCGGTTGGCCTTGGCGTCAGCCAATGCAGCTAATTTGGAGGTATAAAACATTCAGAACACAAGCACACGTACAGCCTAGCTACTATTTTGAGTTCTTTTTTCTTTTTGGTTACTATTTTGCTTATGGATTTCTCATATATAATTGGGTTAATTGTTTAAAGGTTCGGTTCAACAATGTGAGGCCCCAACGTGCACACTTTCGAACAGGACTTATAGGAAAAGAGAACGCCATCGCGAGGCACGGTATTCATGGATTGTATTGGTTTTACAGCATTGACGTAGCAAGCGATGTATTACAAGAAGGAAAGAACATAATCTATCTAACACAAACAAGGAACGAAAATCCTTTCGAAGGAGTCATGTATGACTACCTTCGTTTTGAAGGGCCTCCGCGCTCCTAAGTTCTAAGGGGTACTGATCCCTAATTAACTACTACACGTACAAGATTTTACATCTCAAATATTGCCCTCTAGGGCCTCTACATCTAATTAGAAAGCCACAGTGACAAATACTTATCTTGTATATTGTAGGCTTGTAGGTATTAAAGGAGTAAATTATTTGTTGTATCAATTGAAAGGCTAATTAAGCATGATAATCTTGCCTTTTGAGACCCGAAATAAAACAATCCATGTAGTAATAAATGGATTATTCTTCTAAACATATTGTCTTTGCAATCGAGCCTCGAAGTTCTAATTCTATTTTGCCTTCATATTTTCTCTTTTTAGTACATGCAATTCATATATATTTTCCAACAAATTTATATATATATTCAAAAATAAAAATAAAAATATGGGTACTTCTTAAGACTAAACTCAAGCTAATCTCCTAAGCCAAAAATCTTTTAGAAAAATCTATATGGTGATTTGGTCTCAAGAAAATTATATGAAAATTGTTTCTCTCAACATATATAATTCTTGAAATAATAAATAAAATATATACATAAAGTTAGATGTCACGGTTAAAATAAAGTAATCATTATCAACCAGAATAACAAACAATCATTATTAAATAACAGTTAATCATAAGTATGAATGCAGTCAAATATCAAAATATATATATTTTCTAATTAGTTCCATTGAATTTTGGGGGCAAATATTATACAATGTAACTCGATCGATACACCGTACACACCAGTTGAACAGAAATTGGTGGGAAACGGCCTTCGTATTGCACGGGATGGATATTTTGTGGGCTTCTAGTGGATCACAATTGCAAACACATGCCCAGCCCACAATCAAAACCATAGCACAAATCGGACTTTTCCATTTTCAGAAGGCCGAAATTGGAAGCAAGATTCGAGTCGCCACTGTCAATCTCGTTAGCTCACTGAATACGTCAGCCCAACCCTACTTTGATTCGATTATGATTTGTGACTTTTCAGTGTTAATTTATTGTTTTTTATTTTTATAAGATAAAGCTTTGATATATACACACGAATCAATTTAAAATTTTACAATAAGTAATGATTAAATATGATATTAAAATAAAGATTCTGAATTCGAATATTGTGTCGGTCGTTTTTAAATATTTCATTAATTAACCTTTATTTCTGGTAGGAATTTTTTATTTTATTTTATTTTTTTCTATTGAAATTCTAAACTTGTATAGTCACGACTCACGTATGCAGCAGCCTTTCCCTTGGTCTCCTTTGGTCTACAATTCAGAGCCTATGACGACTCGGAACATTCATAATTGAACCAATTGGTCCATAAATTAGCTCACTTGATACGTCAGGGCAGCCCCAATTTTAAACCCCCACCACGACCTATATGGCTATATATATATCAAAAGCTCATTAGTTCCCTCATATTATCCCACTCTCTACTCTACGTACTCTTTTTCCAGCATAAACTCCCACTTTTTTGTTACCATAAATGGCAAAATCACCTGAACAAGAGCACCCCGAGAAGGCCTTTGGATGGGCAGCCAGGGACTCTTCGGGGCTCCTCTCGCCCTTCAAATTCTCCAGAAGGTACTCTTTCTCTTTACTTTCATTTGTTTTGTCCCAAATGATGCTTAACATTTCTCTTTTGTTCTGAATGCTTGATTAATTGGTGCTAAAAAAATGGTAAATATATTCGCAGAGCAACAGGAGATGAGGACGTAAGGTTCAAAGTTCTATATTGTGGGATATGCCACTCTGATCTTCACATGATCAGGAACGACTGGGGCATGTCCACCTACCCACTTGTCCCTGGGTACGTTTCCTAAGAATTTCTCAATCCAGTTATATGTACATATGTATGCTGTAATTTAGTTGTTTTCGATTTTATTTTATTTTTTTATAAGACCAAGAAGAGTTAGAAAACAAAAAAGTAATCAAAAGCGCCATAACACTAGAATTTGCACTTGCAGGCACGAATTCGTTGGGGAAGTGATAGAAGTGGGAAGCAAGGTGAAGAAAGTTAAAGTTGGAGACAAAGTTGGCGTGGGAGGCGTGGTGGGTGCATGCCATTCTTGCGAGAACTGTAACAATTACCTTGAAATTTACTGTCCCCAAATGATACTTACCTACAGTACATTTTACCACGATGGAACAATCACATATGGTGGCTACTCTGATACCATGGTAGCTAATGAGCGCTACGTCGTTCACTTCCCAAAAAATATGCCACTTGATGCCGGAGCTCCACTACTTTGTGCCGGAATCACAGTTTACAGCCCTTTGAAATATTTTGGTCTCGCTGAGCCGGGCAAGCATATTGGAGTTGTTGGCCTAGGTGGGCTTGGTCATTTAGCCGTTAAATTTGCAAAGGCTTTTGGGGTGAAAGTGACAGTAATTAGCACATCCATTCGCAAGAAGGATGAAGCTTTGGAACATCTTGGCGCCGACTCCTTTTTGCTTAGCAGTGATCAAGAACAAGTTGAGGTAATTAAAATATATTAGCTAACTAATTACTTTATCTTCATAGTTGTACGTACTTCTCGATAAATTGGGTACATGCATGTGTAATATTAAATTTGTGTAGGCTGCCAAGAATACAATGGATGGTATCCTTGATACGGTATCTGCTGTACACCCTATTTTGCCATTAATTGATCTATTGAAGTACCATGGGAAGCTTATTTTGCTGGGTGGACCAGAAAAGCCGCTTGAGCTACCCGTCCTTCCTCTGCTTTTTGGTAATTATTAAATTATATACGACTGATAAGCTTTGCAGTTCTTATAATTCATTCCTAGTTGTAGAGTTAACAAGATTCGTCAAACAGGTCGAAAGATGGTTGCCGGAAGTGCCACCGGAGGAATGAAGGAGACACAAGAAATGGTAGACTTTGCAGCAAAACACAACATCACGGCAGACATTGAGACTATTTCGATGGAGTACGTGAACACTGCGATGAAACGCCTTGCTAAGGGTGATGTTAAATACCGATTTGTCATTGACGTTGGAAACACCTTAACCGCTACCAACTCTGAAGACTAGCTTGGTTTCTTTAATTTTGTTTAATTGCTTATTCTATCTCCACTGCAACTGTTGCGGCCGGGACAATGTCTTGCATGTAATAAACTTTATGTTTTATTTATTTTTTAAGAGTGAGGCGAATTATTTTGTAATACAATAAATGTATTTTGTTCAAAGTCAATAAATATACTGGGGTTTATTTGTAAAATTAGTAATATTAATGAGTCTAGCTCTAATCCCGTCAAATTAGGCTTTAGTGAATGAATCTATTTGTACTCAATGGAGGTGGATTAGAATTTGATAAATAAACAGATTTTGTTTGGAGACGCTATTCCTTTTCTTTTCACCAAATTTCATTGTATTAACCTTTTTTTAATGTTTAGAATTAAAACGATATAAATCCAACATCAACAAGTTTGGAGGACATTTTTGTCTATAGAAAAAATATAAAAAAAAAAAAAAAACCCTTCTAAACTATCAGTCGTTTGCAATATAAGCCCTCAATGTTCAAAATGTAATAAAATAGCCTTCCAACTACCAAAATATATCAAAAAGGCCACTTATTTTTTTTATATTCCTATAATACATGTATTCTTTTATCAAATAAAATAATAAAATAATTGTAAAAAAACCAAACAATTTTTTAAAAAAGACAAAAAAAAAAAAAAAAACCAATGGCCGAATGAATACAAAAAAAAAAAGTTTTTTTGAATAAATAAATAATTTTTGTATTTTTAAAAAATTGGTTTTTTTTACAATTATTTTATTATTTTATTTGTTATAGGAATAGGGGTATTATAGGCATATAAAAAATAAGTGGCATTTTTTATACATTTTGATAGTTTGGGAGTTGCTTTATTAATTACCTTTTGAACATTGTGGAGCTATTTTTTATATTCCTATAATATTCCTATTTTTTTTAACAAATAAAATAATAAAATAATTGTAAAAAAAACCAAACAATTTTTAAAAAAGACAAAAAAACCAATGGGCGAATAAATACTTTGATAGTTTGGGGGTTACTTTATTACCTTTTGAACATTGAGGAGCTATATTGCAAACGACTGATAGTTTAAAGAGTGTTTTTATACTTTTCCCTTTGTCTATATATACAACAGAAATCATTTCATTTTCCTCTAGATCCACAGATCTTATTGGCCAGCGGGGATCATTTTGTCATTTAATAAAAATAATTCATGAATTAAAATCATAATATTATTAAGTTATGCTGAACAATAAATGGAAATGGCTCATAAGTTTCGTACAAAGTTGCTTTCCCTCCATCAAAATTGGTGTGAAAAATGAAAATGGTTATAGCAAATATTTCTTCGGGATATAATGAAACATAAAAATCCAATATTGTTTAGTTGTGTATTGTACAAATGAAACTAAACCCAAATATCCTTAAATTTTCTATTCCAACAAGAGATAAAGACGAAATTTTTTAGGAGTGCTAACTTTAGAGCACATAGTTTGGCTAAATGGGCTCTTCTCACCAAGTATTTGGAAGTATTTCCATAGAATCATCCACTCTCTCTTCCATTTGGATCAAGAGTGAAAAAGATCTTCTCTTGTAACTTTTTCCCCTTTCAATTAGAAGGAAAACAAAAAAATAATACAATAGATAAGGACCCAAATTAAAATTCAAGTGTCTAAGAAAAAACAGAAGAAAGAATTTTCTGTATATGAAAATTTATCACCTATTATCGTAAAGAGGAAACAATGTATGGACGATCGTGTTTAAATGTTGTAACTAGTCTGATAATGTTTTTAAAAATTAATAAACGTTATATATGTATAGTTTTATGTTGGTTGCTTGAGACAAAACTATTTAGTAAGAAAAAAATACTATTATTTTATTAATTCAGGCCCCCAAGAAAAAGATCCTAGCGTAGCGATTGGTCCACATGGGAGAGTGAGAAGATAAGGAAAACATTTATTAATGTCAACTCACATTAAATTATTTCTTTTTCTTTTTTTTTTTTTAACAAACCAAACTAAAACAAAACAGAAGACCTGCATGCAAGCTCAGGCAGCAAGCAATAGGCCAAAGAAAGGAAAACCAGCAAACAGTTGCTGGCAAAACAAAAGACTGCACAGGAAGCAGCTAACAAAGAAAACAAAATGACCTCACTAGTGAGGAGTACTGGGAGGTGGATCTTTTCCACTACATATTGGGATTGAACTGGGGGGGGGGGGGGAATAAGGAGGGAATGCAGCCCTAGGAGAACCTTGCCGCAGCCCTATATGCCACATCATGGGCGCAGAAATTCTCATTTCTGGATTTTTTTTTAGACTCCCAAAGAGAAGAGTCTAAAAAACTACTAAAAGTGTCATTTATGACCTGATTAAACATAGAATCTAAGCTAGTAACTTGGTTATGCAAAGCTGCTATAACAGTGGATGATTCCCCTTCCAGGATGAACTTCTTCTGCTGCATAGTGGAAGCCAACTCAGCTACTAGAGCTTCTGCATTCAATTGGCTGCAATGGAGCCTGATTTGAGTTAAGATCTGCATTATTTCTCCTCTGCTGTTTCTGCACACAACTACTTGGATGGAGAAAGAATTTTTGGTGATGGCCTTGAAAGCAATCTTGCACCAGTCTTGGGATGGCTTGGTCCATGTTTCATTTCATATTTCTTTAAAGTAATGCTTGGGTGTATGTTGTAAGGCGCTAGTGACAGTGAATATTAAATCATTATTATTAAATTTTGGACGGATATAATATCTAATGATTTAAATTAGTACTTAACTGTTAAGAATATCAACGACAAGATTAAATCAAGCTAGATCTAACGGTAGAAATAAAGTAACCATTTGTAACGCGAATAATCAGACAATCAAGTTTATATAGCGGTTAATCATGAGTCATGAGTATGAATGCAGTCAAATATTGTATTTTTTTGGCAAATAAATTGGTGGGAAGAAAGAAGGTCTCAAGGGAAACGGCGTAGTAACGGTTTCCCGGAGTCGTCGTTTCAGAGTGTGAAAATTTT
The DNA here is from genome assembly GCA_006937295.1 of Carpinus fangiana. Classification (NCBI taxonomy): domain Eukaryota; kingdom Viridiplantae; phylum Streptophyta; class Magnoliopsida; order Fagales; family Betulaceae; genus Carpinus; species Carpinus fangiana. The sequence continues at coordinate 39,486,198 of CM017322.1, forward strand.
GAACAACTCTTTGTCGTATTGGGTGGGATGTGAAGAAATTCATAATGAAATAATAAATTGCGGAAAAATAAAATAGACACAAAAGATTTTAACATGGTTCAGTCTATGACCTACGTCCACAGATAAAGCCCTATAGGCTACATTAAGCTCTTATTGAATAATTGTTTACAATACAAAATGCTCTATTTATAGAGCTTACACATAAATGCAATCGTAATCAAATCACCTAATTTAAGGTAATCAAATCATAATCATATTCCTAAAATTAGGTTAATCTAATCTTCATCAAATCCCTAATTTTAGGGCCATTACTCTAACAGGATGGATAATATATTGTGGGTTTGTTGGGGATCATAATTACAAAAACAAGCCCAGCCCACAGTATTCGAGTCGCCCCTGTCAAACACATTAACTCACTGGATACGTTAGCCCAGCCCCACTTTGTATACGGAAAAGGATCCTCTCTTTTTTTTTTTTTTTTTTTTGAGATAAAAGGATCCTCTCCATTTCATTTGAAATGGATAGGAGCCATTTAGTTCAAAAAGTGGGACATAATTGTCATTTTCTTAAAAGATGTAGATAATTTTGACAATTACATCCCATCATTTAGCCTAAATGGCTCCTCTCCATTTCAAACGAAATGGAGAGAATCCTTCTCCCTTTGTATACAATTCAGAGCATATGGACTTGAAACTTCCAATAATTAATCCATCAAAATCTCATAAAGTAGACGTCAGGGCGGCATTAATATTCAACCCCACCACTACCTATATGGCTATATATATATGCACATCACACATCACACGATCATTAGTTCACTCATATTACCCTCACTTTTTTGTTGCCATAATTAAATGGCGAAATCACCAGAGCAAGAGCACCCTAAGAAGGCTTTTGGATGGGCAGCCAGGGACTCTTCGGGGCTCCTCTCGCCCTTCAAATTCTCTAGGAGGTACTCTTTTTCTTCACTCTTATTTGTTTTGCCACAAATGCTGCTTAACATTTCTCTTTTATTCTGAATTCTTGGTTAATTTGTGCTAAAAAAAAAAATGATAAATATGTCCGCAGAGCAACAGGAGACGAGGATGTAAGGTTCAAAGTTCTGTATTGTGGGATATGCCACACAGACCTTCACAAAATCAAGAACGATTGGGGCACGTCCACCTATATATATCAAGACCTTCTTTAATACTTGTTCCTGGGTACGTTTCCTAGGAATTTCTCAATACAGTTCTATATATATAGTTGTAATTTAGTCGTCTGTCTTTTTCTTTTCTTTTTTTTCTGTATCGATTAGTATTAAAGAAATTTAACAATGTTTGAATATAAATTAAATTATTAAATTTATTTTTTCTTATTAATTTCAGTTTTTATAATAAGACCAATAAGAGTTTTTTTTTTTTTTTTTTTAAAAAAAAAAAAAAAAGAAAAAGAAGAAGAAGCACCATAACACTAGAATTTGGACTTCCAGGCACGAATTCGTTGGGGAAGTGACAGAAGTTGGGAGCAAGGTGAAGAAAGTTAAAGTTGGAGACAAAATGGGCGTTGGAGGCATAGTTGGTGCATGCCACACTTGCGAGAGCTGTAACAATGACCTTGAAAATTACTGTCCCCAATTGATACTCACCTACGATTCTGTTTACCACGATGGAACAATCACATATGGCGGCTACTCTGATACCATGGTAGCTAAAGAGCGCTATATCGTCCGGTTTCCAGAAACCATGCGGCTTGACGCTAGTGCTCCACTGCTTTGTGCCGGGATCACAGTGTATAGTCCCTTGAAATATTTTGGTCTTACTGAGCCGGGCAAGCATATTGGAATTGTTGGCCTAGGTGGGCTTGGTCATCTAGCCGTTAAATTTGCAAAGACTTTTGGGGCGAAAGTGACAGTAATTAGCACCTCCATTCACAAGAAGGATGAAGCTTTGAAACATCTTGGTGCCAACTCTTTTTTGCTTAGCAGTGATCAGGAAGAAGTGCAGGTAATTAAAATATATTAGCTAATTACTTTCTCTTCTCTAGTTCTCAATATTTGCTACTAGTTTGATAGTTCTCAATTTACGCAGGCTGCCAAGAATACAATGGATGGTATCATTGATACGGTATCTGCTGTACACCCCATTTTGCCATTAATTGATCTACTGAAGTACCATGGGAAGCTTGTTCTGTTGGGTGGACTAGAAAAGTCACTTGAGCTACACGTCTTTCCTCTGCTTTCTGGTAATTAAATTATATACGACTAATAAACTTTGCAGTTGTTATATGTAGCTATCGATCAATTTTTTTTCATTCTAGTTGTACATTAGAGTTAATAAGATTTGTAAAACAGGTGGTAAGATGGTTGCTGGAAGTGGTGGCGGAGGAATGAAGGAGACACAAGAAATGGTAGACTTTGCAGCAAAACACGACATCACAGCAGACATTGAGATTATTTCCATGGAGTACGTGAACACGGCGATGGAGCATCTTGCTAAAGGTGATGTTAAATACCGATTTGTCATTGACGTTGGAAACACGTTGGCCGCTACTAACCTTCAAGACTAGCTTGGGTCTTGTAATTATATTTAGGTTACTAGTTTTTTTTAAGAGTTAAGCATAATATTATTTTGTAATTCAATAAATGTGTTTTGTTCAAAATCAATTAGTACGAGATTTAGTCAAATTGGTAACAATGGGCTTAGCTCAAAGTCGGTCAAATTGCAGTCGTGTAGTCAATAAATCTATTTTAATATCCTTTTGTGCTCATGGAGATGGATTAGAATTTGATAAAATTTCACCAATTTTCATTTGGATCTATTTATCTTCTTCTTTCTTTCTTTTTTTTTTTTTTTATCTTTTTGTCTATCTTTATTTTGTAATGCAATTGTCCTTTTCCTTTTTATCATTTACTGCTTTTATATTAACCTTTATGTTTAGACTTAAACCTAAGGAGGAAATAGAGACATTATTTACAAGTCGTTCAGTATTAAATATTTACGTATATTATTAGGAAATAGACCAATAGCCAACAGGACCACGTATATTGTGCTTTTTTCTCCTAATATAACCTTGTACAAATAATTTGAAAATATTCAAATGTAATCTAATCCTAATCAAACTTCTTCACTTTGAGTAATCCAATCATGCATCATTTAAAATAAGGATTTCGATCTATCCTTATTACATACTCTAGCACCCTCCCTCAAACTTAAAGGGATAATTTATTGAAGCTTGAGTTTGAAGATAGAATTAGGACTGTTGTTTTTTGGTTCCATTTTCTCAACAATTATTTTACTTGCAGAAACAGATCTAACCAAATTTTAAAAGTATGAAATTGGTAATAATCCTATGTGGCAGCAACAAATGGTTGAAAAAATAAAAAATAAAAATAAAATAAAGGTTCAACTATGAGCCAAAAAATGGGATAAACTTGGGCCAATATATGGGCCAACAGCAGGTCAAAGATGATGGGCTTGGGTCAATAAACAAACCAATAAAAAGCAAATGACTGGGCAAATAAAGCGCCATACGGACCAAATATAGACTAATTTGGCCATTTTTTCCAACCAAACTTTTTCTTTAGTTTTTTTCTTCTTTTTTTTTCCAGATAAACGACATGTCACTTACGGGTCAAAATTGTGGCTGTGGAAAGGTGGCGGGCTATGGTGGTTGCAACTAGTAACAATGGCCAGAGATGGCACTGGCCAAAAATTACGCCAATAATAGGCCAAACAATGAGAAAAAATAAGGCCACTTATGAGCCCAATAATAAAGCCAACTTGGGCCCTTAAATTGGCCAAAATCAACGAAAAATGTTTATCCAATAATAGCCACGTTATCTATTAGAGTATGATGTGATGAGGTAGAAGTTACTTTTTATTATACGACTTTTCCATTTTTCTTGAAATCCAATCTGCAAAAGTGATCGAGAAGCCACAATCTAGGAAATGGCATAGAGCCGCCATGGCCCATGCATCATGTACGAACTCCTAAATCTAAATCGCTCATTGATTACGTCAGCCTTCAAGGCCAGCCCAGCACTACCCTCTATATATATCACATGACCTATTATTGGTCTAGGCATCACCATACAATCGAATATCTATATCCCTCTCTCTAGCTCTCTACGCACCGATCCTTTTTTTGACTCGACTATCCTCGTATTCTTTTTTTAAAAAAAAAAAATTATTTTTATATTTAAATTTTAAAATTAACTTTAAAAAAATTAATATTTTAATAAGGTAAAACGATACATTTTGATCCAGACTAATGTTTTGATGATAGGAATTTAATTGTGATTTCGATTAACCCAGGGAATAAATTGTCAAAAAAAACTTAGGGATTAAAAAATTTTAGAGTGCTTACCCAAAGTGTTTAAATGTAAATTCCCTTATTTTAATTTTTTTTTTTAAGAGAAAATCATTCAAGTCTCATTGAAGAAGAATCATGAGCGTAAACGCTTTTACATCACAGAGCAAAAGGTTCTGATAAAATCATAGCTGAAACTACGAGGTTACAAGTCATAAATGCTTACATAAAAATCAAAATTCAAATCTTATCTGTGACAACAATATCCACTACTCATGACTAATTTTTAGTTATAACATCATATATGTTTCAAATATATTCAACTCAATGTATAGATAGCTCGTCTTTCTCGGCTCTGGTAGCAGAAAATTCATGCCGAAACTCATCCTTCTAAGCCCAAGAGCCAGAAACGAATCACATCCCCAACCTAAGGGTCTGGATAATCCTTATTCAAACAAAATTATAGAAAACAAAAACAAAATAAAAAAAATAAAAAAAAAATAAAAAAAAAAAAAGAGAGAAAACCTAGCCTCCACACAGATCTACTCCTACGAATACTAAATTTACTCCTCATAGACCCAAAACGGTCGGGAAACTACATAATTCTCCTTGTAGATCGCTCACAAAAGCAGATCTAAAAAGAAAAAAAACTCTTATTCAAAACAAACAAAACAAGAAACACAACCATCAAAAACAACAACTGGAGTAAAGGAGATGATGGGCATTGGCCAGCATTGGCACATTCTGGAGGAGATGGGCGGCACAACACCTTAGCAGGTGAACGAAAGTAGCTGGAGTAGCTGCATATGACCGAAAAACATCTAAAAAAACACAAAGAAAACAAGGAAAAAATAAGTAGAAGGGGAGGGGGAGAGGAGGAAGGAGCCGGCTCCCTCCTCCTCTCAAAATGGTTCTTTGACGGCTGAGCTTTTTCCTCTATTTTAATATCATATTTAATCAATACTTATTGTAAAATTTTAAACTGATTCATGTGTGTGTATATATATAAATTAGCACTAAAAACAATTAAAAAACAATAAATTAACACTGAAAAGTCACAAATCATAATCGAATCAAAGTAGGAAACATAATTAAGTTGACAGTCAACAGTATTAAAAAAAAAAAATCTTTGACGTGAAATATAGAGACCACACAGAAATTCATAGGAAAGATACCCAGGAACAAATTGGTAGGTGGACATGCTCCACTGGCTCTTGGCCAATACAAGGTCGGAGTGGCATATCCCACAATAAAGAACTCTGAACCTTACATCCTCGTCTCCCGTTGCTCTGCGGACATACAATATATATACCAGTTTTAACACAAATTAACCAAGAATTCAAAACAAATATAGAAGAGAAATGTTAATTAATTAGCACGCATATTTGCGGTCAAACACAACAACAAAAGAGAAAGAGTACCTTCTGGAGAATTTGAAGGGTGAGAGGACTCTCGAAGAGTCCCTAGTAGCTCATCCAAATGCCTTCTTGGAGTGCTCCTCCTCTAGTGATTTCGCCATAGAAAAAAGCAACTATGAAACAAACAATTATAGTAACAAAAAGAGGAAAAGATCAGTAAGTAGAGAGCTAGAGAGAGGGATATAGATATTCGATTGTATGGTGATGCCTAGAATCATTATAGAATCATCCACTTTCTCTTCCATTCGAATCAAGCGTGAAAATGATTATCTCTTGTAACTTTTTCCCTTTTCAATTAGTTAAAAAAAAAAACAACAACAATAGATGAAGACCAAAATTAAAATTCAAGTGTTTAAGAAAAAACAGAAGAAAGAATTTTCTGTATATGAAAATTTATCCCCTAATATCGTAAAGAGGAAACAATGTATGGACGATCATGTTTAAATGTTGTAACTAGTCTGATAATGTTTTTAAAAATTGATAAACGTTATATATGTATAGTTTTATGTTGGTTGCTTGAGACAAAACTATTTAGTAAGAAAAAAAAAAATACTATTATTTTATTAATTCAGCCCCCCAAAAAAAAGATCCTAGCGTCCACATGGGAGAGTGAGAAGATACGGAAAACATTTATTAATGTTAACACACACTAAATTATTTATTTAAAGTAATGCTTGGGTGTATGCTTCAATAGGGTGCTCTGTACATGCACGCTCGTGCGAGCACGCATGTACAAGTGGTTGTGAGGTGCTAGTGATGGTACATTTTGGTGTTTAATGTTAGAATTGGATATTGGGCCTAATTCATCTCAAAAATTAGTTCAAGAGTTGAGGTTTTTCCTCGTCTTTATAAATTGTTCATCTCCTTAATATCCAAGCAATATGGGACTTCCAACACGCCTCCTCACGTGTGAGGGAAGGACATCCAAGCTAACACGTATAACAAATGAGAGACGGTGGGCCACAGCCAATTGGGTATGGTTCTGATACCATGTTAGAATTGGGTATTGAGCCTAACTCAACTCAAAAGCTAGTTCAAGAGTTGAGGTTTCCCCTCGTCCTTATAAATTGTTCATCTCCTTAATACCCAAGTAATGTGGGACTTCCAACACTTAACACGAATCATCAAAATGAATATTAGATCATTACTATTAAATTTTGGACAAATCTAACATTCAATGATTTGAATTAGTACTTGACTGTTAAGAATATCAACGACAAGAGATTAAATAAAGCTAGACCTAACAGTAGAAATAAAGTAACCATTAGTAACGAGAATAATCAGACAATCAAGTTTAAATAACTGTTAATCATGAGTCATGAGTATGAATGCAGTCAAATATTTTATTTTTTTGGCAAATAAATTGGTGGAAAGAAATAAGGTCTCAAGGGAAACCGCATAGTAACGGGTCTTCGGAGTCGTCGTTTTGGAGTGTGAAAATTTTGAACAACTCTTTGTTGTATTGGGTGGGATCACTACAAAAATCACACATTTTTTAGGCAATTCTTTTGACGTTTTGGGCCTATTGGAACGTCAAAAACGTTTCTGACGCGCCTTTTTTTTACGTTTTTCAAACCTCAAAAATTCGTTTGTCTAAAAAGTTGAAATTCTGACGTGGTAAACAGTAACACATCAGAATTTTTTAACGTGTCACTGTTCAAAGTGTCAAAAAAATTTCTAACGTAATGAACAGTATCACTTCAAGAAAGTTTTTTTAAAATTTTTTATCCGAAAATTTTTTTGACGTTTTAAATTTCAAACGTCAAAAAATTTTTTGACGTGATGAATAGTACCACATCAGAAAGTTTTTTTTTTTTGTTTTTTTTTTTCCAGGAGGTTCTTTTTATTGTTCTAGCTAGTCCATTTTCTTCTTCTTTGTCCATTTTCTTCTTTTTTGTCCATTTTCTCCTTTAATTTCCTGGATAAAGAAGAAATAAAGAATTAGAGGGGAGAGGAGAGGGGGAGGGAGAGAAGAAGATAGAAGAAACAGGAGGAAGAAAAAAAAAAAGAAGAGGGAGCTGGGCGTGCAGATAGGAGAGGAAGAGAGAGAGAAGAAGAGAAGAAGCTAGAAGAAAAAATAAATAAATAAATAAGAGGGAGCTGGGCAATGGGCATGCAGATAGGAGGGGGAGAGAGAGAAGAAGAAGAAAAAGGAGGGAAAAAAAAAGGGAGCTATATAGGCAGGGCGTGCAGATATATAGGAGGGGGAGAGAGAGAAGAAGAAGAAAAAGGATGAGGAAAAAAAAAAAAGAGGGAGCTAGCTCTCTTTTCTCTTCTGCTTTTCTGCTTTTCTGCTTCTCTTCTTCGATCTTCTCTTCTCATTTTCTTTTTCTTCTTCCCATCAGAGAGAATATGGAGCTGGATGAAGAAGAAATCAAAGAAGAGGAAACTTTTGAGCTGGGCGTGCAGTTCTGAAGAGAAGGGAGAAGGAGAGAGATTGGGAGAGGGAGTGTTTGGGGCGGATGAAATATAAGAAGAGGGGAAAGATTAATAAATAATAAAGACGAGGAGGGAAACAAGAGGCTAGGGGGGAAAATTTAACTTTAAAAATTTAACTTCTTAAGAAGGGAAGCTGCAGGGGCATGGAGGGAGAGGGAGAGAATCGCGCGGGAGGGAGAAAAGGATAAAAGGAAAAAAATAAAGAAAATGGGGACCAGCTGGGTGGGGGTTGTTCCAATGACTTTTTTGACGTTCAAAATTTTGAATGTCGACAAATTTTGACGTTCAAAAATTTCTAACGTTCAAAATTTTGAACGTCAAAAAAGTCATTAGAATCACCCCAGCCAACTGGTTCCCATTTCATTTTTTTTTGTGAAAAACTTTTTTGACGTTCAAAATTTTGAATGTCAAAAAAGTTTTTTTTTTTTATTTTGTGCATTTTTTCTTCCCATTTTTTTCTTTATTTTTCTTTCTTTTTTTTTTAATGTTTATGATTTTAGGTCAGCTATTAATAGTAACTTATTCTTAATTTCTTTAAAAATAAATTTATATGAAAAGAAATTGATGAAAAAAAGGAATGGTTTTATAGGATATTTTTGAAATTAAAAAGAAATAAAATTAGAAATGATAGTACAAATATACTAATGAAATTAAAGAGCTTAGAATGTTAACTTTTTTGAATGGTTAAAGAAAGTTAAAATTGATAATAGAATAAAATTAGATAAATTGAAGTCTGATAAGAAAAAAATAATTGTCAAATAAAAACTTTTTTGACGTTCAGTTCGTGAGCTGGCTCTTATATTTAAGTTAATTTATTCTTTATTAAATTTAATTTTTTTTGTAAATTTAAACTTCAACTATTCTGAACAGCTCAATAAGCCAGCATGTCGTTAATAATAATCTAAATTAACTATTAATAGTTGACATAAACACTAAGTTACTATTAATATCTAACCTAAAAAATAAAAATAAAAAAAATAAAAAAAAACTTTTTTGAGGTTTAAAAGTTCAAACCTCATAAAAGTTTTTTTTTAAAAAAAATTTATTTTATTTTATTTTTTGTAGTAACTTATTATGAATATATAGATAAGTTATTATTATTATTATTATTATTATTTTTAATTTTGCTCAAGCCCCAACCGAGCTTAAGAATGAGCCAAAAAATCGAGCTTATAATAAGTCGAGACGAGCCGACTCAATTCGCGAGCTGGCTCTTATATTTAAGTTAATTTATTTTTTATTAAATTTAATTGTTTTTTGTAAATTTAAACTTCAACTATTCTGAACGGCTCAAGAAGCCACCGTGTCGTTAATAATAATCTAAATTGACTATTAATAGTTGACCTAAACACTAAGTTACTATTAATAGCAAAAGTTTTTTTTTTTGGGTAGATAAGTTATTATTATTATTTTTTAAAATTTTGCTCGAGCTCCAACCGAGCTTAAGAACGAGTCAAAAATTCGAGCTTATAATAAGTCGAGACAAGCCGACTCAGTTCGCGAGCTGGCTCTTATATTTAAATTAATTTATTTTTTATTAAATTTAATTATTTTTTGTAAATTTAAACTTCAACTATTCTAAACGATTCAAAAAGCCAGCGTGTCGTTAATAATAATCTAAATTGACTATTAATAGTTGACCTAAACACTAAGTTACTATTAATAGTTAACCCAAAAAAAAAAAAAAAAAAAAAANNGAACCTCATAAAAGTTTTTTTTTTTTTTTTTTTTTGTAGTAACTTATTATGAATATATATATAAGTTATTATTATTTTTTTTTTTAATTTTATTTGAGCTCCAACCGAGCTTAAGAATGAGTCAAAAAATCAAGCTCGAGCTTAATTATACACTCTTTTTGCTATAAAAAAAACAAAAAACAAAAAACAAGAAGACAGAGGAGGAAGAGTATTCTAGAACTGCTGGGCGGGAGGAACAAAAAATAAAAAATAAAAGGAAGAAGAAGCAACCAGAAACAACCAAAAGTAATTAAAAGCAACCAAAATTAAAAGCAACCAAAAGTACAGATTTTGAAACAGCAACCGTGCAGATTTTGAAAAACCAAACCAAATATCCTAGTGTTCTTCTAGTGTTCTCCTTATTTTACGTAAAATATAATTTAAGAAAAAAATAAAATTATAGTACTATTTTTTTGTCAATAAATTAATTTTTATGAGTTAATATTTAGGTTCTAATGCTTTAAAACCTTTTTTTTTTATTCAAAACTAAAATCTAATGGTGGAAGGTTAAACCTTTAGGAATGGTATCACCCATAATGGATTTGATCATCCTAAATTTAGTGCTAATACCTCAAATTTGATGATAATGCCTCAAATTTGGTGCTAATGCTTAACAAAACGGTGGAAGAGACCACTATAATTTTATTTTTTTATTAAATCACGTACTACGTAAGACTGAAAGAAAGTTAGGATAACACTAGGGGAGAACCACTAGCATTTTCTAATATTTATTTATTTTTTGATTTTTTTGGCTGAGAAGAGAAAAAAAGAAAAAAAAAAAACTTTTTTAAGTTAAAAGTGCCACATCAACAAATTTTGACGTCAAAATTGAAACCTCAAAAGAGTTAATTTTTTTGAGGTGTTAATTTTTGCCACGTCAACTTTTTTGACCAAGGTTCTAAAATGTCAAAAATTACTTTTTTTTTTTTTTTTTGTAGTGGATGGATAATATATTGTGGGTTTGTTGGGGATCATAATTGCAAAAACAAGCAGAGCCGATAATCAAGAAGTCCAAAATTGGAAGGAAGATTCGAGTGGCCACTGTTGAACACATTAGCTCACTGGATACATCATCGCAGCCCCACTTTGTATAAAATTCAGAGCATATAGACTTGAAACTTCAATAATTAATCCATCAAAATCTGATAAAGTAGCTCACTCAATACGTCAGGGTGGCATTACTATTCAACCCCACCACTACCTATGTGGCTATATATATACACATCACACGCTCGATCATTAGTTCACTCATATTCCCGTCACTTTTTTGTTACCATAATTAAATGGCGAAACCACCAGAGCAAGAGCAGCATCCTAAGAAGGCATTTGGATGGGCAGCCAGGGACTCTTCGGGGCTCCTCTCGCCCTTCAAATTCTCGAGGAGGTACTCGATTTTTCTCTTTACTTTCATGCGTTTTGCCACAAATGCTGCTTAACATTTTGTTCTAAATTATTGGTTAATTTGTGTTAAAAAAATGGTAAATATGTCTGCGCGCAGAGCAACAGGAGACGAGGACGTAAGGTTCAGAGTTCTATATTGTGGGATATGCCACTCCGACCTTCACAAAATCAAGAACGACTGGGGCACGTCCACCTACCCACTTGTCCCTGGGTACGTTTCCTAGGAATTTTTCAATACAGTTATATATATAGAAATTTCTCAATACAGTTCTATATATATATATAGTTGTGCTGTAATTTAGTCGTCTATCTTTTTCTTTTCCCTTTTTTTTGGTATCAATTAGTGTTAAAGAAATGGAAAATGCAAGGGGTTTTCCCCCTTCTAGCGTTCTCTCAGTCTTACATAAAACATGATTTAAGAAAAAATAAAATTGTAGTGGCCTCTACTACCCGTTTTTTTAGGCATTAGCATCAAAATTGAGGCATTAGCATTAAATTTATGATGATCAAATCTATTTTTTGTGATACCATCCCTAAAGAGTTAACTTTTCACCCTTAAGTTTTAGTTTTAAATCCAAAAACAAGTTTTAAAGCATTAGAACCTAAATATTAACTCATAAAAATTAATCTGTTGATAAAAAAACAGTACTACAATTTTATTTTTTCTTAAATCATGTTCTACGTAAGACTGGAAGAATGCTAGGAGAACATTATTGGGAAAACCCCTAGCAAACCCCTAAAGAAATTTAATGATGTTTGAATATAAATTAAATAATAAAATTCTTCTTTTTTTATTAATTTTAGGGAAAACTTCACTTATCCCTCATGAATTTTAGCGGTTTTTGCAGATACCCCCCAATGTTCAAAAGCTTTCACTTAGGTGTATCAAACTTTGGTTTTCTCTCACTTTACCCCTTCCGTACATAAAATTCTTCGCAATTTCAATTTTACCCCTAACTCCATAACTACACCGTTCTCAAAACGATGGGTAGTTTTGGGGTAAAATTGATATTCTATTAGGATTTTCTATAGGGAATTGACAAAGTGAGAGAAAATCAAACTTCGATACACCTAAGTGAAAGAATTTAAATACTGGGGGTTATCTGCAAAAGTGGCCAAAGTTCAAGGGGATAAGTAAAGTTTTTCCTTAATTTTAGTTTTTATAATAAGACCAACAACAGTATAAAAGAAGAAAAAAATCAAAAGCACCCTAACACAGAGCAAAGCGTGAAGCTCTCTTCTTTTCTTCGCCTTGTGCGGCTACCTGAGGGAGGAGGGATGAAATGCTCCGAAGCCTAGCCGGCGCTCCTCCGCTCAACCTTTCAACCCTGCCAGCGTTTAGTGGTGTTTTGCTCCTCCGTCTCCGCCACCAGCGACACGCCCCTCGAACCTCCATGTACCCGCGAGTAGATCTTACTCGCAAGTGTGCATCCTCCACGCACCAGCGTGTGGGGCATCTTTCTCACTACTTCACTTCCATCCACCACCCTCACCGGTGAGGGAAGTCTTTTGGTTCCCTCACCGGCTTGTGACCCTGTGCGTCTCCGACTTCTTCGACATTGCTGTTTTTTTTGACATTTTACTCTGCTTTATAGCTTGTTTTCTTATTCTGTTATGTTGTTGTTGTGTATTTATTATGTAACTTGTTTATGTTGCTTTTTGTTAAACCCAATCCGATTAGCCTTTTGACTCTTCGTTAGTGAAGTGGTCTTTTCTTTTTTCTTTTTCTTTTTTCTTTCCTTTTTGGTTTCTTTTTGGAAACTTTTTTTTTTTCAATTGTTACTGTGTATCTAAATCTCCATTGCTTCTTTGGAAGTCTGTTTAGATGCTTGTTAAGAGTTTTTGAACTCCCGATGGTTATATCCATCAATTTATGCCGTGATAAGGGTTTTATTGGGGTGCATTTGCAGATGACTGTCATCTTTTGAGGAGTTTATAGTTTGTTTGGATTGGATTTATCTGTATGAGCTTTTTAGCTTTATGTGTCTGTCTTGTGCCTTTTTTATGCTTTAATGAGTATTCGGTTGTTAAAAAAAAAACACCATAACACTAGAATTTGGACTTCCAGGCACGAACTCGTTGGGGAAGTGACAGAAGTTGGGAGCAAGGTGAAGAAAGTTAAAGTTGGAGACAAAGTGGGCGTTGGAGGCGTAGTTAGTGCATGCAACACTTGCGAGAGCTGTAACAATGACCTTGAAAATTATTGTCCCCAATTGATACTCACCTACGATTCTGTTTACCACGATGGAACAATCACCTATGGTGGCTACTCTGATACCATGGTAGCTAAAGAGCGCTATATCGTCCGTATCCTGGAAACCATGTAGCTTGACGCTAGTGCTCCACTTCTTTGTGCTGGGATCACAGTGTATAGTCCCTTGAAATATTTTGGCCTTGCTAAGCCAGGCAAGCATATTGGAATTGTTGGCCTAGGTGGGCTTGGTCATCTAGCCGTTAAATTTGCAAAGGCTTTTGGGGCGAAAGTGACGGTGATTAGCACCTCCATTCACAAGAAGGATGAAGCTTTGAAACATCTTGGTGCCGACTCTTTTTTGCTTAGCAGTGATCAGGAAGAAGTGCAGGTAATTAAAATATATTAGCTAATTACTTTTATCTTCTCTAGTTCTCAATATTTGCTACGTGTTTGATAGTTCTCAATTTATGCAGGCTGCCAAGAATACAATAGATGGTATTATTGATACGGTATCTGCTGTACACCCCATTTTGCCATTAATTGATCTACTGAAGTATCATGGGAAGCTTGTTTTGTTGGGTGGACTAGAAAAGCCACTTGAGCTACCTGTCCTCCCTCTGCTTTCTGGTAAATAAATTCTTTACGACTGATAAACTTTGTAGTTGTTATATGTTGCTATCGATCATTTTTTGTTCATTCTAGTTGTACAATAGAGTTAATAAGATTTGTAAAATAGGTGGTAAGATGGTTGCTGGAAGTGGTGGTGGAGGAATGAAGGAGACACAAGAAATGATAGACTTTGCAGCAAAACACGACATCACAGCAGACATTGAGATTATTCCCATGGAGTACGTGAACACGGCGATGGAGCGTCTTGCTAAGGGTGATGTTAAATACCGATTTGTCATTGACGTTGGAAACACGTTGGCCGCTACTAACCTTCAAGACTAGCTTGGGTCTTGTAATTATATTTAGGTTATTAGTTCTTTTTAAGAGTTAAGCATAATATTATTTTGTAATTCAATAAATGTGTTTTGTTCAAAATCAATTAGTACGAGATTTAGTCAAATTGGTAACAATGGGCTTAGCTCAAAGTCGGTCGAATTGCAGTCGTGTAGTCAATAAATCTATTTTAATATCATTTTGTGCTCATGGAGATGGATTAGAATTTGATAAAAATAAAGAGATTTTATTCGGAGGTATGACTCCTTTTCTTTTCCGCAGCAAGACTTCACCAAATTTCAATGGGATTTATTTATCTTCTTTTTTCTTTTTTCTTTTTGTCTATCTTTATTGACCAATTGCCAACAGGGCTACGTATATTGCGTTTTTTCCCCTGATATAGCCTTGTACAAATCATATTACAAGGCTAATCCTAATCAAACTTCTTCACTTTGAGTAATCCAATCATGCAGCATTTAAAATAAGGATTTCTATCCTTACAACATATTGAAGCTCGAGTTTGAAGATAAAAAGGACCGTTGTTTTTTGGTTCCTTTTTCTCAACAATTGTTTTACGTGCAGAAACAGATCTAACCAAATTTTAAAAGTATGAAATTGGTAATAATCCTATGTGGCAGCAACAAATGGTTGAAAAATAAATAAATAAATGTTCAACTATGAGCCAAAAAATGGGATCAACTTGGGCCAATATATGGGCCAACAATAGGTCAAAGATGGGCTTGGGTCAATAAACAAACCAATAAAAAGCAAATGACCGGGCAAATAAAGCGCCATACGGACCAAATATGAGTTATTCTAGAAGTCTCTCTTGTGTCACTCTAGTGTCTCTCCAAAAATGATATGGCTCTTAAAATTACCATTCGATTAAAATCCTATAATAATCAATTAGAAGCTCAATGGTGATTTAAAAGTCACATCATTATTAGAAGGATACAATAGTGACATAAGATGGACTTGTAGCATTACTCGACCAAATATAGGCCGCTTGGGCCATTTTTTTCCAACCAAACTTTTTCTTTTGTTTTTTTTTTTTTTCAAATAAACGACATGTCGCTTACGGGTCAAAATTGTGGTTGTGGAAAGGTGGCTGGCTATGGTGTTGCAGCTAGTAACAATGGCCAGAGATGGCATGGGCCAAAAATTAGGCCGACAATAGGCCGAACAATGAGAAAAAATAAGGCCACTTATGAGCCCAATAATAAAGCCAACTTGGGCCCTTAAATATATGGGCCAAAAATGAGCAGAAAATGTTTATCCAATAATAGCCATGTTATCTATTAGAGTATGATGTGATAAGGTAGATGCTACTTTTTATTATGAGTAATGTTATAAGGTTTCTCAGAGTTTTTATAGAGTCATCTCAAATGTGATGTGACTTTTAAAATTACCGTTGCATTTAAGATGTGATTTATTGATTGTTAATCTATTGATGATTTTAAAAGTCACATCATATTTGAGATGACTCTAAAAAGACTATAAGAAAACTTATAACATTACAGACTTTTCCATTTTATTTGGAACCCAGTCTGCAAAAGTCACGTTATCTATAGAGAATCCACAATCCAGAAAATGACATAGAGCCGCCATGGCCCATGCATGTACGAACTCCACGTGGTATGATGTGATGGATACAGGGCAACTAGGAGGTAGATGCTACTTTTTATTATACGACTTTTCCATTTTACTTGGAACCCAATCTGTAATAGTGATCGAGAAGCCATAATCCAGGAATGGCGTAGAGCCGCCATGGCCAAAGCATATACGAACTCCTAAATCTTAATCGTGTTGTATTTATTTCTTTTGTGTGGACTATCATAATCATTTGTTTAGTTGTAGACCCATAATGAGATGGGTCAAATTTTGTAAATACATGAGAAAACCCTTTACTCTCACCTTATATATAAATGAAGTTGGTCCATTAAACTTCATTAGGTCATTATGTGAAAATTAGGGTTGAGAATAATAGTCTCTCTACACACACAAAACACAGTTTTCTTCTATATGTTTATGGATCTACAGGAGACTTGAGAGGGAGATATTGAAAGTTTGTCTCGTGATTATTGAAGGTATGTGATTCTCATTTTTTGTCTATACATGTTATGGAGAAAGAACATATATATTATTGGTTTATTCTAACAAATCGCTCATTGAATACGCCAACCAGGCCAGCCCACCACTACCCTCTATATATATCACACGACCTATTGTTGGTCTAGGCATCACCATACAATCGAATATCTATATCCCTCTCTCTAGCTCTCTACGTACTGATCTTTTCGATCATCTTTTTGTTACCATAATTGTTTGTTTCATAGTTGCTTTTTTCTATGGCGAAATCACCAGAGGAGGATCACCCCAAGAAAGCCTTTGGATGGGCTGCCAGGGACTCTTCGGGAGTCCTCTCACCCTTCAATTTCACCAGACAGTACTCTTTCTCTTTTGTTGTTGTGTTTTTCCACAAATATGCATGCTAATTAATTAACATTTCTCTTTTGTTTTTGTTCTGAATTCTTGGTTAATTTGTGGTAAAAACGATACCATATTTATTGTATGTCCGCAGAGAAACGGGAGACGAGGATGTAAGGTTCAGAGTTATTTATTGTGGGATATTCCACTCCGACCTTGCATATTGGCCAAGAGCCAATGGAGCATGTCCACCTACCCATTTGTCTCTGGGTATGTTTCCTATGAATTTCTGTGTGATCTCTATATTTCACGTCAAATATTTTTAATAATGTAGACGATCAACTTAATTAGTACCCATTTTTGTTTTTGATTGACCTTTTTACGACTCTTCTTGCAAGATGTGGGCTTCCAAAAGAAAAATTAGATATTTTCTTGGAGATAAGTGTTAGATTTTAGAAAAATAATATAAAGGAAAAATGGAAATGGCTCATAATTAAGTCGCTTTTCCTAACAAACTATTTGTCCCCATCAAAATTGGTATATATGAAAAGGGGGTTATAGCTAGCAAATATTTATTCAATATACAATGAAGCACGAACAAAATTATATCTAAACATTCTTAGATTTTCTATTCCAATAATAGACAAAGACTCAAATTAAAATTTATGTGTCTAAGAAACAACAAAAGGAAAAAGAATTTTCTGTATATGAAAACTAAACTGCATTAAACTATTTATTGTGTTAAAATTAATAGCCCATTGCCATGGACGCGCATGTATATTTGGTGTTTCACATCGTAGTAGAGTATACTTGAAATGTGTTGGGCCATTTAAATGCAAATTACACTTTCTTTCTTTTTTTTCTTTTTTTTTCTTCATGTGAGACTCTTTCATTCAATGTACTTTAATAGCTTTCATTTAAAACAATATATATATATATATATTAATTTTTCAAATTTCGACTTGCAGGCATGAAATCGTTGGAGAAGTGACACAGGTAGGGAGCATGGTGAAGAAAATTAAAGTAGGAGACAAAGTGGGGGTGGGATACATAGTCAGTGCATGCCATTCCTGTGAGAACTATAACAATGACCTTGAAGTTTATCGTCCTAAAATGGCAGTTTCCACAAATGCCTTATACTATGATGGAACAGTCACATATGGAGGCTTTTTGGTGGGCATATCAGAAAAACCATTTGAGCTACCCGTCTTCCCACTGCTTATGGGTAATTCTGCAAGATTGACAAACTTTGCAATTGTTTGGTATTCCATTTTACTCATTCATAGTTATAGAGTTAATAAGATTTGTTAAAACAGGAAGGAAGATGGTTGTAGGAAGCGCCACCGGAGGAATAAAGGAGACACAAGAAATGGTAGACATTGCAGCAAAACATGACATCGCAGCAAACATAGAGGTTATTTTAATGGAGTATGTGAACACAGCGATGGAGCGCCTTGCTAAGGGTGATGTTAGATACCGATTTGTCATTGACATTGGAAACGTACACCTTGGCCGCTACAAAACCTTGAAGACTTGGCTTGGTTTCTTAATTTTATGTAATATTCTTCCAATAATTTTGCTTAATTGCATGCTTATTCTTGTATTTCTACTGGAACCTTGTCTTTTTTATCATATGATGCATATATATTGAATAAAAGATATATATTGGATAAGTTTAATTTGGATGATATATAATAATCTTTTCTTCCAGAATCGTAGATCTTACCAACTAATCTGCAGTCATTTAACCAGAATAATTAATTATTGAAATAAAATCATACCACAACTAAGTACATGTTTATTGAATCAACCTCATTTACTCTCGCCTATGGAGTTGTACGTATTTCAAACCTTACGCAGCATTAGAAATTAGTTTATTGGGGATGAGGATTTCTCTATTTTAAATAAAATTGATAATATTTAGTTTTTTATTATATTTAAATTAAATTAGTGTATGTAATGGTGTATATAATAATATTATGAATGACCCATTGTGGTGGCTGGCCACAATGGTCGAAAATGGCGGAAGCTAGAAGGTGGTCAGAGGTGGCACAAATAACGACGGCTAGAGATGGGCTGAAAACTGGGCCAACAACAATAAGCTAAAAATGGGTCACAATAGGTAAAAAAAAAATAGTCAACTGTGGGCAAAAAATGGGATCAACTTGGACCAATATATGGGCCAACAATAGGTCAAAGATGGGCTTGGGTCATTAAACAAAACCAATAAAAAGCAAATGACGGGGCAAATAAAGTGTCAAAAGATTGGCCATATTGACCAAATATATACCACTTTGGCCCTTCTTTCCGACCAAACTTCTTTCTTTTCTTTTTTTTTGATAAACGACATGTCGCTTACGGGTCGAAATTGTGGCGGTCTAAAGGTGGCTGGCCATGGTAGTTGCGGCTAGTAACAGTGGTGGGAGATGGCATGGGTCGAAAATTGGGCCAACAAATAATAGGCTAAAAATGGGTCACAATAGGCCTAACAATGAGAAAAAATAAGGCCAAATTATAAGCCTAATAATAAAACCAACTTGAGGCCGATCCCATAAATTGGCCAAAAAAGAGTGGAAAATGTTTTTCCAATAATAGCGACATTATCTATTATATACAGTATGATGTGATGCATAGGGTGCATCTAGCAGGTAGAGTTGGACTTGGATCCTCTCCATTTCAAAGGAAATGGAGAGGAGCCGGTCCTAGTAAAAACAAGGGCAAAAAGGTCAAAAAAAATTAATGGAGATGAAAAAAGATTATAATGCCCTTGTTTTTACAAGGACCAGCTCCTCTCCATTTCCTTTGAAATGGAGAGGATCCTTCTCCGGTAGAGTTGGTCTAGGCTATATTTGTCTATATGAGCCAAAAATAAGGTCAATTATGAGCAAACGAGAATATGGTGCATCTAGCAGGTAGAGCCAAACTTTTTATAGCGAAAATTAGGCCAACAATATAGAGCCGCCATGGCCAACGCATGTACGATTACGAACTCTTAAATCTCAATCGCTCATTGAATACGTACCCTCTCTCTCTCTCTCTCTCTCTCTCTATCACACGACCTATTTATTGTTGGTCTGGTCTTTACTATACAATAAAATATTTATATGGATTGTTCTCAAGAGGTAGATCAATTAATTGAAACTACGCTTAATAAAACAGAGGTCATTAGTTTGAATTTTTTTCCTCCCTCTTGTACGAATATGTCAAATTTTTTTTTTTTTTTAAAATCTATATCAATTCTTCTCTCTCTATGTACACCATCATAATTATTGTGTAGTCTCTATATTTTCCACGTCAAAGCTTTTTTCTTTTCATTGTTTTCTTTTTTAATAACATTGGTTGTCGATAAAGTCAATTCGGTCGGTAATGTGAAAAAAATGGAAAATTTGTCGATAAAGTCGGTTGGTTCGGTTAAAAAAACTTCTTCTACCTATTATATCAAAAAATTCGGAATATAAAAAACCATGCCGCCTTCCATCCACCATCTAGTCGGTCACGATCGATTGGTGGTTAGTCGGTGAATTTGTTTAGCCATAAGAGCAATTACTATACATACTTGTATATATAAAATGTATATATTTTTTAGGGGTGAAATAGCGGTTACAGTTGCGGTTAGCGGTTAGTGGCTAAAACCGCTAACCGCCTCCGCTAACTACTAGCAGTTAACCGCCTCCAGTTAGCAGTTAACCGTTTTTTTACTAACCGCTTTTTATTGGGCTTTTTATTGGGTTTTTTTTTTTTTGTTTGGCCAGTTTTGGGCTCACTTTAAACCATTGTTTTCCTCACTTTAAACATTTTTTTCCCCTTTCATGGCCATTTAAGTATTAAAAATTGTTGATTTAAAGTGAGCATTATATGTTAGACCATTATACCAAAATCTTGTTGGTCACCTTCTATAACATATAACATACGGATAAAATTACAACAAAAGGAATCGAAATTGGGACTCCTGAATAAAAGAGGTGCACAATAACCACTAGGCTACAATAACTTATTGTTATTTATTATATGAAATATATATAATATATATTATATTTTAAAAAAAGACGGTTAGCGGTTAACGGTTAACGGTTAGGCAGTTTTTCAAAATCCACTAACCGCCTTTCAAAATGCACTAGGCGGTTAGCGGTTAATGCGGATAGCGGTTAGGCGGTTTTAAATTTCACCCCTAATATTTTTATCAATGCACATACATATATAATAATATATTATGAATGACCCAACGATTCAAGCTGAACGAGTCAAGCTAAACTTAATACAAATTGTGCTCACGAAAATCACCCTAGTCAAGAGCTGCGTTTACATGAGTATGAATGGTTTAATATTCCTGCAAGTTTTTCTATTCACGATTGACTCATTTACTAATTAACTAAATCAAGACCATGTCGAGTTTATTCGAGCTAAGCCTGATCCTTTCGCAAGCGCTCAGCTTGTGTAACAACCCTAATCACACTAGATATTTTATATCCTTGTTATATGTACCTTTATATACCACTAACATCACAATCAATTATGGTATATGTTAATTTCAATTTAAAAATCAATGTTTGAAATGAGCAAGTGCACAGAAGATGTCTACAGACAATGACAAAAGCGATTAAATCAAGATAAATGTTTTCTCGTGCATTATTACTTAACATCGCAATCAATTATTATATTGGTTAATTTCAATTTAAAATCAATATTTCAAACGGGAAAATTCGCAGAAGATCGATATATAAGGACATAACAAAAACGATTAAACGAAGTTGTGAAGTATCTTCTCAATCGATCTGACCACTCACTCGACGTCAAAATCATGATTAATGTTTGACGAAGTTGTTGAGTATCTTCTTGGTGCCATTCACTAACGACAATAACAGGATTGTTTGGCTTATAAGACAAAGAAAAACAAAAAGGATTGTTCAACTTGACATTCAGCATCTGCAGCTACCACAAATATAATATTCCACTTTCAAAATTATTTGAATAAGTCATCATGGACAAAAGTTGTGGACCATGGGGTTTAATATATAAAAATGATGTTCAGACAAGCATGTGGACCGTTTACACTTTTTTTTTTTTTTTATATAAACCAAAGTTTCATGAAGAGATCGGTCACTCAACACCAATCCATATTCCCTCTTGCTCTCCAACTTCAAGCAACGCACTCGATCAGTTCTCTCACCCCCAAAATTCTTATCAATATGATCACAAAGGCACCAGAAGAAGAACACCCGGTGAAGGCCTTTGGCTGGGCTGCTACAGACCAATCTGGGCAACTCTCTCCGTTTCACTTCTCTAGAAGGTAATTAAGGCTCCGTGTATTATTTTATTAATTAACTTGCTTTAATAAATAATATAATCAATATTACAAAGTCAGTAGCAGTAGTGAGATCGATCAATGATGTTTTTGTTGACATGATTATATGCTGCAGGGCAACTGAGGATGATGATGTCAGGTTTAAGGTGTTGTATTGTGGAATATGTCACACCGACCTTCATAGCATCAAGAATGATTGGGGCTTCTCTAGCTACCCTCTTGTTCCTGGGTACGTATTTTTTCAGCATCAATCAAGAAATTGGTTATCTAAAACTTATTTAGTCAGTTGGATTTCACATAAACTTTCTCACGTTTATTGTAAAATTGCTATGAATCATATCCTGAATTTAGATTTTAAACAATTTCTTACTCAAATTATTACCAATCTAAATGGTAAATATAATAAGAGAGCTACTATATATATATATATATACAAGTACACAACTTCACATGTACGTCCTAACAAAGGACAAGGTTTGGACGGTTAGGTCTACAAGATGACAAGAGCCCACTTGTTCTTAATTTATTGCGTAGGGTACATGTTTGGTAAAGAGTTTTAAGATGATAATAATAATAATAATAATAAATAAATAATTGATGTGACATAATATTTGCCATGCTGGCCTGTCTTTAAAAAATGGGAACGAACCAGACGCACTATATATGAACTATACTTTCCCCTATAAAAACTTATTTAATTCTGCTGCTAACGAACACCCTAGTAATTGTATTGAGTTTAATTAATAATGGGGTCTCTTCATTATGTCCGTCCTTATCTTTTTATTTTATTATTGAAATTAAGCGGACCTTATTATAAATATAAATAAAATTGCGAAGTTTCTTTGCATCTCATCCGTTGATTCGAAAAAACTTCTGTTAATTAATGTTTTTAAAGTAATATTGAACGATAGTCGTTATCAGTACTGTTTCTTTTTCCCCAATCATTTTATGTGTTTTTAGACTAACTTTAGCTTTCTTTTTATACAGGAATGTTTTTGAAAAAAATACAAATTAAAGGGCTTATCAAATAGTAATAATATACACAAAAAAATTTAAAAAAAAAATTCCCAATTCGATCGTTACATTGAAATTTTTATTTGCAGACACGAAATCGTTGGGGAAGTGACAGAGGTAGGGAGCAAGGTGAAGAAAGTTAAAGTGGGAGATAAAGTGGGTGTTGGATGCATGGTCGGTGCATGCCACTCGTGCGAGAACTGTAACAATGACCTTGAAGTTTACTGTTCCAAAACGATATTCACCTACAATTCCGTTTACCATGATAAAACAATTACATATGGAGGCTACTCAGACACAATGGTAGCTAATGAGCGGTACATCGTCTTGTTCCCAGAAAACATGCCGCTTGACGCTGGAGCTCCACTCCTATGTGCTGGAATCACAGTGTATAGCCCTTTGAAATATTTCGGTTTTGCCGAGCCGGGTAAGCATATTGGAATTGTTGGCCTGGGTNGGATTTTTTTCTTTTTCCTTCCGGTTCCGGTGAGTCTGATATTTTTTTTCTTTTTTTGGATGATAAAATTCCAAATAGGGTTCACCTTCCCCTCTAGGTTTTAGTTTTGAGGCATTAGAAACGATTTTTTAAGCTTGTCGGATTTTTTTTTGGTTCTCCGGAGAGACAAAAATGGCCACCGGGGGTGGCCGGATCTCTCTCCCCCTGGCCGTTGGGGTGGATTGCAGCCACCCCAGGCTGCTAAGGGTGGATCACGGCCACCCCCAGTGGCCGGATCTTTTTTTTTTTTTGTTGGTTCACGGAGGCAAATATGGCCACTTAGGGTGGCCGGATCTCTCCCCCTGGTCGTTAGGGTGGATCGCGGCCACCCCCAGTGGCCAGATCTATCTTCTTTTTTTTTGTTCGCCGAAAAAGTTGCCGGAGATGGGCGGCGGGTGGCGGCGTCCGTCGCCGGAGGTGGGCGGTAGGTGGCGGCGTTCATCGCCGGAGGTGGGAGGTGGATTATTTATTTGGTTGCTTAATTTGTTGATTCGGTGTTTTGATTTCATTTTTAGTTGGTGTATTTTTTTGAAATTGTTGAGGTGTCAATAATTGAGTGGAAAGCAGAAAACATGGGTTTTCTGCCTTGTCCGAACAGCAACAGCTCTCGTCTTTAAAAAATGGGAACGAACTAGACGCACTATATATGAACTGTACTTTCCCCTATAAAAACTTATTTAATTCTGCTACTAACGAACAACCTAGTAATTGTATTGAGTTTAATTAATAATGGGGTCTCTTCATTATGTCCGTCCTTATCTTTTTATTTTATTATTGAAATTAAGCGGACCTTATTATAAATATAAATAAAATTGCGAAGTTTCTTTGCATCTCATCCGTTGATTCGAAAAAACTTCTGTTAATTAATGTTTTTAAAGTAATATTGAACGATAGTCGTTATCAGTACTGTTTCTTTTTCCCCAATCATTTTATGTGTTTTTAGACTAACTTTAGCTTTCTTTTTATACAGGAATGTTTTTGAAAAAAATACAAATTAAAGGGCTTATCAAATAGTAATAATATACACAAAAAAATTTAAAAAAAAAATTCCCAATTCGATCGTTACATTGAAATTTTTATTTGCAGACACGAAATCGTTGGGGAAGTGACAGAGGTAGGGAGCAAGGTGAAGAAAGTTAAAGTGGGAGATAAAGTGGGTGTTGGATGCATGGTCGGTGCATGCCACTCGTGCGAGAACTGTAACAATGACCTTGAAGTTTACTGTTCCAAAACGATATTCACCTACAATTCCGTTTACCATGATAAAACAATTACATATGGAGGCTACTCAGACACAATGGTAGCTAATGAGCGGTACATCGTCTTGTTCCCAGAAAACATGCCGCTTGACGCTGGAGCTCCACTCCTATGTGCTGGAATCACAGTGTATAGCCCTTTGAAATATTTCGGTTTTGCCGAGCCGGGTAAGCATATTGGAATTGTTGGCCTGGGTGGGCTTGGCCATGTCGCCGTTAAATTTGCCAAGGCTTTTGGGGTGAAAGTGACGGTAATTAGTACCTCTGCTAGCAAGAAGGATGAAGCTTTAGAACATCTTGGTGCCGACTCTTTTTTAGTTAGTTGTGACCAAGAACAAATGCAGGTAAAATTTTAGCTTATGATATAGCAGACACTCTAGTTCTCAAGTATGCAATTATAGAGATTGGGTGTGTTGTTGGGCTATGTGGTGTCTTATTTGGGCCCAACCCGATTTGCACCCTACCTTATTTGATGTTGAAAGCGCTACTATTTAAATGGATATATATTTTTTTTTTTAATGAGGCATAATCCCTGGAACAGAGGTTTGGGTCCTTTTTGTGTTTTGACCCTGTTGTGGGTCGTACTTATAATCGCTTATGGTTTTGTGTGAACCATCTAAATATTTTTTGTTGGTGATTGTTTGTTTAGGGATTTTTTTTCTTCTTATTTTTCGCATCTTATTGGTTTGTCTAAAAAAATATAAAATAAGATAGATTTCATGTAATTTTTGGTTAAGTATTAAATTAATTCGTGCAGGCTGCCATGAATACAATGGACGGTATCATTGATACAGTATCTGCTGTGCATCCAATTTTGCCATTAATTGGTCTATTGAAGTCCCATGGAAAACTTATTATGGTGGGTGCGCCGGACAAGCCGCTTGAGCTACCGATCTATCCTCTGCTTATGGGTAATTTCTTACACAAGACAAATGACAAATTTTTCCATTGCTATATGTTGTTGGTCTCCTCTTTTATTTGTTACTATTTGTTAAAACAGGAAGGAAGATGGTTGTGGGGACTGCAATTGGGGGAATGAAGGAGACGCAAGAGATGATTGACTTTGCGGCAAAACACAACATCACGGCAGACATTGAGACTATTTCGATGGAGTACGTCAACACCGCGATGGAGCGTCTTGCTAAGGGTGATGTTCGATACCGATTTGTAATTGACGTTGGAAACACGTTGGGTGCTACCAAGCCTTGAAGACTATGTTGTCTTAATTTCTTGAACGGTTGGAAAGATCTTGTTTGAATATTTGAATAACTAATAAATGGGCATGCATGTTTGGGGTCTGTGTTTGGAAAATTCTTATTATTTCTCATTTTCTCCCATTTTGAAATTCCGGTTTTCTAGAACCATTGAACAATTGAACAATTTTATCTCAAATCGGTTTGGCTTAGCTTGACTTTGAAGGGATCCAATTTTTTTTTCTCTTTCTTTTTTTCCTTCTAACGATATTTTTAGAAATTTGTCTAGATTTAAGTTAATTTATAGAGGTATTTTTATTCCATATGCTTTTATTCATCACATGTCACCACAACTTTCATTGGCAGCATTAGCTAGTGACTTTCAAGTGTTAATAGTATGTTCGAATTGGATTATCATCATTGAACTTATAATTAATCATTATTGAATTTTAATTTAATAATGATTTTAAAAGCAACCTTATTTTTATAAGGATACAAGAGTTATACAAGAAAGATTTCTAAAATTACTCGCTCCGGTGAAAAACCGGTGAGTGAAGGTAGGGTCTCCTTGTTGGGTGGGTGGTGGTTGTTCCGGCAAGACAAAACTCCAAATGGCAGAAAAGTAGACCAAAAAAAAGGTCAAGAAGGGAAAATACTGCAGCAGAATTTTTGCAGAAAAAACAGAGAGAGCATGGGAGGAATTTGAATATTTACTTAACTTCTAGCTTATTCTATACAAAAGCAACTATAACCTTCTAGAATACAAGTTTCTAGAACACACAAGTGGGCTCTTTTAACAAACCTTTTAGAATACATTTTCCACCATGCTACAAACCAAGGTTAACAAAACACAACCCAAGTGAGGTTAAATATCAATGTTGTTGTGAGTGCACTTCGGAGCATTGAGTTCTACATTAAAGTGAACATTAACCCATTAGCTTAGGTTTTTGGGTTAGAATTGTATTCAATTATGTTTATATATATTAATATACTTTTGGTAAAAACTGCATAATTGCTTTATCTCTCATCAAATGTGGTTACTTTTCTGGGACGAGTGTTTGGACGCGTCGGATTTAGAGTTATGCCTCCACCCACAACTCGGGTTTAGAGTTCTGTCCGCATCCGCAATTCTTGACGTGAAATACTTTTAAAAATGTAAAAAGACTCACAAGTGAAGGAGGGTTTGGTCAATGTGAAAAAACTCACAAGTGAGGAGGAGATTATTGTGAGTGCACTTGTGAGTATTGAGTCTCACATTGAAAAAATATAAAAGAAAATAGTACTTAATATACCTAAGTGAACCTTAGCCCATTAGCTTAAGCTTTTAGGCTAAAGTTGTGTTCAATTATGTATATTAATATACTTTTGATAAAAATTTCATAATCGCTTTATCTCCCTTCAAACGTAAACGTCAAAGCCATATTAGAGGAACATAGTCCTATTTTCTTGTTAGAGAATAAAGCTATTTTTTATTTTTCTATAAAAGTATATTTTACATTTTTTTTATCTCTATACTTTGAGAAATACTGTAGTAACCCTTGAAAGTTGATTAAATATAGAGTATATGATGTGAATCAATTTATGTTTTTTTTTTTAAATTTTTCTTTAAAATAAATAAATAACATATAAGACATCTCGAAGCGATGATGGAAGCTTGAAGAGCGTCAAGGAAAGGCAAGCCTTGGCTTATCTTTATGCTAAAATTTTATATGTTCCGTTCAAGTCTCCAGTGGCGGAGCCAGGTGATCCATATTAGGGGTGTCGTTAAAATTTTTTTTCGTCTTACAAATTTTTTCCACCCAAAAAATTTAGTAGTTCATACAATATATATATATATATATATAAGTTCATAAATATGTTAAAAAATTCAAATACAGAAAAATCAACTCAGGCAATATAACACAGCCTATCACGAATAGTCAAATCTCGCTTAGTACGTAGTTAGTTCCTATGAGTTTTTTCATTTATGGAGAACCATTAGTTAGTTCCTATGGGTTTTTTTTCATTTTTGGAGAACCAGACTCCATAGATACATGCATATAGATTTACTAACTTTTATTCAATTTTTTAGGCAACCAAACAGAAGATAATTAAACGAAAAAAAAAAATACAAATAGAAAAGATAAATTTGTGGGTATTAATAATCAGAAAGATCAGATCAAGATTTGATCGTTCCCACGCCAAATTGATAAAATAAATAAAAAAAATCCAAAATTAAAACTAGTAAAAGAAAGACATTAATTAGAACAAAAATCTAACACAAAAGCGACCAAGAGTCAAAAAAGAAAAGAAAAAAAGAAAAAGAAAGGGGGAGTTACTTTGCTTGGTGATGATGATGGTGGCGTCTAGACACGATATGGGACAAAAGATCCCCAACCCACTTTGCTTGACAACCTTATTGAAGACCGCAAGGTAGAAACTGTGTGTTGAGAAGTAATGGTAGTACTAGCAAGAGCATTCATAATGGATGAGCTAAATAACACTTTTATCTAAAATAGCTCATTAAATTGATAAAATACCATCTACATTAGAGAAGCTAAAAAAAATGTAAAATAGATATTTTATTAAATGAGCTAAAAGAAAAAGCTACATGTAGCAACAGTATTCAAAGAGCTATTTTCCTAAATTTTTTTTCCACGTCTATTTTTCTCCCACTATCTCTCCCAAAATTTTATTCCCACTTTTTTTTTATTCTTTCTCTCACATGTTTTATTTTTTATTTTTTTTTCAAAATTTTCTCATATTATTTTTTTTTTCACATCTCATTTTTTCCAAAATTTTCTCATATTATTTCTCTCTCCTCATCACTTTTTTCTCAAAAGTTGAAAAATAAGACATTTAAGAAAAATACAATCATTATAAAAAATAAAAAAAAAATTAAAATTAAATGATATAGATAAAAATATAATTAATCGGATGTAGGAAGCCCTTAAAAAGTTATTAGTTAAACTAGATAAATTGAGTTTTGAGGAGCTATTTTATATAAAAAATTAGCTATTCCATTATAAATGCCCTAATATTGGGGATGCCGTGAAATGGGTAGGTAAAATGATTTTATTTTATTTTTAGTGTCGTGTAACCCCCAAAGACTCCCATGGCTCCGCCACTGCAAGTCTCAATCAAGTCTTGAGTCTTGACATGGTTGCTGTCGGCCGGTGCCAATGTGATCCTTACCAAGGATCTGGCTTGTATACTGTAGTTTTAACTACATCATATATGTTGTTATAAATTGAATAGTAAGGATTTCATTAAAGTAATTAAGTGATTCTTGAAGAGTGATAATCTATCATAATAAATACTAATAAATAGATGACGTAATAAATAAATAAAAAATTAATATTTATTATAACACGTTTAAACTATTTAATTACTTTAATATAATTTTTAGTATTTAATTTTTTAATAATATATATACTATAATTTTAACTATAACATATAAGCCGAATCCCTTAGGCTTTGTTTGTTAAATGCTTTTGGTTTGGTTTTGCTTCGACACTGTAGCAGATGTGAAAAAAAGTGTGAATGTTTTTTTTGAAAAAAGTAAAAAGGTAAGAATGTTTGGCATAGAAAAATGAAAAATTTTGTTTTTTAGTGATTTTTTTTAATTGAAGAGTAATAAAAAGTAAGTGATGTGATATAAAAAGTAAGAGAATATTGAGAAAATGAAATTATTAAATGTGAGCCCCATAAACAATGTCGAAGCAAAACCAAACCAAAAGCATTTAACAAACAAAGCCTTAGATTACTTGGGCGATGGATTAAAACAAACTACAGAAATCGAACTTTGAAGAAACACCTGACAGAAATATGGTGGTTGAGTTCCTTGTCGTTTACGGCTGGCTATTCAGTCGGTGTGAAAATCAAGGTGGCTCGTATGCCTCCACATTCTGTACAGTAATTACATAAGTTCTTATACTTTTAATTGCTCATCTCTTAATGTCTTTATTGCAAGTCACAATCGTTCATCAACAACCGACGCCTATCGAAATCCCGTTAAAGCAAATCATAGTGAGAGAACAATCAGAGAAAAAAATGTAACGCTACAGGTTTTTTAACAAAATCCTCATAAGATTCTTGGCACCTAAT
Organism: Carpinus fangiana; assembly: GCA_006937295.1. Classification (NCBI taxonomy): domain Eukaryota; kingdom Viridiplantae; phylum Streptophyta; class Magnoliopsida; order Fagales; family Betulaceae; genus Carpinus; species Carpinus fangiana. The sequence goes on from CM017322.1 coordinate 39,516,392, forward strand.
CTTGACTTTTGATACAACTTCAAAGTACTGGCCGAACTTATTCCGACATATTCATCACATAATCACTTGAGCCAAACACACATATAGAGAAAGACAGCATGCATATAGAGAAAGATTATATAATATATATGTCTATGTATTTATAAATGTTTGTCACTTCACACCAAAAATCTTGATTTCACCACTGCTTCACATGGAACACAATATCTCAGTAAATTGCTAAAGATCCCAAAACAACGGATCCTTCAATTTTTTTTATTTTTTATTTTTATTAATCCCAAACTGCAACCTTTTACATCTTTTTAGAATTATTCAAATAACAGACAAACAAGACAAAATGCATATCCTCGTACGCGTCACATGCAGCAGAATTCAAGAGCTCGGCTTCAGTGTGTTCCCAATGTCAATGACAAATCGGTATCTCACATCTGCTTTCAAGAGGCGCTCCATGGCCGCGTTCGCATAATCAATTGGAATAACCTCAATATCAGCTGTTATCTTGTGTTTGGCTGCAAAATCGATCATTTCTTGTGTCTCCTTCATGCCTCCAATGCAACTGCCACCTACCATCTTTCTTCCTGCATGTGATTCCATGATATTCGTAATTAGTATACAGTCTCTCAGAAGAAATGCACAGGCAACAGCCATAAGAAGCTGCCGCCCAATAACAACGAAGCTAGAGAAGTGTGAAAAAGACAGCATGCATGTCAATGCCAAAATTGTTAAATGCCTTGTATATATATTTATATGCTTACCCATAACTAGCAAAGGAAATACTGGTAGCTCTAGTGGCTTCTCTGGAGCACCAATCATGACAAGCTTTCCATGTGACTTCAACAGGCCCATTAGAGGCAGGAGAGGATGCTTTGCCGAGACTGTATCAATGATACCATCGAAAGTACCCAGGGCAGCCTACATACAGTTGATAAAGTCAGAAACTTAGATACAATACACATAATTGGTAACTCTTATATATATATACTTTGTTTATAAATATAAATTAAATGATTAAATTTATTCATCAATTTTTCAATACCTGAATCTGATCTTGGTCCGTGCTGACCAAAAACGAGTGGGCACCAAGATGTTCCAAAGCTTCCTTCTCCTTCTTAGGTGAGGTACTGATCACTGTCACCTTAACTCCCATAGCTTTAGCGAATTTCACAGCCACATGGCCTAGCCCACCGAGGCCAACCACACCCACTTGCATGCCGGGTTTGTCAAATCCATAATATTTCAAGGGGCTATATACAGTAATCCCAGCACAAAGGAGGGGAGCACAGGCATCAAGCGGTAGGTTGTCCGGAATACGGACCACAAAGTGCTCGTCCGCAACCATGATGTCGGAGTAGCCGCCATATGTGGTGGTTCCGTCGTAGTACTTGCCGCCATTGGTGAGGATCATTTTTGGGCAGTAATTTTCAAGGTTGTTGGAACATTCACCGCAAGAGCGACATGCTCCAACCATGAAGCCTACGCCAACATTGTCTCCAACTTTGAATTTCTGTACCTTGCTCCCAACTTCCGTCACTACACCCACAATCTCGTGCCTGGAATACTATCCAATTTAGTTGACATGATTTAAATATGTTGCAATAAAAAGACTAGAAAGTCCATGTTGAAATGATGCATTAATATTTTGGGTCCATTCATGCATCCGCTGTTGATTAAAGAAAGTTAACACTTTTCTGACTGTAATATTAATATTTTGGGTCCATCCATGATCCATGCATCCGCTTTTGATTAAAGAAAGTTAACACTTTTCTGACTAGAATTTAGTCAGTCGCATCAATTATTTATGATTTTACTTAAGATTTCATGATAAACTATGATTTAATATAATATTATAATATTATATATACGAAACAAAGATATTTATCCCTAGATCGAAAGCAATAGGCTAGAGAAAATTGAATTCGTCAATGACAAAGAGGTGCAGTGTACGTATGGCTCTCAAAGCTCCATTTGTGTGGGTCTTAAATCACCTCGTACGTTGGTTGTTGAACAAAAACCTGAAGCTTGGACCTTTAAGAGCCACACAAATGATAAGTATCTTTCCTCACAAACCACTTCGTTTAATTGAATGAGCAGGCATTTTACGGAGCCGTTCCAACATTAGCTTTGAAGAATATTGAATATTTATGAAATATTTATGTGGTAATTACTATGTAGCATGCATTAATCTATGCAATATATTTGCCTCATGTGGTCATTACTATTCTTTTTCTATCTTTTTATTTTTATTTTTTAAAATAAAGACTAAACTAGTAAACAATTCAAATACAAAATGTCCCACGAGATAGTTCAATCAGCTGAGATCACACTTAATAAAATGGAGGTTACTAGTTCGAATTCTCCATCTCCAAGAGGACATGTCAAAAAAAAAAATTTCAAATGCAAAATACTCCAAAATTTACAAAAACAAAAATTGACATAAATAAATATAGAAAATATTTCTGAAACATGCATACAGGGCCGACTAGACCACTAGGCGAGCTAGGCGCTCGCCTAGGGCCCCCAGCATATTAAGGCCCCCAAAAAAAAAAATTTAATATAGAAAAAAAAAAAAAAAAAATTAGGGCCCAAAATTTTTTTTAATAAGGCCCAAAAAAAATTGTTATCAAAATTTAAAGCCTCTATTTATAAAAAAAATAATAATTTAAAAGGTCTCATTTTTATAAGACTTCAATTTTATAAGGTCCATATATAAATTTAGAAAAAAAAAAAAAATTCAAATCCCATCTGTCAGACTGCTCGGTGCCACTGCCCAATGTGCTCAGTGCACAAATTCACAAGAACAAAATTATGACAAGCCATCAGCCCTGCCTATAAGATGCCATGTTGCTAAAAAGAGTTGGTTTGTCAGCCTATAGCTTACCCTATGGGCTGATGACCATCATGCTTTGGTGTTACACGCGTATAGCAAGGGGAAGGGTAAGCTTAGTATGGCAAAAGGCTGAAAAATCCATCAGCCCACAGCCACAAGTCGACAAGCGACGACAAAAAAAAAAAAAGAAGACAAATTCAAAAGGAAAAATTATCACAAATCCAATCAAACAGGCGACGCCGGCAAAAAAGAAAATCTGACAAATTCTACAATTTTATCCCAAATCTCAGCCAAAAGATCTCAAAAATCCAACGTTCCCACCACAAATCTAACGGTAAAAATATCACTGATGCCAGCCAATATATAGTCAATATAGACAACCAATTGAAGTACTGAACCAAGAGCTCCTCTTCTTCTCTGAAAGCTTTCAAGTTTAATTTTTGCTCTCAAATTTTATCTACTTTAAATTTATAAGTTCTTTCTAGTTTCATAATTCATAAAGAATCATCTCTCCAAAAGGTAAAATGTTAGTTATCAAAATCTCTTTATGCAAGTCAAAATTTTTATTATTATTTTTATTTGATTTTTTTAAAATATTGAACAACAAATTTATAACTACTTTGTAATTCTTTGTGCAGGTTGAAAGTATTAATAGACAATCAGATTATCAAGTTAATTCAAAATAATTCCTTTGTCAAATCAGGTTTTATTGTTTTATTTTTGCAATTTATTTTATTGTAGTCATAATATATATATATTTTGTATAAATCGTGTTTGTTTAATTTGGTAATATTTTGATCAAACATGTCTACTAGAAAATATGCATCTGGTTATGAAAAACTTAAAAAAAAGAAAAAAGTAGAACAATTGATTGAATCTCAAAGAGGAGCTCTAAATAAATTTGTTATTAGCAATAAACAAAATATTGAGGCTAATGAAAATATCATAGATGAACAAGAAATTCATGAAAAAGAATTAGAATATAATAAAAATACTATAGATGTATCTACCTCTATTGTTACAAATATTTATGACCCAGGCCAATGGAAAAATATTGATGCAAAATTAAGGGATTTATTAGTAGAAAATGGTCCAATATCCATCAATATAGATTTTCCTAAAGATAAAAACTCTAGGCATTTTTCTAGTACATATTATATACGAAAATTATCAAATGGGGAGCAACATAATAGAAAATTGCTAGTATATTCAACAGAATTAGATAGAGTATTTTGTTTTTGTTGCAAGTTGTTTAATTCAAAACCTAATAGAATGCAACTAGATAATGAAGGAACTAATGATTGGAAAAATCTTAGTACTAAACTTAGAAGTCATGAAACAAGCAATGAACATATTATGAACATGAATGATTGGGTTGATTTAGAAATGAGATTGTTAAAAAATAAAACAATTGATAAAAATATCCAAGAACAAATTAATAGAGAGAAAGATCATTGGAAAAAAGTATTGTTGAGAATTATTGCTGTAGTAAAGAATCTTGGTAAGAATAATTTGGCATTTAGAGGACAAAATGAAAAAATCTATCAAGAAAATAATGGAAATTTTTTAAGTCTAATTGAAATGATTGCAGAATTTGATCCAGTAATGCAAGAACATGTTCGGCGTATTGAATATGGGGAAATTCATAATCATTATCTTGGACATAATATACAAAATGAATTGATACATTTAGTAGCAACAGAAGTAAAAAAGAGTATTATTGAAAAAGTTAGAGAAGCAAAATATTTTTCAATTATACTTGATTGTACTCCGGATGCAAGTCATCAATAACAAATGTCTCTTATTCTAAGATGTGTTAATATTTCAGAAAATCCAATAAAAGTAGAAGAACATTTTGTAGAATTTATAACAGTAGATGATACTACTGGAGAAGGTCTTTTTAATGACATGATTGGGTTAATCAAAAAACTTGATCTTAATATTGATGATATACGAGGACAAGGATATGATAATGGATCTAATATGAAGGGAAAAGAACGAGGGGTACAAAAAAGACTACTTGATATAAATCCTAAAGCATTTTATACACCTTGTGGTTGTCATAGTCTTAATCTTGTATTATGTGATATTGCTAATTCATGTCCTAAAGCTATATCTTTTTTTGGAATTGTACAACGTATATATACTTTGTTTGCATCATTTACAAAACGATGAAAAATCTTACTAGATAATGTGACAAGTTTAACTCTTAAGCCATTTTCTCAAACACGTTGGGAAAGTCGGATTGAAAGTCTAAAAGCAATAAAATTTCAAACTCCACAAATAAGAGATGCTTTGCTACAATTAGCAAAAACAAGTGATGATCCAAAAACAAAAAGTGAAGCTAATTGTTTAGCAACATATGAGATGAAAAGTTTTGAATTCTTATTGAGTATGACTATTTGGTATGATAATTTATTTGTTGTTAATACTGTTAGTAAAAATTTACAATTGAAAGACATGCATATTGATGTTGCTATAGATCAATTACAATGTCTTATTTCCTATTTTAAAACGTATAGAGAAAATGGATTTATATCGGCTATGATTTCATCTAAAGAGATTGCAACCATAATGGAAATAGAATCTGTTTTTTGTGAAAAACGTATAATTCATAGAAAAAAACAGTTTGATGAGAATGTTAATGATGAGACAGTACAATCTGCTGAAGAATCTTTTAGAATTGATTATTTCTTATATATAATAGATCATGCTATTTCTTCAATTCAAAGTAGGTTTGAACAATTTCAAATATACGAAAATTATTTTGGGTTTTTATTTAATTTTAAGAAATTAAAATCACTAGATGATGATGGTTTAGAAAATAAATGTCTTAATTTAGAAGGTTTCTTAAAACATGATTTTGATGGTTTAGATTTATTTTCAGAACTAAAAGTTTTAAAAGAAATTATACAAATAGAAGAAAGTGTTCCAATTGACATATTAAATTATATAAAAAAACTTGATTCTTTTCCAAATACATGTATCGCTTATAGAATTTTATTGACAATACCTGTTACAGTTGCTTCTGCAGAAAGAAGTTTTTCAAAACTAAAATTGATAAAATCCTATCTAAGATCAACAATGTCACAAGAGAGATTAAATGGATTAGCCATTTTATCAATTGAAAAAAAGATGTTAAAAAATCTTGAATATAAAAACTTAATTAGTAATTTTGCATCTCAAAAAGCAAGAAGAATGATTTTTAAATAAAAATATAATAATATTATTAAAATATATATTTTTTATTTAAAAAATAAGACCCAATTTCAAAGTTTTGTCTAAGGCCCCAAATTTCATTGGGCCGGCCCTGCATGCATACCCAGGGATAAGGGGGTAGAAGGAAAAGCCCCATTCATTCTTGAGCATGTGTAGGTCAGAGTGGCATATCCCACAATAAAGAACTTTGAATGTTACGTCATTGTCTCCGGTTGCCCTGCCATTTTTAACACACAAATTAACCAAGAATTCAGAACATTGTCAGTACTTGATGAAATGGATGCATTTATATATATATATATATATATTCTAACAGACATTAATTAATAACATTTTGAATCCAATTTTGTTTTGATTTGCTCTTAGAAAGTACGAGAAGATCGATAATCCAGCCCATTTTATTTTTCAAGAACCAAGATTTTAGATGAAACGAAAATCAATCAAACAAAGAAAACCGGAGTTCGTTCCCCCTCCAACCCTCTGCATTTTTAATGAAATAAAATTTTAGATTGAAACAAAAACGAATGAGACAAGATTGGAGAGAAAGAGAGAGAGAGAAAGAGGACCTTCTTGAGAATTTGAAGGGGGAGAGGACACCGGAAGAATCCCTGGCAGCCCATCCAAAGGCATTCTTGGGGTGCTCTTGCTCTGGTGATTTCGCCATTGCTCTCTTTTAACAATTGGAATGGTAACAAAAACCCTAGCTTACTAGCTCCGATGGAGAGGAAAATGTACGTATAGATGACTGTGTATAGGGCTCAAGGGTGCGAGTGCATTATATAGTGAGTAGTGGAGTCCGCGGTGGGATTTACCGTCTTGGGTAGCTGACGTATTCGCTGAGCCAACGAGAGTGAGAGCCTCTTTAATTAATGAGGGCCTTTGAATCTTGCAGGCCACTTCTTGATTCTGGCTCAGCGCTGACGTCACAGTTTGGTTCAATTTTTGCCTTTACAAACCGTCCAATATTTTATATTAGGGTTAAATACCTCATTAGTTCTTAGGGTTTCAAAACTTTATTTTTTCCTTTTTAAAGTTTGGAAAGTGACCAAATTAGTCCTTGTAGTTTTAAAAAGTGACAAAGTTAGTCATTCCGTCAATTGACCGTTAGTTAACTTAATGGACTGACACATGGACCAATTAGAAATTGACACATGGCCATCTAATTAAATTTTTTATTTAAAAAAAAATCAGAAAAAAATATTTTGAGAAAAAATAAAAAACAGAAAAAAAAAAACTTGGGGAGGCCAAAACCACCCCCAATGGTGGTTTGGGGGTGGCTTGGCCACCAGAGGGTGGCCCCCATGGAGCAAACGGATTTCTGAACGGCGTTGACTTACTACCTCCATCATCTCTCCTTCTCATCCTCACCATTACCAGCCTAATTTCCTCCATCTTGCCGATCATCATAAGGAGCTTCATCTTCATCTCGCCAATCAATTCCCATAACCCATCATTCCTCTTTCGATTTGCGAACAACTACAACCTCGCTTTGTAATCCTCAAACCTTTTCAACATGTTTACCACACGAGTCAACTCGCCGTAACTCATATTTTCCGCTCTATTTCCGAGTTCTGAAACTCAGAGCAAGATTTCCGACTGAACCAGCTTGTAATCTTCACCCACCATTCTCACCACCTCATAAACCAACGCGTTCCTTTGAAGGTGCAACGAATCTGGGGCCTCGCCGATCTGCTCTGCAACCTCAACAAGAACATCTAGCCAAGGGGGTGGTGTTGGCCACCCCAAGTTTTTTTTTTCTCTCTTTTTTGTTTCTGAAAAAAATATTTTTTTTAA
>CM017322.1:39525651-39538286 GCA_006937295.1 Carpinus fangiana
AGACGCACTATATATGAACTATACTTTCCCCTATAAAAACTTATTTAATTCTGCTGCTAACGAACACCCTAGTAATTGTATTGAGTTTAATTAATAATGGGGTCTCTTCATTATGTCCGTCCTTATCTTTTTATTTTATTATTGAAATTAAGCGGACCTTATTATAAATATAAATAAAATTGCGAAGTTTCTTTGCATCTCATCCGTTGATTCGAAAAAACTTCTGTTAATTAATGTTTTTAAAGTAATATTGAACGATAGTCGTTATCAGTACTGTTTCTTTTTCCCCAATCATTTTATGTGTTTTTAGACTAACTTTAGCTTTCTTTTTATACAGGAATGTTTTTGAAAAAAATACAAATTAAAGGGCTTATCAAATAGTAATAATATACACAAAAAAATTTAAAAAAAAAATTCCCAATTCGATCGTTACATTGAAATTTTTATTTGCAGACACGAAATCGTTGGGGAAGTGACAGAGGTAGGGAGCAAGGTGAAGAAAGTTAAAGTGGGAGATAAAGTGGGTGTTGGATGCATGGTCGGTGCATGCCACTCGTGCGAGAACTGTAACAATGACCTTGAAGTTTACTGTTCCAAAACGATATTCACCTACAATTCCGTTTACCATGATAAAACAATTACATATGGAGGCTACTCAGACACAATGGTAGCTAATGAGCGGTACATCGTCTTGTTCCCAGAAAACATGCCGCTTGACGCTGGAGCTCCACTCCTATGTGCTGGAATCACAGTGTATAGCCCTTTGAAATATTTCGGTTTTGCCGAGCCGGGTAAGCATATTGGAATTGTTGGCCTGGGTGGGCTTGGCCATGTCGCCGTTAAATTTGCCAAGGCTTTTGGGGTGAAAGTGACGGTAATTAGTACCTCTGCTAGCAAGAAGGATGAAGCTTTAGAACATCTTGGTGCCGACTCTTTTTTAGTTAGTTGTGACCAAGAACAAATGCAGGTAAAATTTTAGCTTATGATATAGCAGACACTCTAGTTCTCAAGTATGCAATTATAGAGATTGGGTGTGTTGTTGGGCTATGTGGTGTCTTATTTGGGCCCAACCCGATTTGCACCCTACCTTATTTGATGTTGAAAGCGCTACTATTTAAATGGATATATATTTTTTTTTTTAATGAGGCATAATCCCTGGAACAGAGGTTTGGGTCCTTTTTGTGTTTTGACCCTGTTGTGGGTCGTACTTATAATCGCTTATGGTTTTGTGTGAACCATCTAAATATTTTTTGTTGGTGATTGTTTGTTTAGGGATTTTTTTTCTTCTTATTTTTCGCATCTTATTGGTTTGTCTAAAAAAATATAAAATAAGATAGATTTCATGTAATTTTTGGTTAAGTATTAAATTAATTCGTGCAGGCTGCCATGAATACAATGGACGGTATCATTGATACAGTATCTGCTGTGCATCCAATTTTGCCATTAATTGGTCTATTGAAGTCCCATGGAAAACTTATTATGGTGGGTGCGCCGGACAAGCCGCTTGAGCTACCGATCTATCCTCTGCTTATGGGTAATTTCTTACACAAGACAAATGACAAATTTTTCCATTGCTATATGTTGTTGGTCTCCTCTTTTATTTGTTACTATTTGTTAAAACAGGAAGGAAGATGGTTGTGGGGACTGCAATTGGGGGAATGAAGGAGACGCAAGAGATGATTGACTTTGCGGCAAAACACAACATCACGGCAGACATTGAGACTATTTCGATGGAGTACGTCAACACCGCGATGGAGCGTCTTGCTAAGGGTGATGTTCGATACCCATTTGTAATTGACGTTGGAAACACGTTGGCTGCTACCAAGCCTTGAAGACTAGGTTGTCTTAATTTCTTGAACGGTTGGAAATATCTTGTTTGAATATTTGAATAACTAATAAATGGGCATGCAATGTTTGAACAATTTTTTCCCAAATCGGTTGGGCCTAGCCTGACTTTGAAGGGATCCAATTTTTATTTTTTTTTTTCCACGGTTTTTTTAGAAATTTGTCCAGATTTAAGTTAATTTATAGAGGTATTTTTATTCAAATGCTTTTATTCATCACAGGTCACCACAACTTTGATCGGCAGCATTCGCTAGTGACTTTTTGGTGTTAATAGTATGTTCGAATTGGGTTTTTCAATAAGATTAAAACTTACCAAAAGAAAAAAAAATTATATATATATATAGCATCAAATTGGTCTCTCTCTTTAAGTAATTCTATAAGTTCTTTTTATCTCATTTTAATGTCCCTTAAAAAATAATGTGGCTCTTAAAATTACCATTCAATCAAAATCATATAATAATTAATCACAAGCTCAATGGTGATTTAAGAGTCACATCATTTTTTGAGGGACACAAGAAAGACTTGTAGCATTACTCCCCTCTCTTTACGTGTTTTCTCTGAGTAATGCTATAAGTATCTCTTATATTACTCTTGTGTCCCTCAAAGAAAAATATGGCTCTTAAAATCATCAATAGACTTATGATTAATTGTTATTGAATTTTAATCAACTGGTAATTTTAAAAGTTATCTTATTTAAAAAAAAAAAAAACAAAAGTAATACAAGACAGACTTCTAAAATTAATCGCTCTTGTGAGAAACCGGTGAGTGAAGGTGGGGTCTCCTTGTTGGGTGGGTGGTGGTTGTTCCGGCAAGACAAAACTCCAAATGGCAGAAAAGCAGACCAAAAAAAAAAGGTCAAGAAGGGAAAATACTGCAGCAGAATTTTTGCAGGAAAAAACAGAAAGAGCGTGGGAGGAATATGAATATTTACTCAACTTCTAGCTTATTCTACACAAAAGCAACTATAACCTTCTAGAATACTATAGTTTAGAAAACTAAAACCTTCTAGTTTCTAGAACAGACACGTGGGCTCATTTAACAAACATTTTAGAATACATTTTCCACCATGCTACAAACCAAGGTTAACAAAACACAACCCAAGTGAAGTTAAATATCAACGTTATTGTGAGTGCATTTGTGAGTGTTTAGTTTCACATTAAAGTGAACCTTAACCTATTAGCTTAAGTTTTTGGGTTAAAATTGTATTCAATTATGTATATTAATGTACTTTTGGTAAAAATTGCATAATCGTTTTATCTCTCATCAAATTGGGTTACTTTCCTGAGACGGGTGTTTGGACATGTTGGGTTTAAAGTTATGCCTCCACCCATAACTCGGATTTAGAGTTGTGTCAACATCTGCAACTCTTGACGTGAGATACTCTTGAAAATATAAAAAGACTCACAAGTGAGGGAGAATTTGATCAATGTGAAGAAACTCACAAGTGAGAAAAAGATTGTTGTGAGTGCACTTATGAGTGTTAAGTCCAACATTGAGAAAATATAAAAGAAAATAATACTTAATATACCTAAGTGAACCTTAATCCATTAGCTTAGACTTTTAGGTTAGAGTTGTGTTCAATTATATATATTAATGTACTTTTGATAAAAAATCCATAATCGTTTTATCTACCATCAAACGTAAACGTCAAAGCCACATTAGAGGAACAAAATCCTATTTTCTTGTTAGAGAATAAAGCTATTTTTTATTTTTCTATAAAAATATATTTTACGATTTTTTTTTTTTTTTGTTCTCTATATTTTGGGAAATACTGTAATAACCCTTAAAGGTTGATTAAATATAGAGTATATGATGTGAATCAATTTTTGTAATTTTTCTTTAAAATAAAAAATAAATAAATAACATATAAGACATCCCGGAGCGTGATGGAAGTGTGAAGAGTTTCAAGGAAAGGCAAGCCTTGGCTTAGCTTTATGCTAAAATTTGGATGTTCCGTTCAAGTCTCAATCGAGTCTTGAGTCTTGACGTGGTTGTTGTCGGCCGGTACCAGTGTGGTCTTTGTTGTGGAAATTGACAATAAATTGGCAACAATTTCCCCACAGCCCTTTATGTGAAAGATAAGTTTGAAATGAAAACACAGGAGAACACACACTAGTGCGGTAAATAGTATTTTACCAAAGATACAACTCGGTATGTTCCTAGGTAGGATTAGAGGAGTCACACCGGTCTCACTTAAAACCCAATCTTTCCTAGACGAAACATACACGTGTACTTTTAGTACTATAAACACGCACAAATATACACAAGATCACAAGACAAGAATTTATACGTGGTTCGGCCAATACTGCCTACATCCACCGAGCACACCAGATATATTCACTATATCATAAGAATGAACAAAATGTGAATCAGCCGATTCCACTCACACAGTATATCTCTCACACTTACAGAAAAATTACACTCTCAGTATTTTTGCTCACTCTTAGAAAAATGCTACACTTGTATTTTTCTTCTTGAAAAAAAACTCTCTTTCTTTCTCAAGTCTTTTTCTCTTGCTCTCTAACTTTTGGTGTGTTTAAGCAAATGAAAGGCACGGCTATTTATAGCCATATGAGGATCAACCCATATTAGATGTGCCATCTTCCTCCTATCCCCATTAAATGGGCTTGCACCATTTTTCGGAATAGGATTATCTCAATTTCAAATGAAATGGATAATATCCATTTAATATAAAATGAGGGGTAATATTGAAATTTTTTTCATTCAACTTTAATGTGAAAACAACACTATCCCTCATTTTACACTAAATGGGTACTTTCAATTTGAGTTGAAATGGAGAGGATCTTGTTCCCCATTTTTCTCCTTCCTGAGTTTAATGCACCCATAAATGAAGCATTTCAGCCACCCACCCTATAGCATAGCCCACAATTCCCTTTCACATGTCTTTCTTCTTTCATCTATAAGTCCACATCTTTTGACTTGTGAAATATCAAGTCATTCGCAACTACCAGGGATCTGGCTTGTATGCTGTAGTTTTAACTACAGCATATATGTTGTTATAAATTGAATGGTAAAGGTTCCAAAGAGGTAGTTTAATTGGCTGAGACCACGCTTAATGAAACGGAGGACACTAATTCATATCTTCCTCTCCCCTCTTGTGTAGACATGTCAAAAAAATAATAATAAATAAATAAATGGTAAAGATTTCATTAAAGTAATTGAAGGATTCTTTCGTATTAAGATCCTCTCCATTTCAAAATCCTTACATTTTCTCAATTTAATGTATTTTGAAGGGCAATGTTGTCCAAAAATTTTAATGAGGGTAGTGCATTAAATGCATTACCCTTCAAAATGTACTAAATGAAATAAATTGAAGGATTTTGAAATGGAGAGGATCCTTTTCCGGTTCGTGAAGAGTGATAATCTTTCATAATAAATACTAATAAATAGATTGAGTGATAAATGAAAAAAAAAAAATTAGTATTTATTATGATACATTTAAATTCTTCAATTACTTTAATAAAATTTTTATTATTTAATTTTTTAACAAGATATATACTATAATTATAACTATAACGGTCCTCAAAAAGTAGCTCAATCGGTTGGGATCATGCCTAATAAAGCAGAGGTCATTAGTTCGAATTTTTCTTCCACCTCTTGTGTGGATATGTCAAAAAAAAAAAAAAAAAAAATCTAACTATAGACTTTGAAGAAAAACCTGACAGAAATATGGTGGTTGAGTTCCTTGTCGTTTACGGCTGGCTATTCAGTCGGTGTGAAAATCAAGGTGGCTCGTATACCTCCACATTGTGTACAGTAATTTAAACCAACATTGACTATTGACGCAGCCATCTGCGAAGCTCAAGAACATGACGCGGGAGATGTGCCACGATCTTCGCACATTGTTTAAAAAAGGGATTAAACATTCCCGACAATTTTTCTCAAACTGTGGATTAGTTTGATAAAGGATTTTATTTCGGTTTTAGTTTGATAGCGTAGTAAAAATTGATTGATGTAAAAAAAAATAAGATTTATTTTTTTGAAGTAAAAATATTTGGTATAGAAAAATGAAAAATTTATTTTGTATTAATTTTTTTATTTGAAAAGTAATAAAAAATGATTGATGTAATGTTAAAAGTAAGAAAATGTAAAAAAAAATGAAATAATTGGATTTCTTTGCCTTTGTCAAAATCGTTTAACAAACAGATTTTATCGTTTCAGCAATAACCCAATAACTATGTCAGCATAGAGCTCTTGATTCTTATGGATGCCATGATGAATAGGTGGTTAAGCTATATTTTGGTTGATCTGGAAAGTGTGGTTGTTATTTTTCCTGTTTAAGAGTAGTTTTTAGAAATTAATGTTATTATGATTACGCCTAATTAGAATAGTTATAATTAATTTTTCTCTCCCATCATTTTTGAAAGAAAAAAAAAAAAAAATTGGTTCTTTTGAATCGAAGAGAAACAAGTCCTTTGTAATATGATGACATTTTTTTTTTTTTTTTAAAAAAAATGAAATTATAAAAATGCTCTCATGTAATGAGGGACCGGTTGCTCTCGGTCCAAAGAACGGGAGAAGATCTTGGTCCGCGTGGACGTCTTATTTAGCGCTCTTTTGTGTATTACGTTGAAGAAATGTTATTTTTTTCATTTATTTTATATCGATTAATGTAGCTTTTTTTTTTTTTTTTTTGAAATTGATTGATGTAGGATTTTGAATAGCTTTTCATCTTAATTATTTAAAATATGTCATATTAGTTGGTCTTAGGTAATATCTCAATCTTTTTTTTTCCTATATACATGGTTTTTAACCCTAAGGGCTTGGCTTAGTGATTGAGGCTTGTGGTCTTAGAAAATATCACCCTTTACATCCCAAGTTCGAGACCTACTAGGTATAAACTCTCCCAGCCCTTGGGGCCACATCTCATGGTGCAAAAGCTAACGATTTACCCTGATCCATGTAAGAAAATTTTCAAGGATGCAATGCACGGGTTCGAGGTTTATTCTGTAATGATGGATTTTTTTTTTTTTTTTTGACATGTCCAGACAAGAGGGAGAAGTGGAAGATTTGAACTAATAACCTCCACTTCATGAGGAGTGGTCTCAGCCGATTGAGCTACCTCTTGGGGACTGCAATGATGGATTTGAAAACCCTGCCTTGTCGAGGTTTTCCGTCATAAAAAATAAAATAAAAAAATGTTTTTATTCTTGCAAGCATAATTTTTCATTTGGTTTAGCTTTAGGCTAAAATTTTGATGTCTCTAAGGCTCTAATGAACTAAAATTCTTATAAAAAAGTAATAAAAATAAAAATTAATGAACTAAAATTATGCTCTAGTAATTAAAATGAAATTTTCTCGATTCTGTCCCTAAGAGGTAGTTTAATTGGTTAGGATCACGCCTAATGAAACGAAAGTCACTAATTTGAATCCCCATCTCCAACCTCTTGTGTGGACATGTCAAAATTTCCTCAATTCTAATAAAGGTTAATGAAGTCATTTTCATTTTTGATATCCTGAAGCATCTTTTCCTAATTAATTTCGGTAGGGAATAAGAATAGTTCATTGCTTTGACGTTACTTTTCATTTGATTTACTTTCCAAAAGTACCCCTCAATTTTCTCACCTCCCGCATTCTGATCTTATCGTTTCTTATAAAGCAGGAAAAAAAAAATTGGTGTTTGGCTTGGAAGGAAAATGAGCAACTACGGAAAACGGTCAACAACTTTCGGCGAAGGCCAGGCAAACTTTAGCAATTTGAGAATAAAAAGTTCAATATCAAAATATGGTTTACAATTTTAATAAATTGAAAAAATTTTACAAAAATTAAAAAAAAAAAGTTAATCAAAATTATTTTGGTTTGACCACAATTTAGCTCCATTTATTTCAATGTAAAATGTTTTTTATCATAAAATATTGCAAAATTGTTACATTGAAATTTTTTTTTAGCGTTTTGCGCAAACGGAAAATCTCAATAATATCCTAGTCAAGTTCTGCGAGTTCCAACCGGGTCCAAGTGTTGTCTCGACTAGGTCCCAACAGGGTCCTAGCTAAGTCCCAACAGTGTCTCGACTCTCGACTAGGTCTCGGTGTCGCGTCCAAGTCCGAGCAAAGTTTGGGCAACAACCCGACGAGTTCAAACCATGTCTTGGCAGTTGCCCGAACAATCCCTTGTGAGTGCTGATCTGGTCTCGATTGAGTCCTGGTGGGGTACTAGTTGGGTCTTGGCGAAGTCTCGGTCAGGTTCCAGCGGGGTTGCAACCAAATCGTGGTGAGTCTCGGCGTGGTCCCAGCGGGTCTTGGTGTGGCCTCAGTCAGGTGTTGGTGAAGTCGTGGCGAGGTCACAGATACGTCCTGATTGCATTTGTCAATTTGCTCAAACTTAGAAAATGGTTTATGATTTTAAAAAATAGAAACCATTTGTCGAAAATTAAAATGGTTTTTTCAGTCAAACCAAAAATATCTTTTGTTAACTATTACTTTTCGTCGAACCAAACACTCAAAAATACAGAAAATATTTTTCAAAAATCATCTTATGCAAAAACAAACGGAGCTTAAATTGAAAGTTTTTAAATTTTAAAGAAGTAGTTTCAAAATGGATGGAAAATATTTAATTAGAGTAATTTTTTAATTTTATAAAATTTGCAAGGGTATAAAAGTCATTTTAGTTATTTGCCGTATGAAAAATTCCAAGTTCCAACAAAAAAGCATTTGTTTAGCGAGTAATGATAATTGTTATGCTGGCATGAGTGAACAGTCACTCACGTCAACTTTTTATAATAATTAAATTTTATGGGAAAAATTCAGTTTACCCCTCTGAAATTTTTGAAGATTTTCAATTTGAACCCTGAAGTTTCAAAATTGGCAGTTTACCCCTTCGAAGTTTCAAAAAGTGGCAAAGTGAACATTCCGTTAACTTTTTCGTCAAATTAGACGGAATTTTTTTTAAAAAAAGCCTGAGGGCATTTATGTCATTTCATTGTTTTCCGTCTAATTTGACAGAAAAGTTAACGGGGGTTCACCTTGCCACTTTTTGAAACTTCAGGGGGATAAATCGCCAATTTTAAAACTTTGGGGTTCAAATTGAAAATCCTCTAAAATTTCAGGGGTAAACTGAATTTTCTCCAAATTTTATTATTACTGTTTATTATTTTTTTTAATAATATTTAATTATTATAAAAAGCTGGTGTGAGTCATGACAATTATCATTACTCTTGTTTAACACCACAAACAATCAGGATTAATATAAAACGTGCTTGTATCCCGTGCAATGCACGGGTTGTTTTTAAAAGGGTTAAATACCTAATACTCCCTTGGAGTTTCACAACTTTATTTTTTTCCCCTTAAGGTTTGATTTTTATCACAGGAAGTCATTGTGGTTTTGATAAAAGATCAAATTAGTCCATCTGTTAGTTGACCGTTAGTTAACTTAACGGAAGTTCAGTCACTGACACGTGGACTAATTAGAAGTTGACACGTGGCATAACTTAACACATCATCAGAGTTGATTGTATATTAAGCTGTCACCTAATTAATTTTTTTTTTTTTTAAAAAAAAAGATTACAAATTAAAATAGAATTGAATTTTATTTTGTTAATCAGAGTTTAAAACAAACAGATTACAAATTAAAATAGAACTGGGTTTTATTTTGTTAATCATGGTTTAAAACAAACAAACAAATAAATTTAACATTTAAACATAAAATCATTGGGTTAAGAAGTTCCAATCCAAAATCAAATCTAAAAGAAGAAGATTGAACTTCTAAACCACTAACCCCACCCCAACCCCCATTTTCCTATTATTTGCCACTAGAAGCAATCGGCAATGGAACAAGAGGAGCAGCCAAAGGGGCACCTATTTGCATCTGAAAGCAATACAGTCTCGTCATCCCCACCCTAACGTGGAAATCCTATTTGCGTTTGGTTCACCGCTCCTAACGGAAGAAGCTTAGTTCATGTTTAGTAATAAAAGATTTAAGTTTATGCCTTAACTGGATGGATGCCTAACTATTAACTAGCATGAATTCATATACTGGCTAAAGATGAAGATGTGTGAGGAGCAGATCTACACCTAGTCAACAACAAAGCGTTCTTTGGTGGCGAAGAAGAATTACACACAGAGACCTTCAATTCGCTGCTTCTTTCTCATCTTCTTCCTCTTCTTCGTCCGCTTGCTCTGACAATTCACTACTATTCTCAAATTTTAATTGGAGTATAAAATCTGCACCTTGTTTTAAACCCTGATTAACAAAATAAAACCCTAAACCTCTATTTTAATTTGTAATCTGTTTGTTTTAAATCCTGGTTAACAAAATAAAACCCAGTTTTATTTTAATTTGTAATCTGTTTTTTTTTTTAAATAAATAAATAAATTATGTAGTAGCTTAATATACAGTCAGCACTAATGACGTGTCAAGTTATGCCATGTGACATCTTGTCTAATTGGTTCACGTGTCAGTAACTGGACTTTCGTTAAGTCAACTAACGGTCAACTAACGGATGGACTAATTTGGTCCTTTATCAAAACCACAAGGACCCTCAATGATAAAAATCAAACCCTAAGGGAGAAAAAATAAAGTTGTGAAACCCTAGGGAGGTATTAGGTATTTAACCCTTTTTAAAAATGATAGGACGGAAAATAATAATAATAATAATAATTAGTGGAAAAGGTTTCAAAGCATGAAGCAGATAAAAAAAAAAAAAAAGCATTGAGAGACCATTTACATCAACACAAATGCTCAAATCATAATTTTTTTTTTTTTTAAAAAAAATACTCAAGTAATTTTTTTTTATGTCCTTATCTTTGCATTCCCAAAATAATTTTATTTAAAATACTTTCAATTAAACAGAGAAGTTTGAGAAATTACACTAATTAATTTCCTTTTCCTCATTAAATTAACTAATTAGCTACCCAAAATAAAAAGTGTCATTAAATCATAGTTAAAAAAATAAATGAATTATATCATTTCTCTTTCTTCTTTACTCAAAAGCATAAATAAAGTGTTTATGCTTTTGACATAAGTTAGCAAATTGGTGAATTCACAGTCTTTTGGCTGTGTTGTATTAGCTTTGTGCTTGTACATGTATCTTTCATCAATTTTATGAGATGTTTATCAAAAAAAAAAAAAAAAAAAGCATAAATAAAAACTTAACCAATGAAATTCATAAGGTATTGGAAGAAGTCCAGTCAAATAGGGCTCTTTTTTTTTTTTTTTTCAACCATACTTTTGCATTATATATATATACATATATATATATATATATATATATAACATTAGATGAATGATTCATGTTAACATTTTTCTCATTTTTTTCTCATCTCATTCTACAAATTCAATATATCAATAATTAGATTTGTAAACTCAATAGGACACGACACAAATTCAATGGTGAATTCATTTATTCCCTATGGAAATGATTAAAAGATAGTTAAAAATATAATTAATTCTATTATCTCTCTTTATAAAAATTATAACAATTAAGGACCAAAAATGGAATACGAAGCACAAAACTACATAAAAAAAAAAGAAAAAAAAAAAGAGAGACAAATAAATTGACTTAGCATTCTCTACTACATTATTTACCATTTTCCTTGAATACGACCCTGCAAACACAATTTCGAAAACCGAATCAAAATTAATACTAATATAATAAAATATAATTGACTTTTCCATGTATTTTTCTCAATTCCAATGAAATTCAAAGGTATAGAAAATGGTCATGTCAATTAGATAATTATTCTTTCAACCATAGTATATATAACGTTTAAAAAAAAAAAAAAAATTTACAATAAAAGTAAAAAATATATAAAAATTAAAACAGAAAATAGAGTAAAAAAAAATGGAATCAAAAGCACATAACCACAAAAAATAAATAGACTATTTACTTCTCTGATACATTATTTATCATTCCCTCCGAACACGCCCCTTCGAACATAATTTTCATAACCCAAACATTAAAAAACGCACACACACACACATATTTCATCAAATAAACTAATTGCAAATTAAAAATATTAAAATCGATCCTTAATATCTATCAATCAAGGAAAGGAAAGAGATCGAGAACACATGGTATGATACCTATTATATCTTAATAGCCATATCTCTTATCAAAAACACCAATAGAAAACTCTATAACTTGCTACATGCGCAGGTGTTTACAAATTATATATCCACTTAAAAGCATATATGTGTCAAACATAATAAATAATCTACATATTGGATAAGAACAATTTGAGTTATTATATCATAATGCTATGATTAGATATTAGATTAGATTAGATACGTTGTTTTATTAGAAACGTTCTTTTGAAGAAAAAAAAAATAACTAAAGGCACAACGTTTCACCAGAGTTTGTTTTGGTTTCAATAAAAACAAAAAACAAAAAACTAAACACTTATTTTACACTTAAACCTAACAATTGTTAGCATAAAAGAACGCCACATGTCACGATATTAGGTTCTCATATCTAAAACTCCCCTATTATATATGGGGTTTGTTAGGGGTTTTCCCCATAGTGTTCTCTTAGATTTACGTAAAACATGATTTAAGAAAAATAAAATTGTAGTACATTTTTTTTGCCTACAGATTAATTTTTATGAGTTAATATTTAGGTTATAATACTTTAAAACTTGTTTTTTTATTCAAAACTAAAACCTAAGGGTGGAAGGTTAACCCTTTAAGGATGATATCACCTAAAATGGATTTGATTATCCTAAATTTAATGCTAATGCCTCCAATTTGGTGCTAATGCCTAAAAAAACCGATAGTGAAGGCCACTACAATTTTATTTTTTCTTAAATCATGTTTTACGTAAGTCTGGGAGAACC